>JARLTB010000252.1:2447500-3047500 GCA_030141615.1 Unio pictorum
CATACAGAGCTGTATTACCTGTCTGAACAAACATATAGAGCTGCATTTCCTGTCTGAACAACCATACAGAGCTGTATCTTCTGTCTGAACAACCATATAAAGCTGTATTTCCTGTCTGAACAACCATATATAGCTGTATTTCCTGTTTGAACAACCATATAGAGCTGTACTTCCTGTCTGAACAACCATATAGTCCTATACTTCCTGTCTGAACAACCATATAGAGCTGATTTCCTGTCTGAACAACCATACAGAGCTGTATCTTCTGTCTGAACAACCATATAAAGCTGTACTTTCTGTCTGAACAACCATATAGAGCTGTACTTTCTATCTGAACAACCATATAGAGCTGTATTTCCTGTCTGAACAACCATATAGAACTGTATTTCCTGTCTGAAAAACCATATATAGCTGTATCTCCTATTTGAACAAACATATAGTGCTGTATTTCCTGTCTAAACAACCATATAGAGCTGTATTTCCTGTCTGAACAACCATATAGAGCTGTATTTCCTGTCTGAACAACCATATAGAGCTGTATATCCTGTCTTGAACAACCATATAGAACTGTATTTCCTGTCTGAAAAACCATATATAGCTGTATCTCCTATTTGAACAAACATATAGTGCTGTATTTCCTGTCTAAACAACCATATAGAGCTGTATTTCCTGTCTGAACAACCATATAGAGCTGTATTTCCTGTCTGAACAACCATATAGAGCTGTATATCCTGTCTTGAACAACCATATAGAACTGTATTTCCTGTCTGAACAACCATATAGAACTGTATTTCCTGTATGAACAACCATATAGTCCTATACTTCCTGTCTGAACAACCATATCGAGCTGTATCTCCTGTCTGAACAACCATATAGAGCTGTATCTCCTGTCTGAAGAACCATATAGAGCTGTATCTCCTGTCTGAACAAGCATATAGAGCTGTATTTCTTGTCTGAACAACCATATAGAGCTGTATTTTCTAAGGTGATCTTCTGAGTCAAAAGCAAGTGAAGTTTCGAAGATTATCAGTGGACATCATGTTTAAAACTAGTTATAGAAAGATGCTGCCTGTTCTATGGTTTAGAGCTGAAATTAAGGTCTTTAGTAATGAGTCTGATATTGAGAAACTACATGCAAACTACTGTAAATATGTATCAAAGCTTACAAATTTACTGCAACAGTTCATTTCGTATGGTTTGTTGATGATTGGTGGAAGAAAGGTATAAGAAATGAACTAATAGTTATGAAATTCGTCTAGCAATGTTGTATTGGTATTCACTTAAAAACATGGAATGGAAACATTAATTGGAAAGACAATGTCATCAAAGTAATTAAAGTGGATTGGAATGATTAAAACAATTACAAACTAATTAAATTTGATTGGATAGATTAAGTCTACAAACAAAATAAGTTGAATGGGATATATAAGGAATCTACAAATTAGTTACGTTGAATGGGATAGATTACGAATGTACAAACTAATTAGGTTGAATTGGATAGATTAAGTCTACAAAATAACTAACTGAATGGGATAGATTGTCTACACATTTTTCAAGCCGAAGGGGATGGATAATAATAATAATAATAATAATAATAATAATAATAATAATAATAATAATAATAATAATAATAATAGTAATAATGACTTTGTATAGCGCCTAATCTTTAGAAGCTCTAAGCCAATTTAGGGTACAGAGCAGCGGGGAGGTTTGTTCTGATAGTGGAATCCGAGCAGCTGTATTTTGAATGTTTGGAAGTTTCTGGAGTAGATATTGAGACGAATCAAACATAGCTGAGTTACAATGGTCCAGTCTTGAAAATATTACTGAACACAAGTGTTTTAGTGGCATCTACTGAAAGATATTTTCGAATGGAGCTGATGCGTCTGCGATCAACATGTGCATCCTTGCATATGGTCATGACAGGTTGGTATGAGAGTATTGTCCAGAGTAACGCCTTGGTTTCGTACTTACTGTGTGAATTTAATGTTGGTGTTACTGATATTTATTGTTTGAGGTGATGGAATGAATAAGAACGTCTTTGTGTTGTGATCAGAATGACCTTATTTTTTTCATCATTCATCTGCTGCTTATTACATGTCATCCATGATTTCACATCATGAATGCAGCTCTCTATTCCCTTGATGGTATCATCAACTTTAGTTGGGTGGCTAGATTTGTATATTTGGGTGTCATCAACATACAATTGGTGAGACACTGGTTGATGATCTATGACACTCTGAGAGCGGCTTATTGTATAGAATGAAGGAACAGGTACAAGAACAGACCTCCGGAAACCTCACAACATAGAACCACTGGGCTGGAGTGTATTCCACCATTTGAATATACAATTTTGTGTCCTGTTGACTAAGTAGGACTTGAGCCACAGTAAAGCTGTATTGTGAATGAAAATATATGCTGGAGACGGTGAGATAATATATCATGGTATATTGTGTCAAATGCTGCACAGAAATTAAGGAGGGTGAGGACTGTAATCCTTCTGGCATCCAAAGCAGAGAGAACGCCATTAACTAGGTTCAGAAGAGTTAGTTTTAATACTGTGGCAAGGGCGATATTCAGACTACATATTGCTAAAAAGGCTGGTTGAATTCAGATGAAATACAAGGTGGGTTAGAACAACCATTTTTAAGCGTTTTGATATTAAAACATGGATACATAAAAATAGCTAAATCGTTATATATACCTCAACGTATGTAAAGCTCTTTAAATTACGGATAGCCTTGTCAGTTAGCGATCTAATATAAGGACTCGTACATCTCCAGCTGTAGAGGTATGTAAGTTATTTAATTTCTGGTATATACGATATCAATATTGTACTACCGCGTCAATTTAAATAAATGTTTTGTAGCTTTGGTTTATGCAGCATAATGCACACCTTTATATTCTTGTTTGCGACTTAGCGAAGGATTTATATTAGTAATATAAAGCTACATCATTAAGAAATGTTTAGTACAGCATGATTCTTATTGAGCAGGGTTATGTTTACTGCTGAATTTGTTTTGTAATGATTGTGCCGGTAATATAATCTGTATAACTTCATGTGTGTAACGTTATTACATTTTCATGTACAGTACACGGTGTTGGATGTTTCCCGCTGTCCAGAAACTAGAATGTCTTGTGCTATCCGGTGCTTTCCAGAGGCTAGAGGGTCCTGTTTTTCCGGAATGTGAAGAGCTGTCTGGAGTGTACAGATTGGCTAGAGGGACCCAAGAGTTCCAAGTTATCGGATTTATTGAGGTCTACGTGGTCAAGCTGAAAACACAGGAATTAACTGTAGCAGCTTTGAAACTGAACTGTAACAGCCTTGGAGATGAAATAAAGTGTGCTGACGACGGAGTGTTATCTCTGTGCATACAATCTTGTAGCTATGTGCTAATTTTTCGGTTCGTAAAACCCATTGTATTTTTCGGGACTGTAAAGATACGTTGTATATCTGGTCTTTTTCGTTTGTATAATTTCATTATGCGTGAATTCATTTTTACTATACGAGTACAATTTCGCATTGTTTGCTAGCCGAGTAAACTATATCCATCATTACATTGTGTAGTCACTGAAAATCATTCACCCCTTGTGTCTGTATTTTGTAGAGTAGTTTGTATTTTTCATTATTACATTTGTGCGTTCTGATGTTAATTAATGCAATTTTTGTATTAAATATACACGTCTTCATAATTAATTACTCATTCAAGTCATGCATTATTAAACACTGTATTTATATCATCGTCAAAAGTGTTATGTTGTGAATTCAGAAATCTTAACCCGGTTGTCTTGATACACCAGACACATTACATAATTCAGAGTGCGTGGTTTCCAATCAAGAAATAAAGGACGCGTGACTTCACATTTATTATAAAGACACCCGAGTTCGTGCGGTTTACCGAACTTCACATTTATTATAAAGACACCTGAGTTCGTGCGGTTTACCGGACTTCACATTTATTATAAAGACACCTGAGTTTGTGCGGTTTACCGGACTTCACATTTATTATAAAGACACCTAAGTTCGTGCGGTTTACCGGACTTCACATTTATTATAAAGACACCTGAGTTCGTGCGGTTTACCGGACTTCACATTTATTATAAAGACACCTGAGTTTGTGCGGTTTACCGGACTTCACATTTATTATAAAGACACCTAAGTTCGTGCGGTTTACCGGACTTCACATTTATTATAAAGACACCTGAGTTCGTGCGGTTTACCGGACTTCACATTTATTATAAAGACACCTGAGTTTGTGCGGTTTACCGGACTTCACATTTATTATAAAGACACCTAAGTTCGTGCGATTTACCGGACTTCACATTTATTATAAAGACACCTAAGTTCGTGCGGTTTACCGATGCGGCACAGTTTGAGTACCATACCATTGACAGGAAAAAAAATGAAGAGTTGGGGTTAGGGTTAGGGTTAACTTTGTATACTCGGAATAGTAAGATAAGCACGACTACTAATGCAGCTGTTCTGTATCCTTCTTCCAGAAGAGGATGATTTTAAATTTGTTTGATTTTAGGTCGTATCTGTAAGATTCTTTGCCTGCGATGGTGTTAGTACTTACATCTCCTTTATCATTACCATTAGTGGATAATTTAGACGATGGTGTTAGTACTTTCATCTCCTTTATCATTACCATTAGTTGATGATTTAGACGGATAAGAAAGGAATAGTAAAATGTTTTTCAACGACGAGAGAAGCAGAAGATGTATCCATTCTACAACGGCAAGAAGAGTAACAAAACGAGACCAAGAAGAGAAGGTGAAGACTTTGATTTGTGAACAGAAGGAAATGGATGAAAACGAAATGGTGTGAATCAATTAATATGTTTAGGTATTTTATGCTTCTTATACTAAAATGAAGATGAAAAGACATTAACGTTATCTTGGATATATTGAATCAGAATCACAATAGCTCATTTTCCTCTATGCTTATTCTTCTACTGGCTGTCACTTTTAAGAATTCATCACTGGCATGAATCCTTCCTCATCGACGTCGTCTAGATGTCTTGCTTTCACACATCTCTTGACCTACTTGGGTTCCTTTTATGAAACAATCTCCTCCTGCCACGTTTCCTGTTTGTTTGCCTTTTTTGTTGGGAATACAAACGACCTTCTCTTGAAAATGATAACATGCATCATTCCATTGTGTCTCTTTTTACATATTTCCTTTCCTGTGGCGTCTTGGACATCCTGGAGTCCAAAGTCCTTTCTCTTACAGACTCAGCAAGCATCTTGAATTTTATTTCTAGAATAGCAGTCCTTTTAGTCTTATCTGAAGTATCACAATTTGCTGAGAAGAAACTAAACACCACAAGGCGACGACGACATTCTGTGTCAAATTATACGCTAAGTGTCAGTCCTCTTGCATATTAGTGACGTCGATGAGGACATGCGTGAGCCTGAATTAGTATCCTCACCTGTCACTAGGGAGATGGAGTCCAGATCCAACAAAAAAAAGAAATTGTTCCAAACATTATTATTACATTCGAGAGACGCAAAATGAGACTTACAGAAATTGTAGAACCACCTACATGGAGGATTTTAAAGAGATCAAGTCTGAAGTGCCACTAAAGAAATCAGCAGGTTTCAGTACATAGTTATGGGATTTATTGATAGAGACACTAAAACAACAAAGCCAAACTAAATATGAGTATCTTTTGCTACTCTCCATCCATCATGATAGTTAGAAATTTCATGCTTGGATCGAGTTTAGTACACCGGCATAATTAAGATCTTCCAAACGGCATAGGCAACGTTCAACAAGTGCTACAATCCAAGGACAGGTTTGACATGAACAATTGAAAAGCCACTATTTACAAGACCAGATGTGCCATCATTGTGGATGGAATCCATGTCGAGAACTGCGATACAGTGGATTTCGAAAAGAGCATCAGAGAGCATTCGATGATCTGACAGAAACAAAACAGCGAAGATGGCCCGAACTTGATTTGCAACCAGCAGGCATTTCTAAAGAGTCTGCATGTTGCCTTCCTGATCCAATCTGCTGACATGAGGGGAAAAGGAAGATAATTTGAATTATTAGGATAAATCAAGGTCGGTTATTTATTGAAGTGTAAATTTTTCGTAATCACTTACAAAGTAAATAAAGTCCAAAGTATATGTTAACTTTGTGACTGACTAGCAAACAGTATACAATTCGATACATACCCAACCATGATCATTTCATTATATAATAATATAACTAACGTAACAAAAACTCTGTGATGTTATCAATAGTGTAAACAATAGCTTTAGAGTAGTGAAACTGAATAAGGTTTTCCACTTTTTCATGAAACATTGCAATAATATCTTCAAATATTATTAGTGCACGTGTTTCGTTGATGATTGTAATGTTGTAAAGTATTATTTTCAGTATCTGTCATTTTTGAAGGTTCTTATCTACGCATCTATTCGGACGCACGTCAGGCAAAAACATAATAATATTGGAAGTATCACTAGTTACCTTCAAATCCCTTTCAGAGAATCGACTAATCACGAAAACAGGATGTTCCAGTTGTACCTGACATCACACAATACACGTCGGATGGGTTCTGTGTCCGTATTATCTTCTGTCGGTTTTCCATTTGTTTAATAAGACAAATTTGAATCAGATGTGTATGAACAAGTTCCGTGTGATAGCTGTAAAGAAAACAACACACGATACCCGTTACAACTGAGCTATTACAAATGTAAGCTTAAATCTTAATTATATGTTTGTTAAAAATAAAAACTTATTCACGCCGCTTTGTTGCAATTTTATTGCTACCAAGTTACATGGGAGTCAAGTGAACCATGGAGAAAAATGACTTGATAGTACAAGATACTAACGACATCCATATGAAAGAATGTCATCAAGTCGAGTGACAGGAATTTTCCAGCTATTAAGAGCATTCTGTAATCGGCCGCACCGATTATTGATTGCAGAAAACATTAAAAGTGATTTCTTCAATCATTGTCATACTTGAAACCTTTACACACACACACACACACACACACACACACACACACACACACACACATATACATACATACATACATACATACATACATACATACATACATACATACATACATACATACATACATACATACATACATACCATGAAATAGTCGAATGAATTCGAATTACTTCGTTCTTTTTCTTTAGCTATGCAAAATATTCTCCTACTTCGGTTTCAAATGATATAATCCACATCGTAACAGTGTATTAAGAGATAACGTAAAATAAATCATAAAAGGGCTTTTCTGAATGATTTCATATTAAAATAAAGTTTAACTTAGCCTTTAAAAACCCTCAGAATCAATTGAGATATGTTGCCACGGGGTATTTTGACGTTGATCTGTTTTATACCGCACGAAATGAAATTTATACCGTCCCAAATCTTTTTTTTCATATTAACAGACAACTTACTAAGCTATAATCCGAACTTCCAAGCTAATCTGTAAAGCTCTTTTCTATTACTCATATTGTTTTTATAGACATAAAAGTACACATGGAAATAAATTAATACACAACCGCATTTCATATCTCCTTCCTCTACAAGAAAAAGAGGAAAATTAGACGTCATGATACTCTTACACTCTGTGATCAATTCTGACTTGTGATAAGTTTACATTTTTTTTAACTAACGAGTTTCTGCCATCTAACTGGCCAAGTTTCTACCATCTAACTGGACGAGTTTCTGCCATCTAACTGGCCAAGTTTCTACCATCTAACTGGCCGATTTTCTGCCATCTAACTGGTCAAGTTTCTGCAATCTAACTGTCAGAGTTTCTGCTATCTAACTGGATATTCGCGACCACCTAATACTGGAATATTTTACACACTGGAAAATTATGAGGACTATATTTAGTTTTCAGTTTCCAAATCATTTAAGATGAAGCTTTATCTATGACAACGCGATGCACACTGTTAATAACAACAAGCTCCAATCCACCCAGCCACACCATGATTTCCACTCAAACTTTTTAATCCCCTGATTAAAAATCCCCTATTAGCATTAGAAGCTAAAATAATGTTATTGTATAGTCATTCCTGCACTCCAACAATGAACACTTTTGCCAAAGAAAACACTTGACAGCCTATTTACAAGTCCATCTACATTTGTAAATCATCACATTCTACCTTGACAAAGTTCCACCATCAAGACCATGGTCACATGACGATCGTGGAATCTCACTCAATGAGAACACAATTTTTGCTTTTGAACAATCAAAATGCGTAGAAGGCAAGAACAATGAAGGCTTAAACATCACTTGCCATGTTTAAGCATATTGTTAAGAAACAAGGTAAAGCGTGGTTTTAGCTTAAACATGCAAACAAAATTAAATTTAATAAAATGACAATACCAGGTTACTTAGGTCACTGCTACTCTATCTGATAATACTATATAAGAGTCGACAACTCTTGCTTGCTAACGAAGATGGGAATACGTATTCTGATGCAATGTGAAGAGGAAAGTGACATAAAACTACGAACCATCTACATTCGAATGTGTTTTTCATTCATGAAATGCGCAGACATGATGAACAAAAGGAAGACCATTAGATTTAAAAGGATTAAATAATCATAGATCGGTATTTATCGATGTGCAGATTGTTTTCGACTAACTCACCATGATTTATGGATGTAATTTGTGTTATAGAATATACAGCTTGGATTTACTTCAGATGTGCATCTTTAAATAAGACTGCTAGCTCCGCTTGGTCTTTTTCACTTCCTATATATTAGAGGTTAATGTTGTTTAAAAAAAACTGACAACTTTATATTACATTTATACATTCGTTAATTCAGATATTGCACTTTCAGAAGCTGGAATAGTCTGGCAAATTTCGATTCCTCTATTTTAATATCTGCTAAACTAGTGAACTTAAGACTAATTCAGGTTTATATTGTATGACATTGGCACATTCATTTTAGTAACCTGTGTTCTTAGATCATGTACAATTTCCACATTCATTTTAGTAACCTGTGTGCTTAGACCATGTACAATTCCACAGTCATTTTAATAACCTGTGTGCTTAGACCATGCACAATTTCCACAGTCATTTTAGTAACCTGTGTGCTTAGACCATATACAGTTTCCACAGTCATTTTAGTAACCTGTGTGCTTAGACCATGTACAGTTTCCACAGTCATTTTAGTAACCTGTGTGCTTAGACCATGTACAGTTTCCACAGGCACAATATCCAACTAAATTTCGCCAAAGTAGCAATCAATTATTCCTGATATTACTACTTGAAAGAGATCGTGTGAACAGAGATTAATTTTTGTAATATAACCATTAGTTGGAACTGCAATGCTTAACATTCATTTTAAAGACATTTGGAATAATACCTTTACGGATTTATTGTGAAATATTCAAGGACATTTAGATTTAAAGCTCTATTGGATTTACAGTTCATTTATTTAGACGATATTTGGATTAAAAACATAGTGATTCTTATGTAGAGTTAGTACATCCGGTCATTACAGTCATCAATCGGAATGTCTTTGGAACGTATTTGGATTACTTGGAACTATTGGAACTAATAGAAATTTAAGAATTTTTAGGAATTCATTATCCACTTCAAGTTGTTTTTAATTCTTTCACTTTATAGTTTAGGGAAATAAATAATTTTTATAATTACACAGTAAGCACTATTAATTACTATGTATGGTGTCTTCATCCTCACACCTTGATAAAGTTAAAGAATAATCCGTTTTACCGGTTCTGTTTTGGTTTGGTAAGGTGAATGGGGGTGTTTTGTTGGCTTTTATTTGTTTGTATATTTATCTTCTGGTAACTGACTCGTACTGTATAGCAAAATAAATCTCCGTCTGTAACAAATCAGCTCTTACTCTGATCCTAATCATATCTCCAGTTATAATGAGAAAAAACTGTGAAATTGACATAATGTTAAATTATTTTATCTCCAGTTAATATGAGGAAGACGGTGAAATTGGCATTGTGTTAAATTAATTTACCTTGAAATTATTGTGATTAAAATCATTTTCATCAGCTGATGAAATATCAGATAAAATCAATAATAGACTTCGTGTTTGAAAGCAAACGTTTACTTTGTTTATTCTTGCTTTGATACATTTGCACACACTTTGATACACTTACATACACTTTGATACGCTTGCATATATTTAATGCCAGTACCATACACATAATCTGATGACGACATCAATATCGCCAAATTAAGGTGATTTTGCCGAAATCTCACGTCACAATGTGCTCCATATCTAGTTATTGAATCTTTGCGTCAAACTGCAAAGTATAAAACGTTTCATGGTTAGTGGGCGAAATAAATAAGTTTGGTGTAGACATTTTTGTCCTTGTAAATATATGTTTTAAGTCCTGGAGTGGTAACCTGACCTGCAGGATAACGATAAAGTACTTTGTTAATTTCTTCCATCTAACGTCAAATCATTTACATTTCACATTTTTGGTACCTTCCTTCTTTTCGGTGAATTATCATTTCTAACATCTAAGCTAACGAACACGGTCAGGTTGAGATAAACTTAGTTTAGAACTTTGAAAAACGCTCAATAGTTTTAAGAGTTTCGTTTTTAAGTTTTTTCGGGGTTTAAAGTTAACATTGATTTCTTGCATTAAGCTGTTAAGATATTACAAATTAAGTATGTTTCGAGTTTCGAGTATTTTTAATGTAACTGATCCGTTAAGATATTACAAATTACGTATATTTCGAGTTTCATGCATTTTTTAATGTAATTGACCCGTTAAGATATTACAAATTACGGATGTTTCGAGTTTCGTGCATTTTTAATATAACTGACCCGTTAAGATATTACAAATTACGGATGTTTCGAGTTTCGAGTATTTTTAATGTAACTGACCCGTTAAGATATTACAAATTACGGATGTTTCGAGTTTCGTGCATTTTTAATGTAACTGACCCGTTAAGATATTACAAATTACGGATGTTTTGAGTTTTGTGCATTTTTAATGGAACTGCAGGCTATATGAAAATCATTTTCGCTTTATGTGTTTTGCTTCATTATTTCAGCGTCAATATTTCCTTCACAGAGTCGTTATTTATATGACAGTGTCAATGTTTACAACACCGAGCCAATGTATTTATTATTCTTAATAATAACATATCCGAACACTGTTGAGTAAAGGGAAACGAATCAACAAGATCAGCTCATATATGAATTGGAGTTATTTCCCTTATAACATCTTATTTTGTCATAATGCGGTTAAACTGATGCTTTCGTAACTTCATTTCTATGAGGGTTTTTAAACAATAATTATTTTACTTAAAAATGAGATAGAAATATAGGCTTAATAATCAAACCAAGAGCACTTATATAAAATTAAATGTTTTCCACTAAAGATTGGACAAAACTATTTTTGATTTTGTGATTCGTTGGCATCGGAAAGTTCATGTCAGGAAAATTCGTTGTCATTCAATGACTTTAACTGCTCCTGGGTAGGATTTTAAACAAAGTTTTCTGCTTTAGACGGCATTGTGAAAGCTTACTGGTTATAATAAACATTTTAAAATAATATATGAAGTCTTAATTTTTTCAAGGGACTAAGAAAAATCCGAAACTAATTAAATTTAAATTTAAAAACAATTTATCTGAAATATTTCTAAGAAATTCGTATCCCGGACGAATGTGCTGATGTACCAATACTCTGGAATATGACGATGTGTTAACAGCCTTGATCATTCACAATGTCATAATCCCAAATTAATATTTATTGTTTAAATCCCAAAGTATACCTTTCACAATATATCCTGATCTGACATATGTTGCAATACTTCAACCATCCAATCTGAAAATTACATGAAAAAATACACAGGTTCATTGTATAGAACCTTCTAAAATCATAATCAAGGCTAGGTATAGAACCTTCTAAAATCGTAATCAAGGCTAGGTATAGAACCCAAGCCCAAGTAAACCTTTTTATAGCACTTTATCTTGAAAGATAATCTGTGTGTATGATTAGGATTTTAAACTTAACTTGAACAATTTTTCAGTCATATCGCTACAATGTCTGCATTGAGGCAGTTTAAAGCGATGTCTAGCACTGAGGCATCAAGCCACAGACATGTAGCATGAATGTGCCACCCAGGCACATTATCCTGACAACAGGCCGACCAGTTCTAACACTAATCTCTTAATGCTGAGCGCCAAGCGAGGCAGCTGTTAGTATCATTTTTGAAAGTCGAACCCACGACCTCCCGCTTCTGCGGTGAACGCTTAGGCCAACGGAGCGGTCGAAAGATAATCTAGTCATCAACAAAAACGTAAACAAACAATATATATATGTGTGTATACACACACACACACACACACACACACACACACAACAGTAATTGTTGACATTTCTTTACTATTAAAAAAAAGATGGCAAATAATGTTGAAGATATTACTGATTAGTCTGATGTAGTTCATCCGAAAAAATAACAAATACGAGCCTGTGAAAGAAAATGCATACATTGTCTGAACTAGAAATAAAACGATTTTAGCATTTACTCGCTACATTATATACTAGACTTTTTTAAAAAAATTGAGTGTTTCCGGTTTCCTATTTTCATGCAAAGTTTTAACTGATTGGTCGGAATAAGATCTCAGCCACACAGCCTTTATTTATTTTTTATTATGATTTAATGAAAGTAAACAAAGGTTTTATGAGTTTTATTCTTCTTAGTCGATATTAGTCAACAACAGAATGTTTTACGAAAGTTATATATACGCTCTGTATATAATTACATAAATGATGTTGTGCTTAAGTTAGATATACACTGTCTACATAATTACTCAAATGATGTTTCACGATAGCTAGCTTTACACTATCTACATAATTAATTAAAGGATGTTTGATGATAGATATACACAGTTAAGTGTATTTGATTTGGGTCATTTATTTTTTTATTTTAATTGTTTGTTCGTCAGATTCAAATTTGACATTTTAGTTTAAGATTCATTCATTGGGAGATGACCTGTAGCAGCAGAGAGGGTGAACCCTACAACGAGCGTAAAAGCGTCGAAATCGTAAAAAGCGTCGAATCATAAAAAAAACCGTCGAATCGTAAAAAAAAGCGTCGACAACCAACGCTTCCTCGTCTACGCCAGCGTCGTTGTCATCCACCCTCTCTGCTGCTATGGGTTAATAATTTTTTTTACGAGTTTAACCGAATATTTGATCCAGTTTTTAGGACTTCACAAACAGACTAATCGCTAACACCTCCTCTTGTAGATCAATTAGATTATTGGACTGATCTGTGAGTTTGAAATTAATTCTGGTTAATGAATCATTATGACACCGCATATAGACTGGATTAACCGGAGACTCGATTATTAAAAATCCTGGAGGGGCTGTTGGTGCAAACGAATAAAGAATATATCCTTGCTGAGCTTGATTTGATCGTTCGAGATTAATTTGATAGCTTCCTTCGATAACATCGCATACTAAATTGAGCGCAATCACCGATGAAATATTCACGTTGAACGGAGCGATATGCCTACCGCCACCATCTGGATCATTATTATGTTTGAGGATTTTTATTTCATGTGATGCTGTTTTTTTCCACGTATCATGAATTATTTTAAAACCAACATCGATGGCATCACTGAGAAGTTTTTTTAGTTCTGGTACGTTATATCCTGGTAGTTTGACTGTTGGAATATCCTTGACGGGGATTTTATATTCTGATGCAAATCTTGTTCTCGATAGGGGATTATCGTCATCTAATATATCCTGAATAATTTTCAAATTAAATGTTTCCATATCGTCGATAATTTTATTGCATGTTTCTACGACGCTGATAAATTCATCTCGGGTGAGAGAGCCGGATTTAAGAGATATTAACAACAGCGAAAAATCATTATTCATTGCTGTGAAATTTTTAATGATTTCAGGTTCGTCAACAAAATGATGTCCCTCTATTCTCTCCCCTGGCTTCTCGTTTCCAGTTGATCGGTATTCGATACCAAAAAAATCTATAGTAATTCTGTGATCTTTATAACTCCTTATTGGATTATCAGGTTTTATCACGTCGGTGATATAATCATTTTTTTGTGGTTCTGGTAAATCAACGGTTTTCCCCCCTGGTGGTAATTCAGGCCATCCTAGTACGGTTCTAATAGAACTCTGATAGATATCTACGACGTATCCTTCTGTGCTTATCTCAATTGCGGATGATAGCGTCGGCTCATGAACTGTTATAGCGATTTTCGATTCTGTTCCAGTAATGGATTTTATTCTACGCGCGAATTCATTATTGATTTGTTCGATTTGGTATGACCCTGTTGGTATGGAAACAACGTTCCAGTCTGGGGTACCGTCGGGTTTATTCTTATACGAGAACACCAGTGAATTATTCGGTTGTTGACCACCAAATGCTACCGATCTGATATTAGGCCAACTGTGATACACTCGTAGTTTTGCTAGCGCTATCTCCTTCACGGGGACTGGGCTAGGGAAATTCACACTGAATTCAGGATTCGTTGATGTTATTGATATCATGCTTGTTTGTACTGGGTTCGTGTTCTCCACTATTTGTTGAAGTAATTCCATCGGTGTTGTCATTGTTATTATACTCATGATTTATTTCTAATTTTGATATCGCGGAATCATAAATACTGACCATCACTGAGAACTCACTATCTGATATCGTTGAGGTTATTGAGATCATTCTGGTTTTCGGGTTCGTGTTTTCTAATTCCATCGGTGTTGTCATTGTTATTATACTGTTGTTGTCGCTCTAATTTTGATATCGCGGAATCATAAATACTGACCATCGCTGAGAACTCACTATCTGATATAATTGTATTATCGAGTGACGACGATATCATCGAGGATAATTGCGAGTATGCGGTTGATACAATATGAAATTGAACTAAGTAATCCTGCAGTTTACTCTGGCTGCATGATGATATTTCTTTTGTTATCCCGGTTGATATACGCGCGATTGTAGCCGCCGCAGAAATACAAATTGGAACTACGACCGGGGCAATCATTGTAACCGATGCGAGTATTATTCCGGCGCCAGCGAGAACACTTGACACCGAGTACATAGTAATATCAATTGCGGTGATTCTTCGTCGGTATTGTTTTATTTTTATTTGATACTCCTCGGCGAGGGTTTTGAGTCTAGTCTGAAATTCTCTAACCTGATAATAGCGACATTGCGTTGATGAAATCATTTTTATTTTTAAAAACACTAGTGTTTTCAATTATTTGCCATCGTTAGCGGGAATTGCTAGTACTTCAGCCGGAAAAATCATTGACGAGTTCTATACACCAGGCTATTTTTGATCTAATGGTGGAGCTATCAACCGCGACGAAGTGAAAGGTTGGTGTTTTGCCAGTCTTGATAATGAACGTCGCGACGCCACCAGAGTAGGTTTTACCGCCCGCAATCATATTAAATTGATCGATAGAGGCCCACGTTAACCTATAGATACCATCAACCTTCGCTTTCTTACTCCACTCGAGAAGAATAGTAGTACTTGAAATATCTTCGTCTCGTATCCAATCCACGATTCCATGTTTGACCGTATACACGATATTTTTAAAGTCTTTGTGCGGAAACCTTACCTTTTCAAGATTTTCTATTAGTTTAAAAATCTCGAGATAATTTGCCTTGATTTCTGAAGCAGTCATCATCCTTCCAGCTTCCTTGTTAGCGAAGAATGAATTCAACAAGTCTTTAATTTCAGCTAGAGTCATGCCAACCACAAGCGGGGTTCCAAAGAATTTATGTACGACATTTTTGCGAAAACTATTATAACCTCGTATAAGATCATTCAGCTCACGGCCGTGGGCGGCAATCTCGTTGCCGTGGGTAGCAATCGCGTCGGTGATCGTAGACACAAGTGCGCCTGGTTTAAGTCGTCCACTGTTGGAATAGAGCGCAATAGAGTTTTCAGCGGCGTCGTGTTGTCGTTTTAAAATGTCATCCAATGACACATCACTGGTTTTCAATTTACCCTGATCGGAAAATAGCACAACGGTATCCTCGATTGCGTTTCGTTGTTTAACCAATATATCATCCAACGACATATCACTGCTTTTCAATTTACCCTGTTTGTCTTGAAATACAACTATTTCGTTCGGGTCAACACTTGTTAAGTTTAACGTCTCAGCTATTTCATCTTTAATTTTTTTTTTTATATCACCCGTCGCAGTGTCATCGGGTTTGGGTTTCAGAGGTCTTCCCCAAATATCAATCATGTTATTGTAAAAATCTTTCTCTCTCTAAAAAGCGATTACTAGTGTATTCATTTACGACAATGTGTGGTGGTTTTCTAGATGCTGAAATAGCATTAAGGACATTTAATACTTCGCTGCCACATATTGGTGGGTCAATCATCGTTTGTGTTGGTAGCGTAGAATACCAAGTCTTCATTGGAAGGGTTTTTATATAACGCATAAACTCGCTTGGCGGAGCTAACCCATATGAATCAAAATAGACAATCCCACGTGGATCAATCGCGTATGCAACCCAGTGAGTTCCCGATCCGCTGCTGTTATCAAGATTGATGATACCGGTTTCGACGCGTTTAGGTTTTTTCGGTAATTGATCTCTCATAAAAACCCCTCTGAAGTTTTTTATCGCTAGTTTTTTAGCAGCATCAATTAAATCAAAATTGGACATGGGAACCATAGGTTCCTCAGTCATAGACTCCTCAACAATTGGGTTTTCAACTAATAAACCGTTCCTGGTATTCTTAGACCTGATCCGTTCACGGGGTTCCTGGTAGTCTTAGACCCTTTCCCTTTTTTTATATCCTTTCCCAGTTGCCTTTTTCAACGCCATCCCTGCCGCGGTCCCAACGGTTCCCAACCCTGCGCTTTCGCCACTGCTGGGGCAGCCGCTGCAATCAATGCTGGTATTGCAGCTAACAATGGAAATATACCACCTGATTTTATCATGTTGGCGACTGCAGCCGCAGAAAGAGTAATCTGAACACCCTTTTTTGCTACAAGTGCATCATTGAAATGTTTCACTTGACGAGTTGTCAGCGATAATTTATTCGCCCCTCCAGTCATTTGATTAGGTTTCAACGTGATTGTGGTTCCACATTGCTTAGCTGATTTGGATTGTAGTTTTTTAATTGACCGGGTGTCAAAGACACATTGATATTACTATACGACATTATACAATAACAGATTGATTCTAAATCGTTTACGATTTCAATGAAAAATTCATAGAATTTTCAATCATAGATTTTCTACTGGCGCATCTACCACTCTCATTCTTCCACCAACACCTTCGAGTAGCATTGATTTATCACTGAGAATGACAGCAACCGCTCTATAATTAATAGCACCACGAATCACATTAGCTCTAAAATGTATAACGACAACAGATTGTCTTGTTAAATCAAGATGTTCCAATGAAAAGTAATAGATTGGATATAGATTCTTAAAATCATATTGTGATATTTGTAGACCGGTATCAACATTTTGATCACGTGCCATAAATGACAACAATCTATGATACACACGTGCAATATGATTTTCACCGTAATTAAGTTGTATATCCTCGGATGGTTCCTGCTGGCCGTTTATTCTCAGTGAGACGTCTTTAACACCTAATTGATCAAATATCATATGGCTGGAGAGTTGATTGCCAACTCGTGTGTTATCCTGTAACGCTACGAATATATGACGTGGCGCAGAAACGCCTTGTTTTGATGCTAGGTTCCAAGTGAATAACCCGTTCAGATTTGATTGTTTAACATCTGTACTCACGGTTAGCCAACTTAGTAATGATTTTCCTCCTTGATCCATAAATGATAGTAATCGTTCTTCTGCGGTAATTGCTGGAGTCAACACTGGCATCCACAATGATATTTTTGTTAAATTGACTTTACCGGCATCAGCATTGGGATTTGCATTGTCTGCTGGAATCCTCCAAATTGCGTCATTATCATCACTCTTTCGCACCAGTGCTACTGTATGCTTCGCTCCATAAATAACTTTTCTGACGTTTCTACAGAATCCAAATATGTGATGCAGTGGAATCGCGCATGAAAATGATTTACGCCCTCCTCCCAACATTGAAATACGTGTTGCAGCTCCTAGATTGAAATTATCATCTTTGTTTATAATCATATCCTCGACATCAGCATCAATATTATCACGTTTTTTTGGTCGTCTTACAACAAATGGATTTCCTCCAGCGGTATTTGTAACATCTTTTGAAAACATCATAGAAGGACCCGCGGATCTTGTATAATCATCAGAATATCTCGCTAACCCGATTATTGTTGTAGCCACATCAACATCGCGATCTATGGACTCAATTTCTTTTCCATCAATGAGATATCTAGCACTCTCAAATAGCGCCATGATACCATTATTGACAAACCCGACTTGAGTACCAGCTGGATACGGTGCTGGTACAGCAGGAGTATCAGCAGCTGTTACAAGTTCTCCTTCTACTTCGATAAATGCTTCACAGGGCAAAAAGTATTTACTGGTATCATGGACTTGAAGTTCAATTCTTGATCGACTATTTGAGTCTATTGCATGATAGGCGTAATATTGATAATCGCGTACAGAATCATCCTTGCGAACTGGGGCGTCTATATCAAACGCTGGATCAGGTGACCTTTTGAACATTTTATTCTATTTATCAGAGTCTAAATCGCGAAATCGTAAACGATTTTCATCGCGAAAGATTTTCATTGCTAATCGTAGGATTTCATCGTCGTGGTTTTTTAAAGCCACTACCCGCTATCATGTTTGCTATCATGTTATTTTGGTCAGAGGTTGAAGTCAATTGCGCTAATTTTTCATCTACTGCGTTATTTATAATTTTACTAACACTTGCAGGCATTTCCGCTGTAGACGGTAACGGTTTCTTTTTTCGTCTCACTAATGATGTTATTTTATTCTTCGCAGCTGAAAACGCTTTTCCGGCGAGATCTCCAACAGCACCAATACCCTTATCACGAATAACATCAATGGCCTTCATTGATAATTGTTTAGCTAACGGCGCCACTTTTGGGACCATTCTTGTAAATAACCCCGCAATGGTATCACCGAGACCATCTCCGTAATATGCTCTATAAACTGGAAACCGTGAATTAACTACATAGACGGGGGTTGGTTTATCATGGTTGTAGTGTATAATCATCTTGTTATAAAACTAGTAATTTTTCAATTAGTGATCAATCGCTGTAATAACCATGGGTATCTTTGTGATTTTCAACTAATTCAGCAATGAGTTCTCGATATACATTAATGTCCATGATACCGCCGGCAAATAATCGTCTACAGATATCAGCGGCCTCATTAACTATTTCCGGTGAGTTGTTTCCGGCTCGCTTCCCCCCGATGAGAACCTCCAGTCGTGATATATCACTGAGAATGTTACCAGGACAAGTAACGCTAGTGTTTTCAACTATGCCGCTACCTAAATATCCATCTCCAGTTGACTCCTCTTTACCCAAAAATCCAGTTGGATACTCTACTCTACTCAATACTTTGTCTTTAAAACTCTCAAAATCATTGCGGTTACCTTCTGTGATTCTAAATCTACCACGGTTTGCCAGGTATACTTTTTTTTATCCAATTCTCGTCGTTTTTTATATACTCTTTATACCCTTTGTTTACAGCTATTTCTCTTTTATAGAGTGAAAAATTCCGCACGGTAAAGTTAATTAAATCATTGTCATCTTTAAAATTTTTAATTATGCTGTATGCATAGTATGTAAATATATTTTGCGGTGAATACATTTTTTCTATAGTAACGTCTCCTTCCTCTTCTTGTTTTCTTGCAGTAGCACCTAGTTCTTCTAGTACTCGCTCTTTTTTTTTGTTGTTGCCGTGAAGTAGTTACTATATCTACTGGAAGTGTTTCTAAAGACTTTTTTGTTTGTTCGGTCTCTGCTGCAATTTTTTCAAGCACACCAAGAACAGGCACTTCTCGTCGCTTGCCTTCCTCAGGAATATCTCCAAATATTGCTCGTTCAGTTGCTGTTTTCACATCTTTGGTCGCCTTAGTTACCGGGGCGAACAGTTGTTCACTTGACACAGAAAAGTCAGTCTGAGCTTGTTGTCGTTGTTGAAGTTTCTCACGAAGTCTGTCTCGAACCGGTATAAACTTTTTAATTGCTGCTAGCCGCTCTCGGGCTAATCTAGTTGTAAGCGATTCACCTACCATATATTGTTTGTGAACTAATTTTTCAAATGTGAAACTATCACAATTAAAAGATGAGTTATTAAATAATGTACCATCAAGCTAACGTATCCATCTCCGACAAGGTTAAACTGTACGACGCTATCCGCGAATGTTTCAGAAATAACATCGCTGGGGTTTTCAAAATTGTAATGTCTGAGAACGGCGATGAACGATTTTTGTTAACGACGCGGCAACAACAACAACTACGTGAAAATGGAGGCGTCGCGGTGATTACTTGCTACCACTACCAGATCATCCAGTACGCACATAACTGCATAAGCAGGCCCAAACTGCTGAGTATCCTTTCAGGAGAAAATCCCATGTGAGTGTTACAAAAAACGCTAAAAAAAAAATTATTTTTTAAATTATTTACTGAAAGTCTATCACTCACGTGGTTAAGATACTGGTTTTTCCTAGTTTAACATTTTTCTAAGATCACGAACCTTAGAACTAATTTCAGCTCGTTTTTGATACTCTTGACCGAGCTTTTGACGTATTGCTTCAACGGTGCTAAATAGCGTTATAAATACATCAATATCGTTACCGTACAAACAAGCATAGATGGACTTTTGAATTCCTTTCACGAGTCTGTACATCTTAGGTAAAACATAACGACCCTTACTAGACTGATACTCAATGTCTTCATATTCCGAGGCAATCCTGTCACAGTCGAGATCTTTAGATAATATTATCCCTCGATTTTTTAAAATTGAAATTTCAGCAATTATAGAATTTACATCTTTGATATCCATTATTTATATTTTTATATAAATATAATATATTTTATCTTTAATTATTAGAAAAAAATGCAAAATAAATGATATCAATTATGAGCGGTTATTCATTCATGAGTCCCTTATTCAGGCCTTTGTGTCTTTGCCAGATGCCTTTTTCTTTTGGCTATCCATTCCAGATGCCTTTTTCTTTTGGCTATCCATTTGGATGCCCTTTTGTGACCCTAACACCGTTTCTATTAGACGGTAGCCCATTCTGTGCTACCCTGTGGGGTTCCTAATGTGAATGTAGAGCTTTTGCATCAATTTATACCATTTATTTTACATCCAATTACTTTGATAAACACATAATCTCCGGCGAGGGGTCTAACTCAGCAAAGGCTGAATTAGATCTCTCAGAAGGTATATGTTTATTGGATGTTATGTGGTGTGGGCGTGGTAAACCAAACCAACATGGCAACCCATGAAATTAAATTCATGGTTGCATGAGTTGGAAAAAACACCAACCCACGCTACCGAGAATGCGATAGCATGAGTTACAATGTTGGTTTGGCTAAGGGGGTCCGCCCCTCCCCCCCCCCAATTAATAGAAAAAACATCTTCCGTTTCGCCATCAAATAATGTATCTGCTATGGGGACCGAACACGTAGTAGTTGATAGCTATGTTTACAAGACAAACACGCTACCATTACACCACGGAGCCGTCATATAAAATAGAGATTGTTAATATATATATCTGATTAAGAGATTTTTAAAATAGACAATTTTACTATCGTATTTAAGAAAACGAATAATAATTTAACTGTTGTAACTATCCAGAAAACAGTGAAAACATAAAATCGGAGCAGTTTAAAATATAATGTAACTATCAGTCACGCATGCCTGCGTCAGTGACTAGACAAATAAATTATCGATTAGATCACAAAGAGCTGTATACAGGAATTTTAACCACGCCCACCTACTTCAATGAATAGAAACCACTCGCGATGTATACATATGGTTCTTGATAATCGGAAGGATGCATTTGCTTTTATTTTCCGCGCGTGGTTTATCCTGCACTCAGTGTAGCCAAGCGACAATAAAATGTTTTAGAAATTGCTAAAAAATAAAATTCTACCGAAACTATGTACAGTCACGTGCGTGCCTAGTTAACAGACGACAAATTCCTTTGACGTCATAATACAAGGGAACTTAGTGAGTTGCGGCGGATTTGTCCATGGGGATTTATCTCCCTTGAATAGTTTCAGGTGTATACGAATTTTATTTTATGACTATTCTTTTTCGACAGAGCAGTTTTAATTATATTTTCTGCAACAAATCGTATTGAAGTCCCACAAATGTCAAAGTATCTACTGGCTTCATTTATCGACTGAAGGCTTCTCTCTTGATTATTTTCTAAATCAAACGATTTGATCCCCCTAGGGCGTTTTGCATGTTTGCCAGTTCCACCTAATTTTGCATTCCGACTTTGTGAGACGGCTTGAAGATTCACAAGACAATTATCAGTCTTTACGCCATTTATGTGATCAATCACAAGGCCGTCTTCGATTAATCCGTAAAATGCTTCATAGATGGCTCTGTTGCAGAGATACTTCTTCCTCCCAGCTGAAAACATCAAATACCCCATATTATTCAGATACCCAACCGGTTCTTTTAGTCTGCAATTTCTAATAACACCATCACGGGATGCTTCATAATTAACAAGCACTGGGTGAGGTCTGAAATCTTGGCTCATTTGTATAATAATACTATTTGTCTAATTTATTATTTGCTTTAATTATAAGTCTATCAATGTAGTCTTGAGGGTTTTTTATGATTTTGTCCTTGATTTTATCAAGGTCGTTGGGGTCAATGACTGCATTTTTTATTCGTTTGTCATAATAGCGTTTTAGTTCCCTGTATCGTTTGCCGCCGCAACTGAGACATAATTGTGATTTTCCCCTTACCCCAGCCCCACATTGGAGGCATTGGAGAGGACCAAAACTTCCTCGCCGAACGCTTTGTAAATGATGCCCACAGAATTCGCTTCTGCATGATTTGTTACACGGGGTTGTTGATCCAATCATAAGCCACTTGCAGTGATTCATTATACTATATTTTTCTATTTAAATACTTGTTTTAATTATAACATGGAAGAGTTCAAGAGATTATCGAAAATCGAACCTTGGAAAAATGCTAAATTCAATCTCGATAGAGTCTCTGATACACCAAAACGTCTAATCGGTGACAGAACTATACTAAGTAAAATCAAGGAGTGTTTTAATGAATTCTACCGAGACGGTGCAGCATACTGTTGGTCGACATTTCGAATTATACACGAGGATGTCAATGTACCTAACATCGATGCTACCATGAATGATGAAAGAGCAGCTGAGATCATTTCACACCTTGGCGAGCCAACGGGGTGGAAATCTAAAGATGGAAATCCAAAGAGTTTCAAACAAAGCAATTCCCAACAGAAGTATTTTTTCAGAATAAAATTCATTATCGAAGTCGAAGGTAAATGGATTATCAAGGATAAGTTTGAACCAATCCTCAAGGATAAAAAAACTGTCATTGTAAGTAGAGATTCCAAACCAGGAATTCTAACTGGAATCGACAAACCATACTACGAGAGATCTTATCCTGTAACAGCAATCGTATATGGGATATACCCGCTAAATGATAAACCCGATATCGCAAAACTAGCTCCTATGAAATATTCTAGTTCATATCAGTAATGACGATAACCGGAGAAGTTTTATACGAACCGAAATATAACAAAAATGGAGCTCCAATACAAATTATTGATCATAACGAACACGCGTGGACACCTGCAGTAACAATATTTCCACGAGATAGAACCGTGAGATATATCCCCGAGGAATTCGTCGGGGAGTTCGTCGGAGATGTTGTGTAAAGATGATCCTGTGTCAGTGTGGTTACTTAGAAGTGATGAAGATCCCGAAATAGGATTTGATCAATTTGTAAAACCAAATGGTGAATTATATCGCGTTGAAGAATTAGATAACAGAATGAGAAAAATCGCTAATGATTTTTCACCGGAGAGTTTCCATGAAAAACTACTCATGGATAGTTTTACTATTCCATCAGTGGTAGCTCACTTCGCAAGAGAAAAAAAACTCATGGCGTCCAACACGAAGTGATTTTCTCGAGGATGTTAAATTGAGTTGCGTCCAATTTAGTCATGAAGGACTGTGGAATACAAAATACTCACGTGATGGTATGATTTCAATTGATATAGCTGCGTGTTATCCAGGGAGTTTTCTTGGATATGGAGAAGCCGCTGAATACTTTAAACGATTTGGACACCCCACGCATGAAATGACTCGTGTTGCGATTAATGGGCCATTACCTGATTTTGATTTAACCGGATTCGCTCGTGTGATATCATTTGAACTCGCTACAGGGTTACATCCGTGTAGTTATGTTTGGCTTGGTAGACATATATCTGAAAAGGCCTGGATGCCAATAGTGTTACTACGATATATGATTGATTGTGAGATGTTACAATCGTTGATTGTTTCCGAAGCTATTATATGGTATCGAGCTCAGAAAGAAGTTTGGCTACCACAACCCGATCTAGATCGTATAATTAGCGAACAGCGAAAACAGTTTCCAGATTTCAGCGAGGAAGAAGTCATGAATTGGTCTAAGAAGTTATTTGAAATTAAAAAAGAACAAGCAAAAGATTTTGGACGAAGAATAATCGGTAAATTTACCCAGGGTGGAAGATACGACAATGCAAAATATTCCTCGCGGTTGATCATAGACGTCGCTGAATACGATTTTATTGTAACGGATTTAACGAAACAGGGAAAACTTGTAAATCGTAAAGACGCTTTTCTATCCAATGGTGAGAAATTGGGTACGGTTGTTACCTATTGTGATGGATATATTAAACAATATACACATCTGAGAAGTTCTATGCTAGCTTATGCTTCTATCAATTTATTTTCGATGATAAATAGATTTCCTAATAACGCAGTTAGAGTAGCCACTGATTCTATTTATATCCACGAGAAATACAAATCAGATGTAGCTAAATTCACATTCCAGGAGGAAGCGTGGGGACGTTGGCGATTTAAAAAGGAAAAACTACATGAGTATTGTGAATCGGCAGATGTTACCATGGATGAAAAGTACTTAAAGTGTGATAAGATTCAATCAGAATTTTCTAATGCACCACCGGTATCTGATCCAATATGTAGATACAAGACAGTTTATTTAAACGGTTGTGGTGGGTCAGGAAAGACAACTCGTGCAATTGAATTATATCGTCGGTCAAATATGATTGTGTTAACACCGACTCACAGACTCGCCAGAGAGATGATACAGCGAGGGGTAAATGCCTGTACTTATCACAGTTTCTTTCGATGGAAAGGCGATGAATGGACCCCTGATCGAATGGGCGATAAATTCATTCCTGAAATCATAATTTGGGATGAAATATGCACGGTATCGTTGAGAGTATTACAAACATTTCTCGAATGGTTGTTAAACAAAAACACAAAAGTCGTCATGTGCGGTGATCACGGCCAACCACCACCATTTGTCGGTGCATCTCCACATGAATGGCTAAAGGGTTTTGTAGACTACTATGAAGAAATTACTACTGATTATAGATCACTTGATGAACAATTACGCGAGTTCAAAGCACTGATTAGATTACAGCCGGATAAAATCCAATGTGAAATAGCGCGTGAAATAATTTCAGAAACTCCCATGAATGAGTTTTGGGAAACGTGGAGACCAAATGATTTGATAGTAGCAAGTAGAAAAATAGTCAGAGACACACTTCAGATGAAGTTATTTGAAACGCATAAAGAAAAATTTGCAACACTTCCAGTACCGTTGTGTTATAGGCCTTCGGATACACGAAAGCAGAATATTGAAGTTGATATTCCAGGGAAGAGTGAAAAGCAGATTCTCGTTTTAAATGATATTGTGCTGGTTGATATCAGCGTCGTTGAAGATGCATTGCGTGCTAATAAATCCCCGTGGACGCTAGGATACGCAGCGACGATACATTCTTCACAGGGATTAACTATATCGGATACAATTGTTTGGATGGTAGATAATCGCATTGAATGGTCGAATTTAGTCTATCTTGCAGTATCCAGAGTGAGGAGATTAAATCAACTTCGAAGAGTTGTTTTCGATGATAAAATCATTGGTGACGATGATGACACTACAATGGATGATGCTAGCATCATTAATAAAAAAAACTCTCCGGTTATAAACAACAGGATAAAAAAAATAATAGAGAATTTGACATTGATGCTAAATTAATAATTACGCTGAAACAACAACAGAATAATCACTGCGCGAGTTGCAATTGTATAATGCGTTGGCAGTATTCGGATAAAGATCCTCGCCAATTTACCGTAGACAGAAAGAATAGCAGCATTGGTCATACCAACGATAATGTTATGCTGACTTGTCTTGAGTGCAACAGACGAAGGGGTGCTAGTTAAGACCATGAGGTGGCAATTGAGTATCGTCAGGAATCACTTGTAATTGTTCGCGTGTAAAACCCTGCTGAGGGGCAGTTGAATCTAGTTTATAGATTGGAGGAGCAGCAGAGGGGGCGAATCAGACGACATATTTTTAAGTAATCCCTCATAAATAACGGCTTAAACCAATGAAATCAGGCCAAATGTGTGTGTGAATCTGATATCGTTTCATGGATTAGGTCCAAAAAAAAAATCAGTGAAATCAATGAAAAATCAGTGAAATCAAAAACTTTTCAACTATTGGAAAAGAGATTACAACATCGATGTCACTCGACCCCTCTGCTGCTGGATTCAACCGAATATTTGATCCAGTCCAATACGATATCGTGTCCCCCTTCAGGACGAAATCCCTTCAGGATTGAAAGTCCCTTCAGGACTTTACAAACAGACTTATTTGTAAAACCTCCTCTTGTAAATCAATCAGATTATTAGACTGGTCAGTGAGTTTGAAATTAATTCTGGTTAATGAATTATTATGACATCGCATATAGACTGGATTCACCGGAGACTCAATAATTAGAAATCCTGGAGGAGCTGTTGGTGCAAACGAATATAAAATATATCCTTGCTGAGCTTGATTTGATCGTTCTAAATTTATTTGATAGCTTCCTTCGATAACATCACATACTAAATTGATTGCTATCACCGATGAAATATTCACATTGAACGGAGCAATATGCCTGCCGCCACCATCTGGGTCATTATTATGTTTGAGGGTTTTTATTTCCGGTGATGTTGATTTTTTCCACGTATCATGAAATATTTTAAAACCAACATCGATGGCATCATTGAGAGATTTTTGTAGTTCTAAGATATTATATCCTGGTAGTTTGACTGTTGGAATATCCTTGACGGGGATGCCCTTGCCTTCTGCAAAAATTGTTCTTGTTTCAGGATCACTGTCACCTAATACTTCTTGAATAATTTGTGAATGAAATGTTTCCATATCATTGATGATTTTGTTACATGTTTCTACGACACTGATAAATTCATCTCGGGTAAGAGAGCCGGATTTAAGAGGTATTAACAACAGTGAAAAATCATTATTCATTGCTGTGAAATTTTTATTGATTTTAAGTTCGCTAACAACAAGATATTTCCCTCCCTTATCTATATCGTCAAAGATAGCAAAATAATCTCTAGCAACCCTGTAATCACTATAACTCTTTACTGGATTATCAGAATTTATCCTGTCTGTGACATAATCGTTTTTTTTTGGTTCTGGTAAATCAACGGTTTTCCCCCCGGGTGGTAATTCAGGCCATCCTAGTACGGTTCTAATAGAACTTTGATAGATATCTACGACGTATCCTTCTGTGCTTATCTCAATTGCGGATGATAGTGTTGGTTCATGAACTGTTATAGCTATTTTTGACTCTACTCCAGTAATCGATTTTATTCTACGCGCGAATTCATTATTGATTTGTTCGATTTGGTATGACCCTGTTGGTATCGAAACGACATTCCAGTCTGGAGTCCCGTCGGGTTTATTCTTATTTGCAAACACTAAAGAATTATTCGGTTGTTGACCACCAAATGATTTTGATCTGATATTTGGCCAACTATGGTATACTCGTAATTTTGCTAGCGCTATCTCCTTCACTGGGACCGGAGAGGGGAAATTCACACTGAATTCTGGATTCGTTGAGGTTATTGAGATCATGCTGGTTTGTACTGGGTTCGTGTTCTCCACTATTTGTTGAAGTAATTCCATCGGTGTTGTCATCGTTGCTATACTCATGATGTATTTCTAATTTTGATATTGCGGAATCATAGACACGTACCATCACTGAGAATTCACTATCTGATATCGTTGAGGTTATTGAGATCATTCTGTTTTTCGGGTTTGTGTTTTCTGATTCCATCGGTGTTGTCATTGTTATTATACTCATGTTTTTGTATTTCTAATTTTGACATCGCAGAATCATATATATCTACCATCGCTGAAAACTCACTCTCTGATATAATTGTATCATCGAGAGATGACGATATCAATGAGGATAATTGCGAGCATGCAGTGGACACAACATGAAATTGAATTATGTAGTCTTGTAGTTTTCGTTGGCTGCATGATGATATTTTTTTTGTGATTATTGAAATTATTCCCGCGATTGTTGTTGCCGCAGAAATGCAAATTGGAACAACTATCGGGGCCATCATTGTTACTGAAGACAGTATAATACCAGCTCCGGTGATTACACCACTCACTGAATACACGGTAACATCAATTGCGGTAATTCTCCTGCGATATTTTTTAATTTTCATTGCATACTCCTCAGACAGGGTTTTGAGTCTAGTTTGATACTCTCTGACCTGATCATAGCGATATTGCGATGATGAAATCATTTTTATTTTAAAAACGCTAGCGTTTTCAATTGTGAAATCCTTTCAATTTAGTTATTTACTTAAATCCGCTACGAATTCCACATACCACGTTGTTGAGACCCTAACCAAATTTTTATCAGTAGCTGTTATCGTGAACTTTTCAGTTGTATTCTTGTCAATGATCGTTGAAATCGTATTATTGACCCCGGATGAACTGGACGATGAAATATTAAATTGAGTCAATGGTGTTACTAGTGTTAATCGATAAATACCTTTAACGGTTGCAGTGATATCTAATTTGTTGTTTGTAGGTGTCCACGCAAATGATCCGTGTTGGATTGTGTATACTACGTTGTTGGTTTTCTCATGAGGAATTTTTGTTTTTTCAATGACTGTTATCATCCTCGAAAAATCACCTTTGATGGCTTCGATGAAGGTTTTCGTCTCATCGATGGATTTTTTAATATCAGGGAGTTTTATTTCAATTTTATCTAACGGGGTTCCAATAAATTTATCAATGATATTTCTACGAAATGATGTAAACTGTTTTCCGTTTTCTTCAATTTTAGATTCAAGTGTTGTTAGTACAAACACAGAATTGTTTAACTCATCGTTGAGAATTTTTAATCGATCTGTAATCGTCGAAAAAAGTACACCTGGTTTGAGTTTACCCTGATCGGAAAATAGCGCGATAGTATTCTCGATTGCGTTTCGTTGTTTAACTAAAATATCATCCAACGACACATCACTGGTTTTCAATTTACCCTGATCGGAAAATAGCGCGATAGTATTCTCGATTGCGTTTCGTTGTTTAACTAAAATATCATCCAACGACACATCACTGGTTTTCAATTTACCCTGATCGGAAAATAACGCAACGGTGTTCTCGATTGCGTTTCGTTGTTTAACTAAAATATCATCCAACGACACATCACTGGTTTTCAATTTACCCTGATCGGAAAATAACGCGATAGTATCCTCGATTGCGTTTTGTTGTTTAACTAAAATATCATCCAGAGAAATATTACTAGATTTCAATTTACCCTGTTTGTCTTGAAATACAACTATCTCATTAGGATCAACATTTACTAAATTCAACGTCTCAGCGATTTCATCTTTAATTTTTTTTGTTATATCCTTGATAGAATCAGGGGTTGCAGTGTCATCGGGTTTGGGTTTCAGAGGTCTTCCCCAAATATCAATCATGATATTTTATACACCACTCTCTAAAAAGCGATTACTAGTGTAGTCATTTACGACAATGTGTGGTGGTTTTCTAGATGCTGAAATAGCGTTAAGGACATTTAATACTTCGCTGCCGCATATTGGTGGGTCATTGATTTGTTGTGTTGGTAGCGTAGAATACCAAGTCTTCATTGGAAAAGTTTTTATATAACGCATAAACTCTTTTGGCGGGGCTAATCCATATGAATCAAAATAGACAATCCCACGTGGATCAATAGCGTATGCAACCCAGTGAGTTCCAGGTCCGGTGCTGTTATCGAGATTAATAATACCTGTTTCAGTTTTGTTTGGTTGATGTGGTAATTGATCTTTCATAAAAACACCTCTGAAATTTTTTATGGCTAGTTTTTTAGCAGCATCCATTAAATCAAAATTGGACATGGGAACCATCAAAGATTTGGGAACCATCGAAGATTTCTGAATTAATAAACCGTTCCTGGTAGTCTTAGACCCCTTCCGCTGTACCATGAATACGGGGTTCCTGGTAGTCTCAGACCTTTTCCGCTGTACCATGAATACGGGGTTCCTGGTAGTCTTAGACCCTTTCCCCTTTTTTTAAAACCCTGTCCAGTTGCTTTTTTCAACGCCATTCCTGCTGCAGTACCAACGGCTCCTAACGCTGCTGCTTTCGCCACTGCTGGGGCTGCTGCTGCAATCAATGCTGGTATTGCAGCTAACAATGGAAATATACCGCCTATTTTCATCATATTTTTGATAGCAGCCGCAGAAAGAGTAATCTGAACACCTTTTTTGGCTACAAGTGCATCATTGAAATGTTTTATTTGACGAGTTGTCAGCGATAATTTATTTGCACCACCAGTCATTTGATTAGGTTTCAACGTGATTGTGGTTCCACATTTTTTAGCCGATTCTGATTGCAATTTTTTGATTTGACCAGGAGTTAACGCAACACTAATAACACTATATGACATTATACATAATAGATTGATTCTAATGGAAAAATCCTTCGGATTTTCAATCAAAGATTTTCCACTGGTGCATCTACCACTCTCATTCTTCCACCAACACCTTCAAGTAGCATTGATTTATCACTGAGAATGACAGCAACTGCTCTATAATTAGCAATAGCACCACGAGTCACATTAGCTCTAAAATGTATATCAACAACAGATTGTCTCATCAAATCAAGATGTTCCAGTGAGAAGTAATAGATCGGATACAGATTTTTAAAATCATACTGTGATATTTGTAGACCGGTATCGACATTTTGATCACGTGCCATAAATGACAACAATCTATGATAAACTCGTGCAATATGATTTTCTGTGTAATTAAGTTGTATATCCTCGGATGGTTCCTGTTGGTCGTTTATTCTCAGTGAGACGTCTTTCACACCTAACTGATCAAATATCATATGGCTGAAGAGTTGATTGCCAACTCGTGCGTTATCCTGTAACGCAATAAATATATGACGTGGCGCAGCAACACCTTGTTTTGATGCTAGGTTCCACGTGAATAACCCGTTCAGATCTGATTGTTTAACATCTGTACTCACTGATAACCAACTCAGCAACGACTTTCCTCCTTGGTCCATAAATGATAGTAATCGTTCTTCTGCGGTGATTGCTGGAGTCAACACTGGCATCCACAATGATATTTTTGTTAATTTGACTTTACCGGCATCAGCATTTGGATTTGCAACATCTGCTGGAATCCTCCAAATTGCGTCATTATCATCACTCTTTCGTACAAGCGATACTGTATGCTTCGCTCCATAAATAACTTTTCTGACGTTTCTACAGAATCCAAATATGTGATGCAGTGGAATCGCGCATGAAAATGATTTACGCCGCCCTTCCAACATTGCGTTTCGTGTTGCAGCTCCTAGATTTAAATTAGGATCGCTGTTTATAATCATATCCTCGGCATCAATATTAGCGGTGCCAGCATTATTCTTTGGTCGTCTTATAATAAATTGATTTCCTCCAGCCGTATTTTTAATATCCTTAGCAAACATCATAGAAGGTCCTGCTGATCTTGTATAATCATCAGAATATCTCGCTAATCCTATGATTGTTGTAGCCACATCAACATCACGATCTATCGTCTCAATTTCTTTTCCATCAATGAGATATTTTGCACTCTCAAATAACGCCATGATACCATTATTGACAAACCCGACTTGAGTACCAACTGGATACGGTGCTGGTACAGCAGGAGTATCAGCAGCTGTTACAATTTCTCCTTCGATTTCAATAAACGCTTCAGCGGGTAGAAAGTATTTACTGGTATCATGGACTTGAAGATCAATTCTTGATCGACTATTTGAGTCTATGGCATGATAGGCGTAATATTGATAATCGCGTACAGAATCATCCTTGCCAACTGGGGCGTCTATATCAAATGCTGGATCACGTGACTTTTTGAACATTTTATTCTATTTATCAGAGTCTAAATCGTAAAATCGTAAACGATTTTCAACGCTAGCGTTTTCTAAGGCCACTTCCTGCTATCATATTTGCGTCGGGGGTTAAAGCCATCGATGCTAATTTTTCATCTACTGCGTTATTTATTATTTTACTAACACTTGCAGGCATTTCTGCTGTAGACGGTAACGGTTTCTTTTTTCGCCTCACTAATGATGTTATTTTATTCTTCGCAGTTGAAAATGCCTTTCCGGCAAGATCTCCAACAGCACCAATACCCTTATCACGAATAACATCAATGGCTTTCATTGATAACTGTTTAGCTAACGGCATCACTTTTGGGGCCATTCTTGAAAAGAATCCTAAAATGGTATTGCCTAAACCATCTCCATAGTATGCTCTATAAACTGGAAACCGTGAATTAACTACATAGACGGGGGTTGGTTTATCATGATTGTAATGTATGATCATTATTATAAAAACAATAGTGTTTTCAATTGTTATTTAATCGCTGTGATACCCATTTGCTAACTCGTCAATGAAATCTCGATATGTTTTGATATCCATGATACCGCCGGCAAATAACCGTCTACAGATATCAGCTGCTTCATTAATTATTTCTGGAGAGTTATTTCCAGCTCGGAATCCTCCTACAAGAACATCTAATCGTGATATATCATTGATAACACTATCAGGACAGAAACTCTTTGAGTTTCCAATCCTTGGATTTTGCAATCCACTTCCGCTATAACCAGTTGCTTCATCTAGTTTTTCTAAATCCGTAGTTTGTAAATAATCATCATCATCATCATCATCATCATCACGTGGTATTTGTTGTTTTTTAGGAGAATAGAGTACTTTCTTTGCAGGTTGCTGTCGCTTTCTTTGCAATCTTGGCGGTTTTTGTTGTTGTTTAAACTCTTCGTATTGATTATACACGTGATCCACCTTATTGATATATTCAATGTATGATGCACTATCTGTCTTTTTTTGACTTTTTTCAGTTTTGATTTTGTAGAATATATCAGCCCAATGGGTTAAATTCTTAACAAACTTATGATGTTCTGGTTTCAACATTTTTTTTCTGTTTTCATAATACGTAACAACAAGCGTAGGAATTTCTGTTGGATCAGTCCCATCAATTGCTGCTAACCCTTCTTCGTTAAATCTCATGCGTAAATCATCTACTGTTCTTTTTGATCCCATTTGTTTTGTTTGTTCAGTTTTCGCTGCTATTTTTTCAAGTTCACCAATAACAGATTTTCCCGTCTCGGGAACATCTCCCAGTAAAGCACGCTCAACCCCCTTCGTTGCTGTGGTTACTGGTTTAAACAACTCTTCAGACCCTAAAGCAAAATCCGTTTGTAAACTCTGTCGTTGTTGCAGTTTATTTCTTACAGAGTCACGAATTGGTACAAATCTCTTAATTGCATCTAATCTTTCACGAGCCAATCGGGTTGTTAATGCTTCATTGACCATTATTTGAAATCAGAAACCATTTTTCAATTGCAAAACACTTGACATGTCAGATGATTTTTAACACGATCATGGAAGTGTTAACACCTTCTATCATTGATGTGGAAAGTGTCCAGATTGTATATAAAATAATTAATACTGACACTTTCCACATTTCTATTTTGACATGTCAGATGATTTTTAACACAGTCATGGAAGTGTTAACAGTTCTATCATTGATGAGGAAAGTGTGGAATTCTCTAATAAAATAATTAATATCACACTTTCCTCACTTTTTTTGACATGTCAGATGATTTTTGATACGGTCATGGAAGTGTTATTTCATCCTATCAATGATGAGGAAAGTCACATAATTGTATATAAAATTAATAATACTGTGACTTTCCTCACTTTTCCATTGACCATCCATTAACGGTCCATCGATTTTTTATTCACTGATTTCAATCAAATAATGCTAAAAAAATGAGGGTCGATGATAAAATGATCGGGCAATCAAAAAATGATAATGGTCGGGTAATCAAAATTGTTCATTTTCTTGAATTAACGCCCGTAGGTTTCTAATTTTAGAGTTGACTTCTTTTTTCAATTCGTGTTCGTTACCTAATTCTATTCGTATCCCCTCTACGATAGTATACAACGGGACGAACACACTGATGTCACTTGAAAATGAAAGAGAGTCTCTAATAGAATTCTGAATTCTTTTGATGAGTGCATATTTCTTTGGTAGCATATATTTGTTAGTGCTGACTCCGTATTCTATATCCTGAAAATCAGACATAATTTGATCAGGATTTAATCCATCTGATAGTTTGATATCCTGATTTTTCAATTTTGCTATTTCAACTATGATGCTATTCATGTTTTCAGAATTCATTATTCTATAGCAATGACATATCTCTAATTGAAAAATATGAAGCATTAGACATAACTAAATTGAACTTTTTGCCCGCTCTTTTTTGAAATAGCCGATCGACAAACCCCCTCTGCAACATATCGTACTGAGGGTCTACAAATATTGAAATACTTGCCGGCTTCATATATTGATTTAAATATTTTCTCTTCGTTAGTTATTGTATTCAAAGATTTTACTGGTTTCGTTTTTTTTGAACAAGTGCCAGTCCTTCCTCGTTTGGAATTCTCACTCTGTGTGATAGCTTGCAGATTTGATAAAGAATTGTTCCTTGGATTAGAATCAATGTGATCGATAACAAAACCATCTTTGATCAATCCATTAAAACATTCAAATATGAAACGATGATTGTAATATTTCTTCTTTCCAACAGTAAAGAACAAATACCCCATACCATTATCCCACCCAACTGGGTTCTTCAGTCTACAGTGTCTTACAACACCATCACTGGATGCTTCATAATTTGTACTCACAGGGTGCTGTCTGAATTCTTGGTTCATTCGTATACTATACTATTTGTCTAATTCAGTGACTGATCCATTTGCAGTGATTCATTATACATAAATCTTTCATTTAGATACTTGTTTTTAGTATAGCATGAAGGAGTTAAGGAGATTGCCTTCGAAAAATGCTGATAGAGAGTTTAAGAGATTATTGAAAATCAATCCTAGATTTAATATCGATAGACCCAAAAAACGTGTAGTAGACGGAAACATGAGAGAGTTTAAGAGATTATTGAAAATCAATCCTAAATTTAATATCGATAGACCCAAAAAACGTGTAGTAAACAGAAACAAACGTCCAAACCGTCCAAGAGAGGGAAACATGAAAGAGTTTAAGAGATTATTGAAAATTAACCCTAAATTTAATATCGATAGACCCAAAAAACGTGTAGTAGACAGAAACATGAAGGAGTTTAAGAGATTATTGAAAATCAATCCTAGATTTAATCGCGATAGACCCAAAAAACGTGTAGTAGACAGAAACATGAGATCACCATGGAAGGATGCTCAATTCAATCTTGATATAGTTTCTAATACACCCAAGAATAAAATTCTTGATAAAGCCATCAGAGACTGTTTTAATGAATTCAAGCGTGATGGAGCATCTTATTGCTGGTCAACATTTCGAATTGATGGTGTTGTTGACGCTACCATGAATGATGAAAAAGCAGCAGTGATCATTTCACGTGTTGGGGAAAAAAGTCATTTTTTCCGAATCAAATTCATTATCCGTGAGGATGGAAAATGGATTATTAGGGATAAATTTGAAACTATCTTGAAAGGCAAAAAAACTATCACTGTTAATCAGGATTCCAAACCGGGAATTTTGACCGGAATTGACAAACCATACTACGAAAGATCTTATCCTGTCACAGCAGTTGTTTACGGGATCTATCCGCTCAATGAAAAACCTGATATTGCAAAACTAGCACCCATGAAATATTCGACAGGGCTTAATTGTGTAGCAGAACGAATAATAGAACACTTCACAAATGCGTCCCGGGGAAATAAACTAACTGATCTAAGACGAAAAAAAATAACCGAGTGGGAACTGACAGTGAAACAGCATGGGGCAACAATTCAGGATATAGCTAAATTAGAAACATCATTGAGATTTCCAATATCAGTAACGACAATCACCGGTGAAGTATTATACGAATCGAAATATAAATCAAAAGGAGCCCCAATTGAAATTATTGATCATAACGAACACGCGTGGTCATCTGCAGTAACAATATTCCCACGGGATAGAACCGTAAAATATCTATCCCAAACCGAAGAGTTTTTTTCAGAGCAGAAATTATTTGATGCTATTTACCATTTGAGTAAAAACGATCCTGTGTCAATGTGGCTATTTCATAGTACTTCAGACGAAGAATGTAGATTTGATCAGTTTGTAAGACCCAACGGAGAATTATACCGTACCGAAGAACTGCATAATCAAATGAAACAACTAGCTAGTGAGTTTTCTGGAGACGGAGAAGACAACGATCAATTATTAGCAAACTGTTTTACAGTACCATCAATTGCAGCACATTTTGCTAGAAAGAAAAACGCGTGGAAACCAACACGAAGTGAGTTTTTATCAGATGTCAAATTGTCTTGTCTTGAATACGGCCATGGAGGATTATGGAATACAAAATACACCGCTGATACCGTTATTTCAGTTGATATGATTGCGTGTTATCCAGGAAGTTTTCTCGGGTATGGAGAATGCGAGAAATATTTCAAACGATTTGGACACCCCACACACGAAATGACCCGTGTTGCTATTAATGGACCACTGCCTGATTTCAATTTAACCGGATTCGCTTGTGTAGTATCATTTGAAATGGCTGAAGGACTTCATCCGTGTAGTTATCTTTGGATTGGTAAACACATGTCTGAAAAACACTGGATGCCAATAGTGTTATTACGGTATATGCTTGATTGTAAGATGTTAAAATCATTAATTGTCAGTGAAGCAATTATATCCTATCGAGCACAGAAATCAGTCTGGTTACCACAACCTGATCTAGAAAAAATAATTAGCGAAGAGCGAAAACTGTTTCCTGATTTTAATGAACAACAAATCATGGATTGGTCCAAACAGTTATTTGAAATCAGAAACAATGAAGCAAAAAATCTCAGTAGAAGAATAATCGGTAAATTTACCCAAGGTGGCAAAGATGATAATACGAGATATTCTTCACGGTTAATTATAGACAATGCTGAATACGATTTTGTAATCGCGGATTTAACGAATAGGGGCCTATATGTCAATCGTAAGGACGCATTTATGTCCGATGGAACCAAATTGGGTACAATTGTTACTTACAATGATGGATACAATCCGCAGTACACACATTTGAGAGCTTCTATGCTCGGTTATGCTTCTATTAATTTATTTTCGATGATTAATAAATTTCCTACCACCGCAGTTAGAGTTGCCACTGATTCATTTTACATAAATAGCAAAATGACTGATTTTAAGGCTACTGGCAACGAGAATTGGGGATCATGGAGAATTAAGAAAGAAATGATTCATGATTATATTCCATCAGCAGATCTTACCATTGAAAATAATTATCGGAATCTCAAAGAGATTCAATCAGATTTTTCTAATGCGCCACCGATTTCTGATCCAATATGCCTATATAAAACAGTTTATTTAAACGGCTGTGGTGGGTCAGGAAAAACAACCCGGGCAATTGAGTTATTTCGTGGGAAATCAAACATGATTGTACTAACACCAACACACAGACTTGCAAGAGAAATGATACAGAGAGGGGTAAATGCCTGTACCTATCACAGCTTTTTCCGATGGAAGGGGGATAAATGGACTCCTGAGCGCATGGGAGAGAAATTTATTCCTGAAATCATGATTTGGGATGAAATAGACACAGTGTCCGAAGATGTCTTAAAAATATTTCTTGAGTGGTTGTTATTGAAGAATACAAAAGTCGTCATGTGCGGTGATCACGGCCAACCACCACCATTTGTCGGTGCATCCCCACATGAATGGCTAAAGGGTTTTGTAGACTATTATGAAGAAATTGATACTGATCATAGATCACTTGATGAAAAATTAAAAGAGTTTAAGAAATTAATTAGATTACAACCGGATAGAATCCAGTGTGAAATAGCCCGTGAAATAATTTCGGAAACTCCCATGAATGATTTCTGGGAAATGTGGAGACCAAATGATTTGATCATTGCAAGTAGAAAAATAGTTAGGGATACACTTCAGATGAAATTATTTGAATTGCATAAACAAAAATTTGCAACGCTTCCAGTGCCTCTTTGTTATAGGCCATCAGATACACGAAAACAGAACATTGAAGTTGATATTCCAGGACAGAGTGAAAAGCAGATTCTCGTATTAAATGATATTGTGCTGGTTGATATCAATGTCGTTGAAGATGCATTGCGTGCTAATAAATCCCCATGGACGCTAGGATACGCAGCAACAATACACTCTTCACAGGGATTGACTATATCGGATACAATTGTTTGGATGGTAGATAATCGCATAGAATGGTCGAATTTAGTCTATCTTTCAGTATCCAGAGTACGAAAAATAAATCAACTTCGAAGAATTGTCCTGACAGAGTCAGGCGATGATGAAATCATTGGTGACGATAATGATATTGATGTTAAAATGATTGATAAAAAACTCTCCGGTTACAAACAACAGGACAAAAAAAACCAACGAGAATTTGATATTGATGCTGAATTAATAATCACTTTGAAGAAACAACAGAATAATCACTGCGCAAGTTGCAATTGTATAATGCGTTGGCAGTATTCGGATAAAGATCCTCGCCAATTTACCGTTGACAGAAAAAATAATAGTCTCGGTCATGTCAGAAACAATGTGATGTTGACTTGTCTTGAGTGCAATAGACGCAAGGGTGCTAGTTAAGACCATGCGGTGGCAATTGAGTGTCCTCGGGTATTATTTGCAATTGTTGTCTAGTAAAACCCCGTTGAGGGGCAGTTGAATCCAGTTTATAGACTGGAGGTCTACCCGTAGATCGTGTTATACTAGATATCTTGTGTGCAGTAACACTCCAAATAGGATCAGTAGCTCTTTTTCTGCCACCCTCAAGCTCTCCTGGTTCATATAAATACCTCACAATGACATTACTACCAAGAATTGGTTCTTTGAAATCTTTTTGTGGTTTTTCAGGTATTGACTTCTTTTTAATCGCATTGATAGGTTTCATGTTGATTGTTCTAGTAATCTCGTTATTCAGTGCAGTAATCACAGCTGGTAACCTTTTAACCCATTCACGGGATCTTTTTTCTTGGATGAATTCTTTTGCGTATTGATATCCAAATAACCGCTCAGCAAGGGTTTTATTAAACCGTTCTACAATTGCCTGATCACGATGCAGTGCAGTATGCCCCCGTCTGATAGTGACATTGTGATCTTTCATTGTAGATAACACTGCACCCTGAAATTCTTTGCCAGGATCAATTTGTAATAGATTTGGCCAGTGCAGAGGACCTCGTCGATAAATCCTTTCAAATGCAGAAGCTACTTCAGTGGCCGATTTTGTTTTTAACGGTTCTGCTTCCTTGTATCGACTTGCAATATCAACTACGGTTAATGCGTATTTGTAACCGTGGTCATGTGGCAAAAATAATAGATCAGCCTGATGAACTTCATTGGGTCCGGTCACATCAAAATGCGAGACATTAATTTGTTTAGGCGGTGGTAGATAAATTTGCCATAGTGCCTGTTTGGATAACCAATGAGCCGCAGTGGTTTTTTTCACTTTTGCAGCGCTAGCGAGTTTATGGGTTGCTGATTTACCCCTCCAGTATCCTCTTGGGGAGTAATAAATAGATTCCATGTTGTTATTAATTACCAGCACCTAACATCAATTTACTTTTCATAGCCGATTTTATCAAAAAGGAAGCCAATTTTATTTTTTCTTTGAAGGATTTATCAGGAATAGCATTTAACGCATGAATTAATTTCACATCTGCTAGATGCCTGTGTTGCAGATTGCTGCTTTTATAAGCCACATCATGAAGATGACAGGCTTTATCAATGGCGTTTATTGGTTCTTCACCGGGTCGGGGCTGATTTTGATCATTGAGTCTGATATCTAATCGTGTTCCGGGGCCACAGTAGCTATATCCTGGAAGGTGTTTTTCTCCGGGGTATTTTGCCCATGGGGTTCCAGGGAGTTTTGCTAATTTGGCAGCGATATCACCTCCTCGTTTTTTTTAAAGGTTCCTTGGGTTTAGAAACAAATCTAAATTTCTTTCTACTACACTGTACGCATTTACCAGAAAGCGCTGATCGGTTATTTTTAGTTGTAATCGTCGTCAAGTCATCTGTGCCAGTACGCGCCTTACACTTCACACAATATAGATCCATAATTTATGTATAGAGATATGAATATAATTGATTTTTCAGCGACTAAAACAAGAGAACCAGTTAAGCATCATGCAGCGCTACCAAACTCTATCCGCGCAATTATAATCGGACCATCTGGATCCGGCAAGACGCAATTGTTGCTCAATTTAATAATGAGATGGATGAAGTGGGATAAGTTGTATTTAATTGCCCCTAGCGTAGACGACCAACGATGCTATGAAGTGCTAAAAGATTTTAATGAAAACGCTTCAGAGATTGCCGGCGAGGATGTTATTGAATTTATAACCGATATTGATGAAGCACCATCAGTAGAAGACCTCGATGGAAGTATCAACAATTTAGTTGTATACGACGATGTCATGTTAGATAAACAAAAAAATCCTGCTAGAATATTTTCCCGAGGCAGGCATAAAAACACAGACGTGATCTATGTCACTCAACGATACACACAAATACCAAAAGTGATTCGCGATAATTGTAATATGCTTGCTGTATTCAACGGCGTTGATACACATACGCTACGAAATATTTGGCAGACATGGTGTTCTGATATGGACTTCAATCAATTTAGAAATTTCTTTAGTCATGCTCAGTCTGCCCCACACGGATTTGTAACAATAAATTTACATGACCCTCGAACACGATATCGTATTGGACTGGATCAAATATTCGGTTGAATCCAGCAGCAGAGGGGGCGAGTGACATCGATGTTGTAATCTCTTTTCCAATAGTTGAAAAGTTTTTGATTTCACTGATTTTTCATTGATTTCACTGATTTTTTTTTTGGACCTAATCCATGAAACGATATCAGATTCACACACACATTTGGCCTGATTTCATTGGTTTAAGCCGTTATTTATGAGGGATTACTTAAAAATATGTCGTCTGATTCGCCCCCTCTGCTGCTGAAGGTCTACCAGTTGATCGTGTTATAGTAGATATCTTGTGTGCAGTAACACTCCAAATAGGATCAGTAGCCCTTTTTCTGCCACCTTCAAGCTCTCCTGGTTCGTATAAATATCTCACAGTGACATTACTACCAAGAATTGGTTCTTTGAAATCTTTTTGTGAAATTCCATGGATTTCCATTTTTGGTATGGACGCTTTCTTAATCGCGTTGACAGGTTTCATGTTAATTGTTCGAGTAATCTCGTTATTGAGCGCGGTAATCACAGCTGGTAATCTCTTAACCCATTCACGGGATCTTTTATCCTGAATAAACTCCTTCGCGTATTGATATCCAAATAACCGCTCAGCAAGAGTCCGATTAAATCGTTCAACAATTGTCTGATCGCGATGTAGCGCAGTATGCCCTCGTCTGATGGTGACATTATGATGTTTCATCGCTGATAACACTGCACCCTGAAATTCCTTGCCATGATCAACTTGTAACAGATTCGGCCAACGCAGAGGACCCTTTCGATAAATCTTTTCAAATGCAGAAGCTACTTCAGTAGCTGACTTTGTTTTTAGCGGTTCTGCTTGTTTGTATCGACTCGCAACGTCAACTACGGTTAGCGCGTATTTGTAACCGTTGTCATGTGGTAAAAACAATAAATCAGCTTGATGAACTTCATTGGGTCCGGTAACATCAAAATGCGAAAAATTGATTTGTTTAGGCCTGTTGTAGATAAATCTGCCATAGTGCCTGTTTGGATAACCAATTAGCCGCAGTAGCCTTTTTCACTTTTGCGGCGCTGGCGAGTTTACTGATTGCTGCTTTACCCTTCCAGTATCCTCTCGGAGAATAATAAATAGATTCCATATTATTAATTACCAGCACCCATCATCAATTTGCCTTTCATAGCTGATTTTACCAACCACGAAGCCAATTTTTCTTTGAAAGATTTATCAGGAATAGCATTTAACGCATGAATTAATTTCACATCTGCGAGATGCCTGTGTTGCAGATTGCTGCTTTTATATGCAACATCATGAGCGTGACACGCCTTATCAATGGCGTTTATCGGATACTCGCCGGATCTGGGTTGATTTTGATCATCAAGTCTGATATCTAATCGTGTTCCGGGGCCACAGTAGCTATATCCTGGAAGGTGCTTTTCTCCGGGGTACTTTGCTCATGGGGTTCCAGGGAGTTTTGCCAATTTGGCTGCGATATCACCTCCTCGTTTTTTTTAAAAACATCTCCGGATTGTAAAATCTTTGATTTTGTAGAAATAAATCTAAATTTTTTTGTACCACATTGCACGCATTTACCAGAAAGCGCTGATCGGTTATTTCTAGTTGTAATCGTCGTCAAGTCATCTGTGCCAGTACGCGTTTTACACTTCACACAATATAGATCCATAATTTATGTATAGAGATATGGATATAATTGATTTTTCAGCGACTAAAGCAAGAGAACCGGTTAAGCATCATGCAGCGCTACCAAACTCTATCCGGATGATTATAATCGGGCCATCTGGATCCGGCAAGACGCAATTGTTACTCAATTTAATAATGAGATGGATGAAGTGGGATAAGTTGTATTTAATTGCCCCTAGCGTAGATGATCAACGATGTTATGAAGTGTTAAAGGATTTTAACGAGAATGCATCAGAAATTAAGGGTGAGAACGCCATTGATTTTATAACTGATATTGACGAGGCACCATCCGTGGATGACCTTGATGGGAACATTAATAATTTAGTCGTATACGACGATGTGATGTTAGACAATCAAAAAAATCCTGCTAGGATCTTTTCCAGAGGCAGGCATAAAAACACCGACGTGATATATGTCACTCAACGATACACTCAGATTCCAAAAGTGATCAGAGATAACTGTAATATTCTTGCTGTGTTTAACGGCGTTGATACACATACGTTACGAAATATTTGGCAGACATGGTGCTCTGATATGGACTTCAATCAATTTAAAAATTTCTTTAGTAACGCTCTGTCAACCCCGTATGGATTTATAACAATAAATTTACATGATCCTCGAACACGATATCGTATCGGACTGGATCAAATATTCGGTTAAACTCGTAAAAAAATTATTAACCCATAGCAGCAGAGAGGGTGGATGACAACGACGCTGGCGTAGACGAGGAAGCGTTGGTTGTCGACGCTTTTTTTACGATTCGACGTTTTTATGATTCGACGCTTTTTACGATTTCGACGCTTTTACGCTCGTTGTAGGGTTCACCCTCTCTGCTGCTCCTGTACTTTACAAATAAACACCAGGTGTTGACCTCATTTCTGACCTGGCTTCAGAGTTGTAAACAAGCTTTTAAAATGATTGGTTGATTCCAAGGACTTTATGGAGCTTTGTTATAAACATCTTTCTATTTTTAGTTGGGTCATACGGTGTGTACGAGATTTTTTCGAACGTAAATTTATTCTAAAAGATTCTAGAAGATCATGTGACCCCTTTCTTGCTTACGTAAAAACAGGTATATAAATTATGTTTTGGAGCGAACTATGTAGTAGAACTTGGGCTGTTAGAATATTAAGTTGTGTCGTTTTGAGTTATTTTAAATTACCTTGTATTGTAAATTATTTCAATTCGTTTGGATCAAGAGGATTTATTTTATTTATCTGGAAAAAAAATTGTGCTCATTGAATTTTATCAACAAAAACTGACTTCATCACGTGTCATCGTCTTCCATCTTGGATACTTCACTAAGATTCGAACTTGGAATTATTTGGGCATTTTATTACCAGGACTTTTGCAATTTCTCTAGTGGATAATATTTTGAATTATTTTTGGATTAATTTTGGAATTGATTCTTAAAACCGTAAGTTTATTTTTCTTTTCTGGAAAATATTTGTGCTCAATATTTTGACCCATGATGACATCATTGTGTATATAGGGTCAAAACTATTTATATGGTGAATTTATATGGTGAAATGTACTTGTAGGGAGAAAGGTTGATAGGGTCAAACATAGATATACAGAAACAAACAAATACATATCCAAACACACAGTAACGAGGACAGAAATGTTCTAAAGAAAGACCCACAGATAAGAGAAGTCTATTTTATGGGTTTAAAAATAAAAGTCTAATTTTATGGGTTAAAAAAAGAAGTCTATTTTATGGGTTCAAAACATTATTCATGTACAAGTCTAATCACTATCCATGTAATACATACAACTCTGGACATGGAACAAATCTATTCACATGTTATCTATATTCTGGTTCTAGAAGAAGAAAAAATAAATAAAATAAATTGTTTGCCTTTAAAAAAAATCACTATATACAACGTATATGTATTTCATAAAAGAATGACACTTATCATATTATAATTAATATCAATTTTTAATACCAAAAATTTAAAACAAAACAAGTAACAAACAATCAAATAGGACAAAGTTCATGTTTCTCTCTACAAAAGGATTGAGATGACTAGTGCTATCAATAGTCAGATTTTAGTTTTCAGACAGATTCTTGTCTCTCCGGATGGGTCTTAGCTTTGACATATACTGCCTATATATAATTACTCATATCATTTGAACACTTTCACCGGTAGAAAATATTAAATTGAATTTTGAAAAATCTTATTTTATGGTCAGAAATTTCTCAGACCCGGTTTCCAAAAATTGCAAGATAATAATAATAATAATAATAATAATAATAATAATAATAATGGCATTGACAAGTTCTCCAGCTCCTGCACAAGCATCAGTACCAAGAAGTCCTGCATCAGCCGGCCCCTGGAAAGCCCTATGTTGAACCCAATATCACCCTCAACGGCCAGCAACTCAATGTAGTGAACCGCTTCGCCTATCTTGGCAGCACACTGTAAAAGAGCTTCACTATTGACGACGAGGTGAACTTTTGCATTGCCTGAGCCAGCGCAACTTTCGGCAGATTGTATTCCAACGTCTGGAATAGAAGAGGCATCAGCATCCAGACGAAACTAAAGGTCTATAAGACAGCTGTGCTCCCCACACTACTTTACGCCACGCCAGGAAGCTGAACGACTTTCACACCACAAGTCTCAGGAAAATCCTCAAAACCAAGTGGCAGGACAAGGTTCCAGACACTGAGGTACTTGCACAAGCAGGTCTATCCAGCATCCACACCATCCTGATGCAGTGCTAGCTACGCTGGGCCACCGGCTGCCTAAGAAGAGACTCTTCTATGGCGAGCACAGAAAGGACAGCGATCCCATGGAGGTCAGAAGAAACGCTTCAAAGACAATATGAAAGTTACTTTGAAAGCATTCAACATAAACCCTGATTCCTGGGAGCAAACAGGAAGTGATCAAGTCACTTGGCGGTCCTTTGTGCATAAAGGCTCCAAATTGTGCGAATTTAGAAGGACAGAAGCTGCAGAGCTGAAGAGGCAAGCCAGAAAAGCATCTGCCATCAACCCTCCTGGAGATTTCCCACTCATCAATGTCCCTTGTGCAAACGAGCATTCCATTTAAGTGTTGGCCTCATCAGCCACCTGCGCACGCCCAGAACAGAACCAGCCTCTCCAACCCTCGGATGACTAGAAAGGTCCTCGTCGAATCGACGGATGAACAACACACATGGCATAGAGCCACGTTTGATTATTGTACGCAGTGGTGCCCAATGTGACGAAAGCGGCCCAAAGGGCTAAAATATGAAGCCTGAAGGGCCGAAAACTGGGACGGGTTTATGTGAGGTGGCTAGTGCCCCTCTCAGAAGCTAGTGGGTATGTGGAAGCGCTGAGTTCACCCAATGGGTCCCAGAGTCATCCCTAGACGTCAACAACTGTCCTGCAATTTAAATCTATTTGATGGCTTTTACTGTCATCTAATTCCATCATTCACAGAAGATAATCAGTCCATTTTATGCTTATCTATCATTTTTCACAGTAGGCTCATTACTCGAAGTGAAGACTCGTATTAAAAATTACATATTACAAAAAAGATATTTTTAATTAACTAAGTATAAATTCTAAAACTTACTTTTCATCATAACAACTCTCCCAAGTTGAAAACGAAACTTAAATTATATTGTTCTACAACAGTAACAGTAAACGATGTGAAGACTTTTGGCCACGAGTCATTTTTATTTTATTAATAAAATGCCAAGCAACTAAAGTTAACATGATAAACATAATCCTTTCAACAGTCGATGTACATTTCGAAGTCTAAAGTCGTCGATCATACCGAACTTAATACATTACCAGGATGCTTATTGTCAGATCTGATCAAATTCTATTCGGTGATTTATGAAAGAAGTCTTCAAAAAGTTTGCCTGTATTTGATCATGCTTCATTTGTATAAAATTGAAAGGCTTTTGCACCAAGAAGCATTCCGTCAAATGAGGTCAAATTTTGCTGAGGTCTTTTTTTTTTCTTCTCCATATTTTATGCTGGTTCAGCATCTTTCCAAATTATAAAAGATCTTAATTCCATGGCACATTTTATCAAATGATGTTAAAATGTTAAAAGTGTTTAATTGAGAAGTCTTTCTAAAGTTTGGGTTGGGGGGTTGGGGGAGTTGTTAATATTTATGACAGGTTTGTTGAAACAGTATGTGATATTTGAGAAAACGTTGGAACCAGCAATCATTGATAGGCTCATCACAGACGCATGGTCATACCATAAATTCACTTGAACAGCTGGACAAGCTAGCTTTGAAAAGAAATATGGTCCAAAACACATAATATAACCTCTCAAACTTAAACGGAAAGAAAGAAAAAACCACAAAAACCTAAAACAATTTTTTAAATTTATTTTTAACAAATGTTCTTATCAATTCCAATAGCATTCAGCTATGTGTTGGTCTTTTAAAATTTGCATGCCTTTTTTAATGATGTTCCATTTTAATCATAACACACTAAACCACATACTATAATTTGCATGCATCTAAAGTCTTTTCCCCCTGCGGGTTCGGGGTTGTAGAATTGGCCCGACGTGCCTCGCCACGTGTCGTAAAAGGCGACTAAGTAGAGGCAACCTGTTTGCCGTGGGTTGCGTCCCGTGTCGGGGGAGGAAAGGTCCTGGTAGTTGCAACACACTACTTTGGCCTCTACTTCTCTTAGACGGGTGGTCGAGATGGGCTCGGTCTCGACAAATCGGCTGGTCACGCCGAGCCCTAAGCAGCAGGAAGTGTGACGGTGACAAATCCGTCCCCAATTAACAACTTTTAGTCTCCATTCATCAATCTGAGACTTAACAAAAAATCGCTAACTCGTATTTTGGCAATCTGAGACTTAGTGATTTTTCCCACCCCAAAACTTTTAGTCTCCATTCAATCTGAGACTTAACAAAAAATCGCTAACTTTGATCTGCGACTTAGTGGTTTTTTCTTAAATATAGGTCTCCACAGAAATAAATAATATTATTCATTATTAAGTAATAATTATCCATAAAAAATATTACCGTAATTTTATGAAGAAGTTTGTTTATGAATAATAATGGAAGGATAATTATATTCAATAAAGATGAATAAATAACTATAGTTGATAATGTTGATAATTTGATAATCTATTTAGTACAAGGATATTATGACAAATACATTAATAATGTGTTAAGTAATCAGCAATTTTATCCCTAAAATATATCTCACTGGAGGTATTAAAATGCCATTACTTAAATGTTACTAAATAGATTATCAAATTACTTGTTATTAATTAAATTACTTATATTTTATATCAATTATTTTTACATATTTACCGGATATAATTATTTATATACAATTACTAAAAATTTACATATCAAAAAATTACGGTAATATTTTTATAGATAATTATTTTTTTACATAGAATAATATTACTCATATATAGTAATGCCAAACCGAGGGAGGTATTTATCGGCCGCCGACGAACAAGATATTATTAAATCGAGAGCGAATAAGAAGCCAATTGATATAGCAAAACAATACGGGATTTCACTTACTCGTGTATATAAGATATGGAAAGATTTTAACCCTAACGAAAAGTTTATCGCTGGATATGTTGGAACCGAACGAGGAGCCAATTTAACAAAATATATCTCTGATATAGACAAAGAAAATGCGAAAAAAAAGAAAGAGTATGAGGAAAAATGTGAAAAATTACAAGAATATGTTGAGGAGATAAAAAAAGTAGAAAGTTTTAGAAAAGAGAGTTATAATAAATTAATTAAAACACTTAGAGATATTGATTTACTAGAATCATTACAAGCAGAGGTTGGTAAAGTTAAGATTAATCAAGAAGTTTATGACGCTTTAATAAAGAGAAATAAATCACTTAATGAGAAAATTTCTAAGTATGAGAAAAAAGTAACACAAAGGGAGGGAAAACTCACTAAATTAGAAAAACCTCATATTGCTGATATAGTTGTTGCTGATGTAAAATCTGAGATAATAAATAAAAAATCCGTTGAACAAATATTATCAGAAAATTTATTGAGGAAATAAGAATCCCTAGGACTGTGAAGATTTACCAAATTTACTAATTTAATTGATAAGAATAATAAGAATAATAATAATATGTCAAAAATCGGGGAAGCACAAATAACGAGATTAACTCGGGAGAGATTGGCTGCAATTAAGAAATTTCTTCCTGTAAGAGATTCTTTCAGAAATAATCTTCAAGCACAACAACAAGCAAAAATGGGATATACCGAGGAAACAAGAGAATTATTTAAACCAATCACAGAAGCCACAAAAGAAGTTGTAACCGCGGTAACAGGATTAAAACCTGTAGTTGAACCTGTTGTTGAACCTGTAGTTGCATCTCAAAAAATTCCTCTTATCGATAAATTTACTGAAGAAGCTAAAAACAAATTTAGAGAGCTTAAATTAGTAGAACGTGATGATTTTGTGGAATTTGGTCGACTCGTTGCTGATAATTATGAATACAGGGATGAATTTTTAAATGATAAATATAAAGGAGAGAAGATAAGTAGACCTGAATGGGCTGATGCAATGTATAAAATCAATAGAGAAATTACTGGAAATATACCCAAAAAAACTGTAGATTATAAAACTTTTAAAGTTGGATTTGATGGTAGTGTTTTAGAGGATGCGGAACAAAAGAAACAACAAAAACAACAAGAGGCAGAAGAAAAGAAACAACGAGCAGAAGAAAGAAAAAAGGTACCACCAACTTCAAAACGAAAACCTGGACGACCACCAAAAAGACAACCAGATCCTGTTATTGAAGAAGAAACAACAGGTCAAGGATATCACGGTGGAAATGTTAGAGTAAAAACTCTAGATTTATTCCTTGTTCAAGAACTATTGATGATGATGTATCACGACTTGAAGTTCTTATCGGTGGAAAACGAGCTGGAAATAATTCTCCAGAAATCATCAATGAGGCCACTGAAATTTGTCAACGATTGTTTCAGGGAAAAGTAATTGGTATGGGTTTATACCGTAATTTAGTTAATGAGCTTATTGATACAGACTATTACAGCGATTGAAATCTTTTAGATTTCCAACTTGAAGGGTTTCGAATATTTACAAATTCTACCATTTAGAAAATCATTTACAATTTCCAATAATGATAGTACATCGAAGTATGAACAGACCCAGACGGGTTTTTGTCATGAATTCAAGATTACCTGTTTATAAAATTAGACATGGAAATGGATTAGGAAAGACTATCACAAGTTTTGTTACCAGAATTGCCCCAAAATTATTACCTATAGGTAAAGAAATCGGGTCTAAGGCTATCGGAATGTTAACTAGTAAGGCTGGCACAGAACTTGGCAATCTCGCAATTCGTGGAATTGATGCGGCGGCAGATAAAATTGGATCTTGGGTGGGGTGGAATAAGAAGAAAAAATTGGAGTCCACAAATAATATGCCACCCAAAACCGGCAGTGCAATTAATAAAATGGTTCAAGCTCGTTTAAGACGTATTTCTGGTTCCGGACTAAAACGATTAATTATTTAGATTTATCAAATAAATATAATGTTTGAATATGATGTTGATGACGCCTTTGACATAGATGCTAAGGTACAAAAAAATGATTCAATACGGGATTATCAATATTTTTCATATACCGCCCAACAGCCTAATGCCCCCGGACGAATTGAACTTAGATTTGATGATACCTCTAAATATTTTCTCCCAGCAGAGGCTTTTATTGAGGTTGAAGGTAGATTGCGAAGATCAGATAACAATAACCCCTACGACAATCTTGCAACCACAAATATTGGATTTGTCAATAACGGTATTATGGCACTATTCAAGTCGGCTGAGTATCAAATAGGAACAACCAAAATTGAATCTATCGATAATGATGTGGATGTTGCAACAACAATACTAGGACTTGCAAGATACTCTGATGATTTTATTCAATCAGCCGGATACTCAATGATGTTCGCAAAAGATACAAGTAATTCTGCTGATATTAATCCGTTTACATTAAGAACACCAAATAAGTTAGATAACACACCCTTTGATGCTGGTGCTAGAAGTGAACCTGTTGTTGTGGGTGATAATCCTAATTATAACTCAGGGTTTGCAAAACTTAAAAAGACGCTAAACGCTAATGGTCAATTTTCTTGTACAATTCCTCTCTCACATATATTTGGGTTTTGTAGGGATGTTAGAAAAGTTATCTTTGGTGCTAGTCATAACGTAGTATTACAAAGAAATTCTTCTAATAATTACGCGCTCTGGAAAGCATCTGGTGTTCCCGATGGTACAGTTGAATTAACAAAACTAGCACTATGGATGCCAGTTATGACACCATCACTGAGTATTGAAACTAAATTGCTATCTTTTATGGATCACGGAGGTAGAAATCTATTATCTTGGCTTGAGGTTACAACCTCAACCACAACACATACTGCCAGCGGAGTTTTTACATGGCAAATTGCACTAACTAAAAATACGTCAGCGCCAAGACATGTATTTGTTGCGTTACAAAGTGTAAATAGAACCAGAACTATACCAACTGCAGATACTGATGCTGACGCGGTAAAGGCTGCTGCCCTTCAACAAGTTCGATCTCATATGATATTTGATCAATGTGGTGTTAATGAAGTTTCACTACGTGTGAGTAATCAACAAGAACCTGAAGAACAACTTATTATCAATTACGCAAATAATCAAATTGGGCGGGTTTATCACCGGCTATGGTCGTTTATGGGACGTGATCAAAATGTTGATACCGGTCTACAAATATCTCAATTGGACTTTCAGCAACATTACCCGATTTATTATTTCTCGTTGCAACATCTTGACCTGTCTAAACACTCTACCGTTGACGTGAAATTCCAAGCTCGTGTTGATACAGCCCCAGCTGAAGGATTTAGAGCGATTGCTGTAATTCTTAGTGATAAATCAATGATTCTTGAAGGAGGTGGTGGACGAATGAGACTTATTGATGCACCTATAGAAACTCTTTAGTGAAAATTCTCAGATTTTCTATTGAAAATATAAGTACATTTTACAATAAATGTCATATAACACTATCAACGTCACATTGACTCAAGGTCAAATAAAGAAATTACAATCATCAGTAGCTAAAGAATGCGGAACTACAATTTCGTTGAAACACAGTCAACTAACTGGCGGACCGAATAAATTATCTCTTACAAATACTCAGATAAAGCAAATAAATACTGCACTAAAAAATAAAAAAGGAGCTCAAATTACTCTTTCCAAGGCTGCAATCGACAATATGGTTAAAACAGGAGGATTTCTTCTTCCATTACTTGGCGCGCTAGCACCTATTCTTGGATCAGTAGGTAGTTTTCTCATTGATAAGATTAGTGGTAAAGGAATATCAGGACGAAAAAAAAAGGGAAAAGGACTCAGACTTCCAGGGAGTCGATTCACGAGATACATACCACAATAAAATCTGAAAGAAGAAATTCGAAGAATTTCATACCGATGTCAAATTATGATCTTATTAACGCGGTTGAAAAATCTAAATCCACTAAATTTCCGATAAAACATTTCAGAGGTGTATTTATGAGAGATCAATTACCGGATCACCCACAAATTCCGGAAACAGGAATAATTAATCTTGATGATAATGCCGGACCTGGAACTCACTGGGTTTGTTACTTAATCAGTCCGAGTAATATTATTTATTTTGATTCATACGGATTACCACCACCACCTGAGTTTATTAATTATGTAAAGAAATTCAGGGGATTTCCAATTTGGTATTCAACACTCCCGACACAAACAATAACTGATCCTCCGATATGTGGACCAGAAACTATTAACGCATTATCGGTGTTATCTAACACTAATATTCCTCATAAAGCAATTCATGAGTATACCGCAATGAAAAAAACAATTTGAAATGGAAAACATCTTTAGTATAAACATGTCAGATATTTTTTTAAGATCAACAACTCGACAAGAGAAATCTCTATCCACCCGACAAATAATAAATTTGATAAAAAGGTATACATTATCAGGGTTAAATCTCGTTAATGTAGATCCAGGAGAGTTAGTTGTTTTTGAAGATGAAAATGGCAAATTAAAATCTAGTAATCTATCACTGGATGATATCTTAACGAAACAACCAACCGCTCCCGACGACTCTATTGTGGTATTCCAACAAGGTAGGCTCGCAGCAGGTGAAACCCTTACAACAATAACAGATAAATTTAGTGAAATAAACCAGATTAATAATCAAATAACATCTATCAATACTGATTTAGCTAAATTCTTTGGTGTTCCACGAAACACATTAGGTGTACAAATCGCGTATGTCAAAGCGGCGATAGATAATTTAGCGCAATTACGGGCTGAATATGATGCTCACATAACTAGTTATGTTTCACTCCGGAGAAACTTTAATGCCACCGATAACTCGATTGAGAAATTCTTTGGTAAAAAAAATATTAAACCAGATGATATTACAACAACACTTACGGATATTACAACTAAGCAACAAAAATTCAACGACGATATAACTGCGATTAATTCCCGGTTGGGTGTTGTCCGTGATACTAAATCAATTTCAGATTTAATCGCGATTAATAAAAAATCAATTGAGGATATTAAAACAATCACTGATAAAGTAAAAATACCTAATAACGCGAGTGATATTAAAAATCTCACATATGTTTTTGAAAAAGGATCAGATGAATATATTAGTGGGGAGAGGTCACCCCTCTCAATATTTTTCCCATTAAGTCAAAAGGGATTTAATGGAATTTATAGATTTTCAATAGTTTCTGAGCATCAATTTAATATTACAGCGACTTATTCTACTACAACCTATCGAGGAATTAATACGGTATTAATACTTGTTGATGATCGAGCAGAAGACAGGGATCTTACTCGTCCGTTATTTAATGTAGTTAGTTTTGAATGTCGGCCTGTTGATTTTCGCACTATATTGAGAGCACGAATAAGATGGATTTTTGAATATGTATCAATACTTTAAAAGAAAATCTATTTATAGAAATGCTAGCATTTTCAAATAAATGCTATCAAAGAAATTTCCACCTCTTGATGTTTCACCGTCCCAGTATCGTTATGATACAGTGTTAAAATATCAGCAACAATTACAAGATCTTGTTAATACTTATACAATAAAAAAGAAAAAGTATCAACGTAGAATAACGGTTATAGATATAACTGTTTACACAGTGTCAGGTATAATTGTAGGCACTGGAATAGTATTATCTTCAGTTACTATGACAGCTCCTGTTGTAATTCCAATTATTATTTCTGCGGTAACAGCTCTTACAGGTATCTTTACCGGAGTGTCAAATAAAATCTCATCATGTTCTTCACATAAACTACGTGATTACACGTTAAAACTTAATACAGCAACTAGCACATATACAGAGATAACAGCATTAACTTCTAAAGCAATAAGCGATAGTGAGATAACCGAAGAAGAATTTTCACATATTACTGAGCGTTACAATTCCGCAATGAAGAAATTAAATACTGACAATATACATAATGACGTCAGTCCAAAACTCTCCAAAGAAATACCTAATAACCAAAAAAAATAATTCAATCGTTTTTTCCTGGAAATCTCCAATCGAGTGGTATACCGTTGGAATATCACCAGGTGAATATACAATGAAAGAAATTAATAAACAAGTAAATAATAATATATCTCTGGTTATGGGAAAAACCGAAAATACAAACATTTTTATACCAAAGATTATAATGTCTCCAGGAAACATATTTATAATAGCTCCGGAACTTGTGATTGATATTTATCAGAGCAGTATTAGATCAGTGATTGGTTGGTTGGATTATCCCCTGAATGAGGACACTGTAATATTCCTAACAGAAGGTAATTACAGTATTGAAACTTATGATGAGGATGTAAAATATGACACGGATTAAAGAATTAAAAATTGCAAAGCAATTTTACAATTGGAATTCTAAAAATATTTTACAATAATGTCTCAAGAAATATTAAATCAAATCGCGAATAATACAGTCTCAATGAAAACATTACCGATAAACATTACAACAAGAACCCCGGAATTCACTATTGAATTTAATCCTCCATTAAAAGCATCTGAAATTGCGTTAACTCAATTAGGGTGTTACTATAGCTGGCCGAATGTGAGGTCAGAGCCGTATAAAGGTAAACTTCATAATAATAGTTTTACATTTTCAGCTAATTATAAACAAAATCCGGACGGATCTATCGCTGATACAACGACTTGGCACACAATCCATATACCTACAGGTGCGTATGATATTGAGGATATTAGTGAGCAGCAGAGAGTGTGAACAGACCAAGTTTTCAAGCAAAAATAAGGCTTCTACGGAACCGAAATTATTTAACAAAATGCAGAGAGTGTGAACAGACCAACTCTTTTAGGCGTCAATTTACTAAACTGAGGCTTCCCAAAATTGCTTATATAGGCCTCAATTTAGTAAACTGAGGTTTCCTTGAAAATACTTAATTAATTGTTTTAATAATTTGAGCAAAGAATAAAAAAAAAATTTAAAAAAAAGACGCCATTGTCATTGGCGTTCACATTCTCTGCTGCTATGCGCTAACTAAATATTTGATCAAGTCCGACACGATATCTTGTCCGAGGGTCTGATAAATTTATCGTCACAAATCCGTGTGGGATTGTCTGAGCGCGGCTAAAGAAATTTTTAAATTGATTATGATCCATATCGCCACCGCACCAAGTTTGCCAAATATTTCTAAGAGTATGAGTATCAACTCCGTTAAACACGCATAACAAATTGCAGTTATCTCTGATCACTTTTGGTATTTGAGTGTAACGTTGAGTTACATATATCACGTCGGTGTTTTTATGTCTGCCTCTGGAAAATATTCTAGCAGGATTTTTTTGATTATCTAACATGATATCATCATATACAACTAAATTGTTAATACTTCCGTCAATGGAGTCAATGCTAGGTGCCTCTTCGATATCGGTTATAAACTCAATAATATCATCGCCGTTAATTTCTCGCGCGGCATCATTAAAATCTTTTAACACTTCATAACATCGTTGATCGTCTACACTTGGAGCAATCATGTACAATTTATCCCACTTCATCCATCTCGTTATTAAATTAAGTAGCAATTGTGTTTTACCACTTCCAGATGGTCCGATGATAATCGCGCGAATAGAATCTGGTAGCATTGCATGATGTTTAATAGGTTTTCGTTGTCGAGTAGCTGAATAATCAATTACATTCATAACTGTTATATATAAATTATGGATCTATATTGTGTGAAGTGTAGGACACGTACTGGCACAAATGACTTGACGACGATTACAACGAAAAATAATCGATCAGCGCTTTCTGGTAAATGCGTACAATGTAGTACGAAAAAATTTAGATTTACTTCCACGAAACCTTTAAAAAAAAACGAGGAGGTGATATTGCAGCCAAATTGACAAAACTCCCAGGAACACCGTGGGCAAAGTATCCAGGAGAAACGCACCTTCCAGGATATAGCTACTGTGGACCGGGAACACGATTAGATATCAGACTTGATGATCAAAATTTACCCCGACCCGGCGAGTATCCAATAAACGCTATTGATAAGGCGTGTCATGTTCATGATGTCGCTTATAAAAGCAGTAATCTTCAACATAGACATCTTGCAGATGTAAAATTAATTCATGCGTTAAATGCTATTCCTGATAAATCCTTCAAAGAAAAGTTGGCTTCTTGGTTGGTAAAATCTGCTATGAAGGGTAAATTGATGTTAGGTGCTGGATAATTAATAATATGGAATCTATTTATTATTCTCCGAGAGGATACTGGAGAGGTTACGCAGCAATTAATAAACTCGCTAGCGCATCAAAGGTGAAAAAAACTACAGCGGCAAACTGGTTATCTAAACAAGCAATATGGCAAATTTATCTACCAGCGCCTAAACAAATTAACTACTCGCATTTTGATGTTACAACACCTAATGAAGTTCATCAAGCTGATATACTATTTCTGCCGCATGACAACGGTTACAAATACGCGTTAACGTTAGTTGATATTGCGAGTAGATACAAACAAGCAGAACCGTTAAGGACAAAATCATCTACTGAAGTAGCTTCTGCATTTGAGAGGATTTATCGACGAGGTCCTCTGCGCTGGCCAAATCTGTTACAAGTTGATCCTGGCAAGGAATTTCAAGGCGCTGTTTTAACAACGATGAAACATCATAATGTCGCCATCAGACGAGGACACACTGCGCTACATCGCGATCAGGCAATTGTTGAACGGTTTAATCGGACACTTGCTGAGCGGTTATTTGGATATCAATACGCGAAAGAATTCATTCAAGAAAAGCGATCCCGTGAATGGGTCAAGAGATTACCAGGTGTAGTTACCGCAATCAATAATGAGATTACTAGAACAATTAATATGAAACCTGTCAACGCTATTAAAAAGAAGTATATACCCGTACAACCACAAAAAGATTTATCTAGAAACGTTAGCGTTTCCCAACCAATTCTTGGTAGTAATGTCATTGTAAGGTACTTATACGAACCAGGAGAGCTTGAGGGTGGTAAAAAAAGAGCTACTGATCCTATTTGGAGTGTCACTACGCATAATATATCCGGCATAACACGATCTACGGGTAGACCTCCAATCTATAGACTGGATTCAACTGCTCCTCAGCGGGGTTTTACACGCGAACAATTACAAGTGATTCCCGAGGATACTCAATTACCACCGCGTGGTCTTAATTAGCACCCAGGGTGCTGTCACCCCGGCGTCTATTACACTCAAGACAGGTCAACATCACATTGTTTCTGACATGACCGAGATTGTTATTTTTTCTGTCTACGGTGAATTGGCGAGGATCTTTATCCGAATACTGCCAACGCATTATACAATTGCAACTCGCGCAGTAATTATTTTGTTGTTGCTTCAAAGTGATTATTAATTCAGCATCAATGTCAAATTCTCGTTTATTTTTTTTATCCTGTTGTTTATAGCCAGAGAGTTTTTTTCTGATTATATCGCCGATGATTATATCGTTACCAATGATTTCATCGTCAACAACAATTCTTCGAAGTTGGTTTATTCGCCGTACTCTCGATACTGCTAGATAAACTAAATTTGACCACTCAATGCGATTATCTACTATCCAAAGAGTTGTATCGGATATAGTCAATCCCTGTGAAGAGTGTATTGTTGCTGCATAACCTAGCGTCCACGGGGATTTATCAGAGTTCCCTAATGCATCTTCGACGACGCTGATATCAACCAACACAATATCATTTAATACTAAATTCTGCTTTTGTTGTTGTCCAGGAATGTCAACGTCGATATTCTGCTTTCGTGTATCCTTAGGTCTATAACAGAGTGGTACTGGAAGCGTTGCAAATTTTTCTTTATGTAGCGCAAACAACTTCATCTGAAGTGCGTCTCTGACTATTTTTCTACTCGCGATTATTAAATCATTTGGCTTCCACATTTCCCAAAAATCATTCATGGGAGTTTCAGAGATTATTTCACGCGCTATTTCACATTGGATTTTATCCGGTTGTAATCTAATTAGCGCTTTGAACTTGCGTAATTGTTCATCAAGTGATCTATGGTCGGTATTAATCTCTTCATAATAATCTACAAATCCCTTTAACCATTCATGTGGAGATCCACCAACAAATGGCTGCGGTTGGCCGTGATCCCCGCACATGACGACTTTTGTATTTTTCAATAACAACCATTCAAGAAATATCTGTAATACTGTCAACGATACCGTGCATATTTCATCCCAGATTATTATTTCAGGAATAAATTTATCGCCCATTCGATCAGGAGTCCATGTATCGCCTTTCCATCGAAAGAAGCTGTGATAAGTACAGGCTTTTACTCCCCGCGCTATCATCTCTCTGGCGAGTCTGTGAGTTGGTGTTAGCACAATCATGTTTGTGAAATCCGTAGGATTTTCCCGACGAAATAATTCAATTACCCGAGTTGTCTTTCCTGATCCACCACAGCCGTTTAAATAAACTGTCTTGTATCTACAAATCGGATCTGATACGGGCGGTGCAGTAGAAAATTCTGATTGAATCTCTGAGATATTATGGTTACTTTTCAAGTATTTATCATCCATAGTAGCGTCTGCGGATTTACAATACTCATGTAGTGTTTCTTTTTTAAACCTCCAATTTCCCCACGCTTCCTTAGGATCTGTGAATTTAGCTACATCTGATTTGTATTTCTCATGGATATACATCGAATCAGTAGCTACTCTAACCGCGGTATTAGGAAATCTATTTATCATCGAGAATAGATTAATACAAGAATAGGCTAGCATAGAACTTCTCAAATGTGTGTATTGACAACTTTTTCCATCACAGTAGGTAACAACCGTACCTAGTTTCTTACCATTTCGAAGGACATCATCTACCCAAACATTATTAGTTCCGCTCGCAGATTTGTAAGCTTCCTCATCTAATTCCCCTGATAGAAAAGCGTTCTTACGGGTTACAAATTTCCCTTTTTTTATTAAATCAGATATTATGAAATTGTATTCTTCATCGTCTATGATTAATCTCGAAGAGTATTTTGCATTATCAAATCTTCCACCTTGAGTGAATTTACCGATTATTTTTCGTCCGAGATCTTTAGCCTCTCTATTACTACCTTCGAATAATTTCTTAGACCAATCTATGATTTGTTCCTCGCTGAAATTCTTCGAATTTCCATCTAGAAATTGTTTTCGTTGTTCGTTAATTATTTTTTCTAGATCGGGTTTTGGTAACCAAACATCTTTCTGAGCGTTATAACAAATAATCGCTTCACTGACAATTAACGATATTAGCATACCACAATCGATCATATACCGCAATAGCACAATTGGCATCCACGCTTTTTCATACATATGTCTACCAAGCCAAAGATAACTACACGGATGTAACCCTGTAGCTAATTCGAATGATATCACACGAGCGAACCCGGTTAAATCAAAATCAGGCAATGGACCATTAATCGCAACACGAGTCATTTCATGTGTGGGGTGTCCAAATCGTTTGAAGTACTCAGAGCATTCTCCATACCCGAGAAAACTTCCAGGATAACACGCGGATATATCAATTGAAATCATACCATCACGTGAGTATTTCGTATTCCACAATCCTCCATGACCTAATTCGACGCAACTCAACTTCACGTCCTCCAGAAAATTATTTCGTGTTGGGCGCCATGAATTCTTTTCTCGTGCGAAGTGAGCTACCACTGATGGAATAGTAAAACTATCCGTAAGTAGTTTTTCTACAGTAGAAACACTAGTGTTTCCTTCTAAATACTCATTAGCGATTTTTTTCATTCTAGTATCTAATTCTTCAGTTCGATATAATTCACCATTTGGTTTTACAAACTGATCAAATCCTATTTCCGGATCCTCATTACTCCTGATTAACCATACTGACACAGGGTCGTCTTTGGTTAACGCGTGAATAGCATCAAATAATTTCTCTTCATAGAAATCATCTGAAAATTCCCCGGAAAATTTCCGGGGGATATATCTCACGATTCGTTCTCGTGGAAATATATTTACCGCTGGTGTCCACGCGTGTTTGTTATGATCAATAATTTCAATTGGAGCTCCTCGCGATTGATATTTTGGTTCGTATAATACTTCTCCGGTTATCGTTGCTACCGATATTGGAAATTTTAATAATGCTTCTAATTTAGCTATATCGGAAATCCTTGCTCCATGTCGATTCACTGTTAGTTCCCATTCGGTTATTTTTTTTCTTCGTAGATCAGTTAATTTGTTTCCTCGGAGGGAATTTGTAAAGTGTTCTATTACCCGTGTTGCTACACAATTTAAATTCAAATTCAAATTCAAATCACATGGTGATTTTATCGCCGTTTTCATAGGTGCTAGTTTTGCAATATTAGGATTATTATTTATCGGATATAACCCATACACAACGACCGTTACAGGATATGATCTCTCGTAATATGGTCTATCAATTCCTGTTAGAATTCCTGGCCTGGAATTTCTATTCACAGTAAGAGTTTGTTTATCCTTGAGGATTGGTTCAAATTTATCCCTGATAAACCATTCACCTTCTTCTTTGATAATAAATTTTATTCTGAAAAAATAATTCCTTACCAGACGTGAAAGTATCTCAGCTGCTCTTTCATCATTCATGGTAAAATCAACCGTTGGAACACTAGCAATTCGATATGTGAAATAAATATATTCTGCTCCATCACACTTAAACTCTTTAAAACAGTTGTTGATTTTACTCAACAGGGCTTTATCATCTCTTAATGGTTTATCAGAGATTCTATCCGGATTAATTTTCGATAATCTCTTAAACTCCATCGTAAATTGCTTTGCAATTTCATCCTTAGAAATGCTAGCATTTCTGGAAATTCTTTTTTTGTATATCGGTCTAGAGAGTTTCCTAGATTCTGACATATTAATTTTCGATAATCTCTTAAACTCCATCGTAAAATCCTTCTTGGAAACTCTTTTTTTATGTATCGGTCTAGAGAGTTTCCTAGATTCTGACATATTATAATTAAAACAAGTATTTAAATAAGAAAATTTTTATATAATGAATCATTGCAAATGGCTTATGATTGGATCAAAGACTCCGTGTAACAAATCATGCAGAAATGAATTCTGTGGGTATCATATGCAGAGTGTAAGAAACGGTTCGGAGGGACCTCTACCATGCTTGCATTGTGGGGTAGGTGTAAGAGGCAAGTCGCAGTTATGCATTAATTGCGGGGGTAAGCGTTATAGAGAGTTAAAACGTTATTATGACAAGCGAAGAATCAAAAATCCTGACGACGTCAATGACGGCAAAATCATAAAAACTACGGCTGACTATATAAAAAGATTTGTCAATGTTATAATTCAGCCAATTAACGAATTAGACAAATAGATATATTATATATAAATGAGCCAAGAATTTCAAAGACATCCTGTTATTAAAAATTACGAAGCTTCTCGTGATGGTGTTGTCAGACATTGTAAAAATAGGAAATCTGTTGGGCGGGATAATGGTATAGGGTATTTGACGTTTAATGCTGGAGGGAAAAGGTATCTTAATCACCGTTTCGTTTATGAAGTGTATAATGGATCAATCAAGGATGGCCTTGTTATTGATCATATTGATGGTATTAGGACACATAATTCTTTGAATAATTTACGAGCTGTTACACAAAGTGAGAATACTGCATCTGGAAATACTGGTACTTGTAAATCAATTGGGAAGAGACCAGTAAGATCGTTTAATACTGACAACAAGGAGATGGTATTTCAATCAATGTCAGAAGCTGGTAAGTATTTCGATATTACCCCCTCCTCGGTACAAAAAGTAGCAGAGGGAATTTATAAGACCGCTTTTTCAAAGCGTTTTAAAAACAAAATTCAGTTTATTTATGTGGGGAGATAACTCCGTTAGGTATAACGCGTGTGAAATCCGTAGGATTTCCACCAATGACAGAGTTACGGATCTTAAACACAGTCATTGATTTTGATTGGTTAGTTTCGCTATTATGAATCTGAACAAAACACAATCAATTTTGTCTTTTTTCAAGTATTAACAGAACTGTTTTATAGACACGTCGTATTTAAACATTTTTTTAATGTCTGTTTCAAGTATTATATGTGTTTTCAACGTTGTCAGTGATCGCTAATAAACAAACAAACAATTACAATCACTACACCTCTTTTATATCACCTCGTCGTAATGAGTGTATATATACAAATTCGTCTTTATTATAATTGGGCATTTAGCCGAAATTCAAGTGTAAACAAAACCACACCGTCACACGTGGTATGAACGTTATTATTGACATTCAAAACCAAAGTTTTTGATTTTGCGGTTTTGTTTACACTTGAATGTAGAATAGCCCGCGTCATCCATTGTCATTGAAAATCAATTCATTCACCTATAATCTATTGTTGTACCGTCCTATGTGTATATAATCGCCTACCACACTAGATCAGGGGTTATTGTGCCGTCGTCATTCATTGTCATTGAAAATCAATTCATTCACCTATAATCTATCGCATCAAACGTATCCTCTTGTAGGTCAAACCTGTTATTTGGCAAGTTAGACACTACTCGTAGGGGAATACGCTTGATGTATAATACACCAAGGGGGTTCAAAACGGTGAATGTGTAATTGTGCCGTCGTCATTCATTATATTGTATATAATCATAATCACCTATAATCGCATTAAGCTTCTGGGTATACTAAGATGCTCAACACCTTAGTGTATCCAGAATTCATTTTGAAAATATTTTGTATTTTTAATTCTAAAGAATTTTCATACTTTGTATTTAAACAAATATATTTATATATATATATGAATCTTGAAAATCTCAAATTGATTATTATTGAAATCAACAAACTTAAGGATCAAAATATAAAATTATGTTCAGGTTTGGATTGTGATCAAATTATGACCGATTTCGAGGATATACAATTTGCAGAACAGACCGGAAAATACGTCCTATCTAAAAAATATTTTTTAATTAAGAATATCCAAAAGCTTATACGTGAGAGCTTAGTCAATACGGAAGATATTAATGTATTCGTACCATTATGTAGCATCGTTGAACGTGTACGAAAGCAATTAGGATTAGAATATGAACAAAAGAGACTTATTAATTGTAAAGTGAGACAATTAAAAATATTGATGGAAAACTCTCAATAAAAATTCGTAGAATTTTGGATTTTGAGGAGCTCCACGCGTAGAGAGCCTCAACCAGTACGGTATACATGTCACACACTACCTATGAGGAAGTAAAATTATGTGTGTGACCCAGTACAATAACAAGGAAGTATAACAAGTTAATGTATAATTTAGTGATTTCTTTTTTTACTTGCAATTTGACAATAGTGATACTCTTTTAATAATGATAGGACAATCATTGACCACACGTAACACTAAAGAACGACTTGAAGCTCTTAAGAAAATATTACCACTTCGTGATCGTATACGTGAAAAACTTCAACAGCGGCAATTACTTCAGACTGATTTTACAGAGGATACAGAACAACTCTTCAAGCAGCAGAGAGGGTGAATCCTACAACGTTTTTAGACAAATTTTGATTGAAATCCTAAAACGAGCCGTCCTATAATCTCATTTCAACCAAAAGATGGCGAATCCTACAACGTTTTCAGACAAAAAAAATTGATTGAATCCTTAAAACGATCCGTAGGATTTCGTTGAAATCTCCCTACGAAATCATTTTAACTAAAAAAATGAAAACGATTTTTTAATTAATTTTGGTCGCAACTTGTTGTCATCCACCCTCTCTGCTGCTATGGGTTAACAAAAAATAATAAATGATTTGATCGAGTCTTTATGATGAAAGTCCTTAGGATGAAAATCATTTATGATCTCACAAACAAACTAATCGCTAACACCTCTTCTTGTAGATCAATTAGATTATTGGATTGATCTGTGAGTTTGAAATTAATTCTCGTTAACGAATCATTATGACACCGCATATAGACTGGATTAACCGGAGACTCAATTATTAAAAATCCTGGAGGAGCTGTTGGTGCAAATGAATAAAGAATATATCCTTGCTGAGCTTGATTTGATCGTTCGAGATTAATTTGATAGCTTCCTTCGATAACATCACACACTAAATTGAGCGCAATCACTGAGGATATATTCACGTTGAACGGAGCGATATGCCTACCGCCACCGTCTGGGTCATTATTGTGTTTGAGGATTTTTATTTCCCCTGATGATGTTTTTTTCCATGCATCATGAATTATTTTAAAACCAACATCGATGGTGTCACTGAGAAGTTTTTTTAGTTCTGGTACGTTATATCCTGGTAGTTTGAATGTCGGAATATCTTCTACGCGGATATTATAGTCTGTTGCAAATTCTGTTCTCGATTTTGGGTTATCTTCATCTAATATATCCTGAATAATTTTTAGGTTAAATGTTTCCATATCGTCGATAATTTTATTGCATGTTTCTACGACGCTGATAAATTCATCTCGGGTGAGAGAGCCGGATTTAAGAGATATTAACAACAGCGATAAATCATTATTCATTGCTGTGAAATTTTTAACGATTTCAGGTTCGTTAACTAAATAATATATCCTTATTCCTTCCCCTGGCTTCTCATTCCAAATTAGTTGGTATTCGAGATTCAAAAAATCTGTAGATACCCTGTGCTCTTTATAACTCTTTACTGGATTATCAGGTTTTATTCTGTCGGTGATATAATCAGTTTTTTGTGGTTCTGGTAAATCAACGGTTTTTCCCCCTGGTGGTAATTCAGGCCATCCTAGTACGGTTCTTATTGAGCTTTGATATATATCTACGACGTATTCTTCTGAGTTTATTTCAATGGCAGATGATAGCGTCGGCTCATGAACCGTTATAGCGATTTTTGATTCTTTTCCAGTAATCGATTTTATTCTACGCGCTAATTCATTATTGATTTGTTCGATTTGGTATGACCCTGTTGGTATCGAAACAACTTTCCAGTCTGGGGTTCCGTCGGGTTTATTCTCATTTGCAAACACTAAAGAATTATTGGGTTGTTGACCACCAAATGATTTTGATCTGATATTAGGCCAACTGTGATACACTCGTAATTTTGCTAGCGCTATCTCCTTCACGGGGACTGGGCTAGGGAAATTCACACTAAACTCGGGTTCCGTTGATGTTATTGATATCATGCTTGTTTGTACTGGGTTCGTGTTCTCCACTATTCGTTGAAGTAATTCCTGCGGTGTCGTCATTGTTATTATACTCATGTTGTCGCTCTAATTTTGACACCGCGGAATCATAAATACTGACCATCACTGAGAACTCACAATCTGGTATGGTTGATATTATTGAGATCATTTTGTTTTTTGGGTTCGTGTTTTCTAATTCCATCGATGTTGTCATTGTTATTATACTCATGTTGTCGCTCTAATTTTGATATCGCTGAATCAAAAATACTGACCATCGCTGAGAATTCACTATCTGATATAATTGTATTATCGAGTGACGACGATATCATCAGGGATAACTGCGAATATGCGGTTGATGCAATATGAAATTGAAGTAAGTAATTCTGCAGTTTACTCTGGCTGCATGATGATATCTTTTTTGTTATCCCGGTTGATATACCCCCGATTGTAGCCACCGCAGAAATGCAAATTGGAACTACGACCGGGGCAATCATTATAACCGATCCAAGTATTATTCCGGCGCCAGTGAGAACGCTTGACACCGAGTACATAATAATATCAATTGCGGTGATTCTTCGTCGGTATTTTTTTATTTTTATTTGATACTCCTCAGTGAGGGTTTTGAGTCTATTCTGAAATTCTCTGACCTGATCATAGCGACATTGTGTTGATGAAATCATTGTTATTTTAAAAAAGCTAGCGTTTTCAATTGTGAAATCCTTTCAATTTAGTTATTTACTTAAATCCGCTACGAATTCCACATACCAGGTTACTGAAACCCCAATCAAATTTTTATCAGTAGCTGTTATAGTGAACTTTTCAGTTGTATCCTTGTCGATGATCGTTGAAATCGTATTATTAACCCCGGATGAACTCGACGATGATATATTAAATTGAGTTAATGGTGTTACTAGTGTTAATCGATAAATACCCTTAACGGTTGCAGTGATATTTAATTTGTTGTTTGTAGGTGTCCACTCAAATGATCCGTGTTGGATTGTGTATACCACGTTGTTGGTTTTCTCATGAGGAATTTTTGTTTTTTCAATGATTGTTATCATCCTCGAAAAATCACCTTTGACGGCTTCGATGAAGTTTTTCGTCTCATCGATGGATTTTTTAATATCAGGGAGTTTTATTTCTATTTTATCCAACTGGGTTCCAATAAATTTATCAATGATATTTCTACGAAATGATATAAACTGTTTTCCGTTTTCTTCAATTTTAGATTCAAGTGTTTTTATTACAACTATAGAATTGTTTAACTCATCGTTGATAGTTTTTAATCGATCTGTAATCGTCGAAATGAGTACACCCGGTTTGAGTTTACCCTGATCGGAAAATAACGCAACGGTGTTCTCGATTGCGTTTTGTTGTTTAACTAAAATATCATCCAGAGAAATATTACTGGTTTTCAATTTACCCTGTTTGTCCTGAAATACAACTATTTCATTCGGGTCAACACTTTTTAAATTTAACGTCTCAGCGATTTCATCTTTAATTTTTTTTGTTATATCCTTGATAGAACCAGAGGTTGCAGTGTCATCGGGTTTGGGTTTCAAAGATCTCCCCCAAATATCAATCATGTTATTGTAAAACTCTTTCTCTCTCTAAAAAGCGATTGCTGGTGTATTCATTCACGACAACATGTGGTGGTTTTCCGCTTGGGTTACTCAAGGAGTTAGAAATAGCGTCAAGGACATTTAATACTTCGCTGCCACATATTGGTGGGTCAATCATCGTTTGTGTTGGTAGCGTAGAATACCAAGTCTTCATTGGAAGGGTTTTTATATAACGCAAAAACTCTTTTGGTGGGGCTAATCCATATGAATCGAAATAGACAATCCCACGTGGATCAATAGCGTATGCAACCCAGTGAGTTCCAGGTCCGGTGCTGTTATCGAGATTAATAATACCGGTTTCAACGCTGTTTGGTTGATGTGGTAATTGATCTTTCATAAAGACACCTCTGAAATTTTTAATCGCGAGTTTTTTAGCAGCATCCATTAAATCAAAATTGGACATGGGAACCATAGGTTCCTGAGTCATAGACTCTCCAATTAATAAACCGGTCCTAGTCTTAGACCCTTTCCGCTGTACCACGAATACGGGGTTCCTGGTAGTCTTAGACCCAATCCGTGAACGGATCGTCCCTTTTTTTTATATCCTTTCCCAGTTGCTTTCTGTAGTGCCATTCCTGCTGCAGTACCAACAGCCCCTAACGCCGCCGCCTTAGCCACCGCTGGGGCTGCTGCTGCAATCAATGCTGGTATCGCAGCTAACAACGGAAATATACCGCCTGTTTTAATCATATTTTTGATAGCAGCCGCAGAGAGAGTAATCTGAACACCTTTTTTGGCTGCAAGTGCATCATTGAAATGTTTCACCTGACGAGTTGTCAGCGATAGTTTATTTGCACCACCAGTCATTTGGTTGGGTTTCAACGTGATTGTGGTTCCACATCGCTTAGCCGATTCTGATTGCAATTTTTTGATTTGACCAGGAGTTAACGCAACACTAATAACACTATATGACATTATACATAATTGATTGATTCTAAATCGTTTACAATTTCAATTACATGTTTTCCACTGGTGCATCTACCACTCTCATTCTTCCACCAACACCTTCAAGTAGCATTGATTTATCACTGAGAATGACAGCAACCGCTCTATAATTAGCAATACCACCAGGACGGGTTACACGGGCTCTAAAGTGTATATCAACGACAGATTGTCTCATCAAATCGAGATGTTCCAGTGAGAAGTAATAGATCGGATAGAGGCTTTTAAAATCCAATTGTGATATTTGCAAACCAGTATCCACATTTTGATCACGTGCCATAAACGACAATAGGTTATGATATACACGTGCAATATGGTTGTGAGTGTAATCGAGTTGTATATCCTCAGATGGTTCCTGTTGGCCGTTTATTCTCAGCGAGACTTCTCTAACACCTAACTGATCAAATATCATATGGCTTCGTTCTTGATTACCAACTCGCGCATTATTCTGTAACGCTACGAATATATGACGTGGAGCTGAAACACCTTGTTTTGATGCCAGATGCCAAGTAAATATATCATCAACATTATCTAGTTTAATATCAGTGGTCACTGATAACCAACTCAACAATGATTTTCCTCCTTGTTCCATAAATGATAACAATTTTTCTTCTGCTGTGATTGATGGAGTTAACACTGGCATCCACAATGCTAGTTTTGATAAAATGACTTTACCCTCGGGAGCACCAACATCACGCCAGATTGCATCATTATCAGTACCCTTTCGTACAAGCGCTACTGTGTGTTTAGCTCCATAAATAACTTTTCGGACGTTTCTACAGAATCCAAATATATGATGCAGTGGAATTGCACATGAAAACTGTCGATGCTGTCCTTGCAACGTTGCTACACGTGTTGCAAACCCTAGGTTGTAGTTAATGATATTATTTATGACATCAAAAGTACCAGCTGGTCTTGTATATCCGGCTGGTGCTGGATCAACTGCGGTAGCTTGTGTTGCCTTGACTCTAGAATACTGGTTGTGTTCAGGGTGATCAGTGATATCCTTAGAAAACATCATAGATGGACCCGCTGATCTTGAATAATCATCAGAATATCTCGCTAACCCAATTATTGTTGTTGCAACATCAACTTCACGGTCAATGGATTCAATTTCTTTTCCATCAATGAGATATCTAGCGCTTTCAAATAACGCCATTATGCCGTTATTAACAAAACCAACTCGTGTAGTTGGGTTTATGTCATATGGGGTATCAGCTGCAACATTTGTTACAAGTTTTCCTTCGATTTCGATAAATGCCTCACACGGTAGGAAGTATTTACTGGTATCATGAACTTGAAGTTCAATTCGCGATCGGAGATCTGGTTGTACTGCGTGATAAGAATAAAATTGAAAATCGCGTACAGAATCATCCTTGCCAACTGGGGCGTCTATATCAAATGCTGGATCAGGTGACCTTTTGAACATTTTATTCTATTTATCAGAGTCTAAATCGCGATTTTCCATTTCATCGTCGTGTTTTTTTAAAGCCACTTCCTGCTATCATGTTTGCTATCATGTTATTTTGGTCCTCTTGATTTATCAAGGGAGTCACCATCGACGCTAATTTTTCATCTACTGCGTTATTTATAATTCTACTAACACTTGCAGGCATTTCTGCTGTAGACGGTAACGGTACCGGTTTCTTTTTTCGTCTCACTAATGATGTTATTTTATTCTTCGCAGTTGAAAACGCTTTTCCAGCAAGATCTCCAACAGCACCAATACCCTTATCACGAATAACATCAATTGCTTTCATTCCTAATTGTTTAGCCAACGGCATCACTTTTGGAGCCATTCTCGCAAATAACCCTGCAATGGTATTGCCTAAACCATCTCCGTAGTATGCTCTATAAACCGGAAACCGTGAATTAACTACGTAGACGGGGGTTGGTTTATCATGATTGTAGTGTATGATCATTATTTTAAATCAGAAACAATTTTTCAATTGTTATTTATCTAATCGATTCAGTCACTATGATACCCACTTTCCACTAACTCGCCAATGAAATCTCGATATGTGCTGATATCCATGATACCACCCTGAAATAATCGTCTACAGATATCAGCTGCTTCATTAATTATTTCCGGTGAGTTATTTCCAGCTCGGAAACCTCCTACAAGAACTTCTAATCGTGATATATCACTGAGAACACTACCAGGACATGAAACACTGGAATCTCTTAATCCACTTCCGCTATAACCCATTGCTACATCCGTGGGTTGTAAAAAACCAAGAGGATCATAATCATCATCATCATCACGTGGTATTTGTTGTTTTTTAGGTGAAAAGGATATTTTCTTTGCAGGTTGCTGTCGCCGCCTTTGCAATTTTGGCGGTTTTTGTTGTTGTTTAAACTCTTCATATTGATTATACGCGTGATCCACCTTATTGATATAATCGAGGTATGATGCACTATCTGTCTTTTTTTGACTTTTTCCAGTTTTGATTTTATAGAATATATCAGCCCAGTGAGTTATATTCTTAACATATTTATGATGTTCTGGTTTCAACATTTTTTTTCTGTTTTCATAAGTCTTAACAACAAACTCAGGAATTTCTGTTAAATCAATCTTATCAATTGTTGCTAACACTTCCTCGTTAAATCTCATGCGTAAATCATCTACTGTTCTTTTTGATTCTATTTTTTGTACGGCCTGTTCTGTTTGTTCAGTTTTCGCTGCTATTTTTTCGAGTTCACCGATAACAGATTTCTTCGTCTCGGGATCATCCCCCCGTATAGCACGCTCTATCCCCTTCGTTGCTGTGGTTACTGGTTTAAACAACTCTTCAGATCCCGCAGCAAAATCAGTCTGAAAACTCTGTCGTTGTTGCAGTTTATTCCGTACAGAGTCACGAATTGGTACAAATCTCTTAATTGCATCTAATCGTTCACGAGCCAATCGGGTTGTTAATGCTTCATTGACCATTATTTGAAATCAGAAACAATGTTTCAATTGCAAAACAATTTTTCAATCCCGACCTAACACCAGTGACAAAGTCACCGTGGAAGTGTTTTAACGGCTCTATCAATGATGGGGAAAGTGACCAAATTGTATATAAAATAATTAATAATGTCACTTTCCCCATTCTATTTTTGATCAATCCGAACCAGCCATCAATTTTTTATTCACTGTTTCTGACATTATCAATCAAAAAATGCTAAAAAAAATTAAAATCTCTATGAGGGACGGTCACAATCAAATAATGATAAATGGTCGGGCAATCAAATATGATAAATAGTCGGTCAATCAAAATTGTTCATTTTCTTGAATTAACGCCCGTAGGTTTCTAACTTTAGAATTAACCTCCTTTTTCAATTCGTATTCGTACCCCAATTCTTTTCGTATTCGTTCTACGATGGTATATAACGGAGCGAACACACTTACGTCACTGGAGAATGCGAGAGAGTCCTTAATAGAATTCTGAATTCTCTTGATGAGCGCATACTTCTTTGGCAGCATGTATTTATTGTTGTTAACTCCGTATTCTATATCCTGAAAATCAGACATGATTTGATCAGGATTTAACCCATCTGATAGTTCAATATCCCAACCTTTCAATTTTGAAATCTCGGATATGATGCTATTCATGTTTTCAGAATTCATTATTCTATAGCAATGACATATTTCTAAATGAAAAATATGACGCATCAGACATAACTAAATTTAATTTTTTGTTCGGTCTTTTTTGAAATAGCCGATCGATAAATCCCCTCTGCAACAAATCGTACTGAGGGTGAACAAATATCGAAATACTTGCCGGCTTCATATATTGATTGAAATATTTTTTCTTCGTTAGTTGTTGTATTCAAAGATTTCACAGGTCTCGCTTTTTTTGAACAAGTGCCAGTCTTCCCTCTTTTCAAATTCTCACTTTGAGTAACAGCCTGCAGATTTGATAAAGAATTGTTCTTTGGATTAGAATCGATATGATCAATAACAAAATCATCCTCGATCAATCCATAAAAGCATTCATACACGAAACGATGATTGAGATAAAATTTCTTTCCAGCGCCAAACTTCAAATACCCCATACCATTATCAGAACCAACTGATTTCTTCAGTCTGCGATTTCTTACAACACCATCACTGGATGCTTCATAATTTGTGATCACAGGGTGTGGTCTGAATTCTTGGTTCATTCGTATATATAATACTATTGTTTGTCTAATTCATTGTTTGGTTTAATGATAAATCTTTCGATGTAGTCTTGAGGAGTTCTTATGATTTTATCCTTGATACTGACTTTGTCAGCGTCAAGAATACTGACTTTGTCAGCGTCAAGAATACTGACTTTGTCAGCGTCAGGGTCATAATTTCTGATTGATTGTCCATTTTTTATTCTTTTATCATAATATCGCTTCAACTCCCTGTATCGCTTTCCACCGCAATTCAAACACAACTGCGATTTTCCCCTGACCCCAACCCCACATAGAATACAAGGTAACGGACCAAGGCTTCCACGTCGAAAGCTTTGCATATGATACCCACAAAACTCACTTCTGCATGATTTGTTACACGGGATTACTGATCCAATCATAAGCCACTTGCAGTGATTCATTATATAAAAATCTTTCATTTAAATGCTTGTTTTAATTATAGCATGATGGAGTTCAAGAGATTGACTTCGAAAAATGCTGAATTTAATGTTGATAAAGAGTTTAAGAGATTATTAAAAATCAATCCTAGATTTAATCTCGATAGACCCAAAAAACGTATCAAACGTCCAAGAGACGGAAACATGAAAGAGTTTAAGAGATTATTGAAAATCAGTCCTAGATTTAATCTCGATAGACCAAAAAAACGTATCAAACGTCCAAGAGACGGAAACATGAAAGAGTTTAAGAGATTATTGAAAATCAGTCCTAGATTTAATCTCGATAGACCAAAAAAACGTATCAAACGTCCAAGAGACGGAAACATGAAAGAGTTTAAGAGATTATTGAAAATCAGTCCTAGATTTAATCTCGATAGACCAAAAAAACGTAACAAATTTAATCTCGAGAAACCCAAAATCCTTCGGATTTCAAAAGCGTCCAAGAAATTACCCTGGAAGGATGCTCAATTCAATCTCGATATAGTCTCTGATACACCAAAGAATAAAATTCTTGATAAAGCCATGATTAATAAAATCAGAGACTGTTTTAATGAATTCAAGCGTGATGGAGCATCCTATTGTTGGTCAACATTTCGAATTGATGGTGTTGTTGACGCTACCATGAATGATGAAAAAGCAGCAGTGATAATTTCACGTGTTGGGGAAAAACGGTATTTTTTCCGAATCAAATTCATTATTGAAGTCGATGACAAATGGATTATTAGGGATAAATTTGAACCAATCCTCAAGAATAAAAAAGCTGTCATTGTGAGTAGAGATTCCAAACCAGGGATTCTAACCGGCATTGACAAACCATACTACGAAAGATCTTATCCCGTAACAGCAATGGTTTATGGGCTATATCCGTTAAATGATAAACCCGATATCGCAAAACTAGCTCCTATGAAATATTCGTCAGGGCTTAATTGTGTAGCAACACGGGTAATGGAGCACTTCACAAATGCATCCCGAGGAAATAAACTAACTGATCTAAGACGAAAAAAAATAACCGAGTGGGAACTGACAGTGAAACAGAACGGTGCAAAGATTTCTGATATAGCTAAGTTAGAAACATCATTAAGATTTCCAATAACAGTTATGACGATAACCGGAGAGGTTTTATACGAACCGAAATATAACAAAAATGGAGCACCAATACAGATTATTGATCATAACAAACACGCGTGGACACCTGCGGTAACAGTATTTCCACGAGAACGAACCGTGAAATATATCCCTAAGGAGTTCATCGGGGATGTTTTCTATGAAGAGAGATTATTTGATGCTATTAATGCGTTGTGTAAGGATGATCCTGTGTCAGTGTGGTTACTTAGAAGTGATGAAGGATTCGATCAGTTTGTAAAACCAAATGGTGAATTATATCGCGTTGAAGAATTAGATAACAGAATGAGAAAAATCGCTAATGATTTTTCACCGGAGAGTTTCCATGAAAAACTACTCACGGATAGTTTTACTATTCCATCAGTGGTAGCTCACTTCGCAAGAGAAAAAAACTCATGGCGTCCAACACGAAGTGATTTTCTTGAGGATGTTAAATCGAGTTGCGTCGAATTTGGTCATGGAGGATTGTGGAATACGAAATACTCACGTGATGGTATGATTTCAATTGATATAGCCGCGTGTTATCCCGGAAGTTTTCTCGGGTATGGGGAATGCGCTGAGTACTTCAAACGATTTGGACACCCCACGCATGAAATGACTCGTGTTGCGATTAATGGACCATTACCTGATTTTGATTTAACCGGATTCGCTCGTGTGATATCATTCGAATTAGCGTCAGGATTACATCCGTGTAGTTATGTTTGGCTCGGTAGACACCTATCTGAAAAGGCCTGGATGCCAATAGTGTTACTACGATATATGATTGATTGTGGTATGCTAATATCGTTGATTGTTTCCGAGGCTATTATATGCTATCGAGCTCAGAAAGAAGTTTGGCTACCACAACCCGATCTAGATCGTATAATCAACGAACTACGAAAACAATTCCCTGATTTCAATGAAGAAGAAATCATAAATTGGTCTAAGAAGTTATTTGAAATTAAAAAAGAACAAGCAAAAGATCTCGGACGAAGAATAATCGGTAAATTCACTCAAGGTGGACGATACGACAACGCAAAATATTCTTCGCGGTTGATCATAGATGTCGCTGAATACGATTTTCTTGTAGCGGATTTAATGAAACAGGGAAAACTTGTATCCCGTAAGGATGCTTTTCTATCCAATGGTGAGAAAATGGGTACGGTTGTTACCTACTGTGATGGACATAATTCCCAGTATACACATTTGAGAAGTTCAATGCTAGCCTATGCTTCTATTAATCTATTTTCGATGATAAATAGATTTCCTAATACCGCGGTTAGAGTAGCCACTGATTCGATGTATATACACAATAAGTACAAATCAGCTGTAGCTAAATTCACAGATCCCGAAGAAAATTGGGGGCGTTGGCGATTTAAAAGGGAGATGCTACATGAGTATTGTGAATCCGCAGACGTTGCCATGGATGATAAATATCTTTGTTGTAACCGCGCTGAAAATCAATCAGAATTTTCTAATGCACCACCGGTATCTGATCCAATATGTCGATACAAGACAGTTTATTTAAACGGTTGTGGTGGGTCAGGAAAGACAACTCGTGCAATTGAATTATTTCGTCGGTCAACCATGATTGTGCTAACACCGACTCACAGACTCGCCAGAGAGATGATACAGCGAGGGGTAAATGCCTGTACTTACCATAGTTTCTTTCGATGGAAGGGTGACAAATGGACTCCTGATCGAATGGGTGATAAATTCATTCCTGAAATCATAATCTGGGATGAAATATGCACAGTGTCATTAGATGTATTACAGACATTTCTCGAGTGGTTATTAAACAAAAACACAAAAGTCGTCATGTGCGGTGATCACGGCCAACCACCACCATTTGTCGGTGCATCTCCACATGAATGGCTAAGGGGTTTTGTAGACTATTATGAAGAAATTACCACTGATTATAGATCAATTGATGAACGATTACGAGAATTCAAAGCGCTAATTAGACTACAACCGGATAGAATCCAATGCGAAATAGCGCGTAAAGTGATTTCAGAAACTCAAATAAACGATTTCTGGGAAACATGGAAACCAAATGATTTGATAATTGCAAGTAGAAAAATAGTCAGGGATACACTTCAGATGAAGTTATTTGAATTGCATAAAGAAAAATTTGCAACGCTTCCAGTACCCCTTTGTTATAGGCCATCGGATACACGAAAACAGAACATTGAAGTTGATATTCCAGGACAGAGTGAAAAACAAATTCTGGTATTAAATGATATTGTGCTGGTTGATATCAATGTAGTTGAAGATGCATTGCGTGCTAATAAATCCCCGTGGACACTAGGATACGCAGCAACAATACACTCTTCACAGGGATTGACTATATCGGATACAATTGTTTGGATGGTGGATAATCACATCGAATGGTCGAATTTAGTCTATCTCGCAGTATCCAGAGTACGAAAAATAAATCAACTTCGAAGAATTGTCCTCGATGATAATGACACCACAATAAATGATATTGATGTTAGCATCATTAATAAAAAACTCTCCGGTTACAAACAACAGGACAAAAAAAAACAACGAGAATTTGATATTGATGCTGAATCAATAATTACGCTGAAGAAACAACAGAATAATCACTGCGCGAGTTGCAATTGTATACTGCGTTGGCAGTATTCGGATAAGGATCCTCGCCAATTCACCGTAGACAGAAAAAATAACAGTCTCGGTCATGTCAGAAATAATGTGATGTTGACTTGTCTTGAGTGCAATAGACGCAACGGTGCTAGTTAAGACCATGCGGTGGTAATTGAGTATCCTCGGGAATTACCTGTAGTTGTTGTCGAGTAAATCCACGTTGAGGGGCAGTTGAATCCAGTTTATAGACTGGAGGTCTACCAGTTGATCGTGTTATAGTAGATATCTTATGCGTAGTGACACTCCAAATAGGATCAGTAGCCCTTTTTCTACCCCCTTTTTCTACCCCCTTCAATCCGGTAAAACGCAATTGTTGCTCAATTTAATAATGAGATGGATGAAGTGGGATAAGTTGTATTTAATTGCTCCTAGCGTAGATGATCAACGATGTTATGAAGTGCTAAAAGATTTTAACGACAGCGCGGTAGAAAAATCCGGAGAGGGTATTATTGAGTTTATAACCGATATCGATGAAGCACCGAGCATTGATGATATTGATGGAGATATTAACAATTTAGTCGTATACGACGATATAATGTTGGATAAACAAAAAAATCCTGCTAGGATCTTTTCCCGGGGGCGTCACAAAAACACTGACGTGATATATGTCACTCAACGCTACACTCAGGTTCCAAAAGTCATCAGAGATAATTGCAATATTCTTTCTGTATTCAACGGCGTTGATACTCATACTCTTAGAAATATATGGCAGACATGGTGTTCTGATATGGACTTCAATCAATTTCGAGATTTCTTTAGTCATGCTCAGTCAAAACCACACGGATTCGCAACAATAAATTTGCATGATCCTCGGACACGATATCGTATCGGACTGGATCAAATATTCGGTTAAAATCATTTTATTATTTTTTGTTAACCCAGTGATGAAATCACTAAGCAGCAGAGAGGGTGGATGACAACAAGTTGCGACCAAAATTAATTAAAAAATCGTAAAAATCTTCGTTTTCATTTTTTTAGTTAAAATGAGATTTCGTAGATTTCAACGAAATCCTACGGATCGTTTTAAGGATTCAATCAATTTTTTTTGTCTGAAAACGTTGTAGGATTCGCCCTTTTTTTGGTTGAAATGAGATTATAGGACGGCTCGTTTTAGGATTTCAATCAAATTTTGTCTAAAAACGTTGTAGGGTTCACCCTCTCTGCTGCTCTTCAAACCTATTGTTAGTGCAACTGAGGGTGTGAAAACAGCTACTGAACGGGCGATATATGGAGATGTCCCTGAAGAAGGAAAACGAATAGAGAGGCCTCTTCTTGGTGAACTTGAAAAAATAGCAATCGAAACTGGACAAACAAAACAGGCTGTACAAAAACTTTCAGGTGATATGGCAACTCAGATGGAAATACAACGACAAAGTGGTATTGATGTCGGTGATGAATTGCCACTTGAATCAAAAAGAACAGTAGAGGGTTTACGGGAGAGATTTAACGAGGCGGGGATAGCAGAAATTGATAACACTAAACCAGTAGATATTCCTATGTTTGTTGTTACGAGTTATGAAAAAAGAAAAAAAATGTTGAAAAAAGAGTATCATAAGTATATTAAGGATTTACAACATTACGCTGATGTGATTTACAAAATAAAAACTGGGAAAAGTCAAATTAAAACAGATAGTGCATCATACATTAAATATATGGAAATAGTGGGTAATGTATACAATCAATATGAAGAACTAAAACAACAACAAAAACCACAAAAATTACAGCGGCGGAAACATCCCTCGAAGAAAATATCCTTCTCACCTAAAAAATCAAAACCCAGTTCAGAAATAGATACACAAGGTGCAACGGGTGTTGATACAGAACTTGAGGATTTTTTAAAATCCCTTCAAGATGAGGGATCTTCAGGAAAAGGATATTCAAGTGGTAGTGGTTTAGTTGGAAACACTAGTAGAAACGCTAGCGTTTCTGGAAATACAAGTATTTCTTGCCCTGGTAATATTCTTGGTGATATAGCACGATTAGAAGTACTCGTAGGAGGAAAACGAGCCGGAAATAATTCACCAGAAATAATTAATGAAGCCGCTGATATCTGTAGGAGGTTATTTCAAGGTGGTATCATGGATATCAGCACATATCGAGATTTTATTGAAGAGCTAGCTGAAAATTCTCATGGTTATCATAGCGACTGAAATTACACTAGTGTTAGATAAATAGCATTTGAAAACACTAGTGTTTTTCTATAGAGAATGATCATACACTACAACCATGATAAACCAACTAGCGTCTACGTGGTAAACTCACGATTACCAAAATACCAAGCATACTATGGAGATGGTCTCGGTAATACTATAATGGGATTATTTTCAAGAATGGCTCCAAAAGTGGCTCCGTTTGCAAAACAATTATCAATGAAAGCAATTGATGTTATCCGAGATAAGGGTATTAATACTATTGGTGATCTTGCCGGGAAGGCGTTTTCAGCTGCTAAGGATAAATTAACAGCGTTAGTGAAATCACGAAGATTTTCAAAACCTAGAAACATTAACGCAAGCGTTTTACCATCTACCACGGTAATGCCTGCTAGTGTTAGTAAGATTATAAATAATGCAGTAGATGAAAAACTACAGTCAATGATTCAGGATAATATAACAGCAAATATGATAGCGGGAAGTGGTTTTAAGAAATTTCGACAGAAACGTTAGAAATATTTATTTGAACAGGATTTCCAATTATTATAGTTATTGTAGAAATGCTAGCATTTCTTACATTAGTGTTAGAAATATTTGTGTTTCTATTTATTTGAATAGGATTCTCAGTTGTTATGGTTATTGTAGAAATGCTAGCATTTCTTACGGTAGCGTTTCTAATGCTAACATCAGAATCAGAATCACTTGTGTTAGAAATACTTGTATCAGAATCACTTGTGATTCTACTTACGCTATCTTCATTATCATCAGCATTTTCAGATATTTTCATCATCATTATTAAATACACCCAACTAAATAATTAGTTTATAAAAATTATTTTTATATTATAAAATATTTATTTTTTGCTAATTTTGTTAGATTTTTTACTTTTTTTTACTCATTTTTCTAGTGTTTTTACTCATTTTTCTAGTGTTTTTATGCAATTCATCGACAAAATTTCATGAAAATCGAGGATGAAAATCCAAGGAATTCATTTAGAGAAAATCGATTTTGATCAGATTTTTTATCCTGTGAGGCTAAAATTATGTTGTTTCATCGAATTTTCGATGTTTTTTTTATTGATTTTGTATTGTTTTTTGGCTAATCCGTCGACATAATTTCATGAAATCGATTTTCTCTAAATGAATTCCTGGGGTTTTCATATGAAACTATTTTAAAATAATTTCAAAATTCTTTCAGAATTTTTTATTTAGACCATCGGATATATATTAAAAATGTTCAAACAAAACCCTGATGTTGCATTTGACATGGAAGCCCCAGTGCTTAAAGATACTTCTGTACGCGATTATCAATTTTTTGCTTATCACGCAGTACAACCTAATCTTCGAGGAAGAATTGAACTTCAAGTTCATGATACCAGTAAATACTTTTTACCCGCTGAAGCCTTTATTGAAGTCGAAGGTGAACTTGTAACAGATGTTGTAGCTAATACACCATATGCAGCTAATATCCAAGTCGGTTTTGTCAATAATGGTATCATGGCATTATTTGAAAGTGCTAGATATCTCATTGATGGAAAAGAAATCGAATCTATTGAACGTGAAGTTGATGTAGCAACAACAATACTAGGGCTAGCAAGATACTCTGACGATTATACAAGATCGGCCGGTCCATCTATGATGTTTGCAAAGGATGTTAAAAATACAGCGGGTAAAAATCCATTTGTTATAAGACAACCAAAGGATCGTGCTGCTAATCCTGTTAATTTTGTTGCTGGTGCTGCTGGTGGTATCGAGGATATGATTATAAATAATGATGAGAATTTCAATCTAGGAGCTGCAACAAGAATAGCAACATTACAAGGAGATCGTCGACGATTTTCATGTGCGATTCCGCTCCATCATATATTTGGATTTTGTAGAAACGTCAGAAAAGTTATTTATGGAGTAAAGCATACTGTAGCACTAGTGAGAAAGGGTGATGATAATAATGCAATCTGGCGTATTGGCGGTGCTGCGGGTAAAGTAATTTTATCAAAACTATCACTATGGATGCCAGTGTTGACTCCATCATTGTCAGTAGAACCGCGGTTGCTATCATTTATGGATCAAGGGGGAAAGAGATTATTAAGCTGGTTGACAACGTCCACAGATACCATGGATTCTAATATTGATGGTACACTTACATGGCATTTGGCAGCACGACAGGGTGTTTCAGCTCCACGGCATATTTTTATTGCTCTACAGGATAAAGCGCGATTGGATAATCAAGAAAGTTCCCATATGATATTTGATCAAATCGGATGTAATGAAGTTTCACTAGAAATAAACGGACAACAAGAACCATCAGAGGATATACAACTTAACTATGAAAATAACCACATTGCACGAGTTTATCATCGATTGCTATCATTTATGGGACGTGATCAAAATGTAGATACTGGTCTACAAATATCACAATTGGATTTTAAAGGTCTGTATCCGATTTATTACTTTTCCCTAGAACATCTTGACTTGATGAAACAGTCCGTAGTTGATATACACTTCCGAGCTCGTGTAACCCGTCCTGCTGGTATTGTTAATTATAGAGCGGTTGCTGTTATTCTTAGTGATAAATCAATGATACTTGAAGGTGTTGATGGACGAATGAGATTGGTAGATGCACCAGTGGAAAATCTGTAATTGAATTTAGAAATGCTTGCATTTCCGATTTAGAATCAATCTGTTTTGTATAATGTCGTATAGTAATATCAATGTTACGTTGACACCTGGTCAGCTAAAAAAATTACAATCCAAATCAGCTAAGCAATGCGGAACCACAATAACGCTGAAACCTAATCAAATGAATGGCGGAGGGAATAAACTATCACTGACGAAGACTCAGATTAATCATTTTAATAAAGCGTTTAAAGAAAAAAAGGGAGTTCAGGTTACTCTTTCTGCGAGCGCGATTAAAAACATGGAAAAGACTGGTGGTATATTCCCGTTGTTAGGGTTGATTGCCGCAGCGGCCCCAGCGGTGGCGAAGGCGGCAGCGTTAGGAGCCGTTGGTACCGCGGCAGGAATGGCACTAAAGAAAGCAACTGGTGGATCCGTCCGCGCTGGTAAAAAAAAAGGAAAGGGTCTAAGACTACCAGGAACCCCGTATTCATGGTACAGCGGAAGCGGCCTGAGACTAGGACCGGTTTACTAACTCGGGAATCTTCGATTGAGGAACCTATGGTTCCCATGTCCAATTTTGATTTAATTGATGCCGCTAAAAAACTCGCGATTAAAAACTTCAGAGGTGTTTTTATGAAAGATCAATTACCGGCACAACCAAATCACGTTGAAACCGGTATTATTAATCTAGATAACAGCGATGGACCTGGAACTCACTGGGTTGCATACGCGATTGATCCACGTGGGATTATTTATTTTGACTCATATGGACTAGCGCCGCCGAAAGAATTTAACCGCTATGTAAGTAAATTAAAAATACCCCGTTGGTATTCCACGTTACCAACACAAACAATGCTTGACCCACCCATATGTGGCAATGAAGTATTAAACGTACTTGATGCTATTTCAAAGGAATCTTTGATTCCTCAATCAAGAAAACCACCCCATGTAGTAGTGAATGAGTATACTAGCGGTAGTTGGATTGAAAATCTTTGAAAATTCTACGAATTTTTGATTGAAAATCCGTTGGATTTAAACAGAGAAAGGATTTTTATGATAATGATTGATATTTGGGGACGACCTTTATCAACGCTGAAGAAACCCGAACCTGGTGGAGTTGAAACCTTTTATAAAATCAAGGATGTTAAAAAACTAATCGAAGATGAAATAGCAGAAACGTTAAACCTAGCAAGCGTTGATCCTGGTGAAATAGTTGTATTTCAAGATCGTCAGGGTAAATTGAAAACTAGTAATGTCTCTCTCGATGATATTTTGGTTAAACGACGAGATGCAGCAGAGGATGCTATCGCGTTATTTTCCGATCAGGGTAAACTCAAACCAGGTGTACTTGTTTCAACGATCACAGATAAATTAGCAACATTCGATAACACGGCGAATTCATTGAAATCGCTCAATGATAAATATGACGATCATATAGTTGTATTTGATCAGTTTAGTGAAACACAAAGAAATACAATTGACCAAATTGACAAACCCCTGCTAGAATTTTTTGGAAATCCACCAGTGACCACACCAAAACTCACCTCGATAAAAGATTCTATGTTGGAACTAGCTTCTCTTCAATCCGAATATGAAAAACACGTGAAACAGTTTTCAACGCTTCGTAAAAACATCATTGATAAATTTATCGGAACCCCATTTGATAAAATTGAAATAACCCTTCCTGATATTAAAAAATCCATCGATGAGCTTAAAACATTCAACAATGCAATGAGGGATGATGCAACGAGGATGATAAGCGTCATTGAAAAAATAAAAATTCCTCATGATAAATCTATCGTCAACAACGTAGTATACACGATTCAACACGGTTCATTTATGTGGACTCCCACAAACAACATTTTAAACATAACCGCAGCAGTCAAGAGTATTTATCGATTAACAATAGTATCACCGAATCAGTTTAATATATCATCGTCGAGTTCATCTGGAGTCAATAATACGATATCAACGATCATCGACAAGGATACAACTGAACAATTCACGATAACGACCACAGATAGAAATCTAGTCAGGGTTTCAGTAACGTGGTACGTAGAATTCGTAGTGGATTTAAGTAAACAATTAAACTGAAAGGGAAATCCTTCGGATTTTGCAATTGAAAATGCTAGCGCTTTTAAAATAAAATGACGATCCCTTCAGTGTATCAGTATCGCTATGATCAGGTCAGAGAATTTCAAACTAAACTCAGCTCTCTCTGTGAGGAGTATCAAATAAAAATCAAAAAATACCAACGAAGAATAACCGCAGTTGATATCACCGTGTACTCGGTGTCGGGAGTAATCACTGCTGCTGGGATAATACTGTCTTCGGTTACAATGATTGCTCCGGTCGTAGTTCCAATCGCTATTTCCGCGGTGGCTACAATTGCGGGTATATTAACCGGGATCACAAAAAAACTATCATCGTGTAGCCAGAGTAAACTACACAATTATGTAATTAAATTTCACATTGCATCTGCCGGTTACTCGCAATTATCCTCGTTGATATCATCGTCACTCGATGACACAACAATATCAGATAGCGAATTTTCAACGATGGCTCAATTGTATAAATCAACAATGCTAAAATTAGAGCAGAACAATAATAATAACAATGTCGTCGCAAGAACTACTTCAACAAATAGTAACAAATACAACACCAGTGAAAACAAGCATGATATCAGTAACCTCAACGCGTCCTGAATTCAGTGTGAATTTCCCGATTCCCGTTCCGGTGAGCGAGATCGCACTAGCAAAACTACGAGTGTATCATAGCTGGCCCAATATCAGATCGGTAGCATTTGGTGGTCAACAACCAAATAATTCCTTGGTGTTCGCATGGAAAAATCGTGAAGACGGAACCCCAGACTGGAACGTTGTCTCGTTACCAACAGGGTCATATCAAATCGAACAAATCAATAATGAATTACAACGAAGAATTAAATCTATCACTGGAAAAGAATCAAAAATCGCTATAACGGTTCACGAGCCGACGTTATCATCTGCGATCGAGATTAATTCCCCTGGGTATGTTGTAGATATTTATCAGAGTTCTATAAGATCAGTATTAGGATGGCCTGAACTACCACCTCGACGAGAAACCGTTGATATACCAGAACCTGTAAAATCTGATTATGTCTCCAACGTGATAAAACCTGATAATCCATTGAAAAGTTATCAAGATTATTCTCCCATCTCTAATCGTGAGATACTTCACACTAGTTCAATCGAAGAAAATTTGAGCGCGATGAATAATGATTTTTCATTATTGTTAATATCCCTTAAATCCGGCTCTCTCACCAAAGACGAGTTTATTAGTGTAGTACAAACAGGTAACAAAATCATCAACGATATGGAAACATTTCATACTCAAATTATTCAAGAAGTATTAATAAACGAAAGTCATAAGGGGATATTTAGGGAATCATATAATATCCGCGTAGAGGATATTCAGACATTTAAAATTCCGGGGTATAAACCCGACGAATTAAAAAAATATCTCAGTTATGCCATCGATATTGGGTTTAAGAAAATCCACGACGATTGGAGGAAATTATCACGACAACAAACAAATATTCTGACATTTAATAACGACCCAGATGGCGGTGGGAGACATATCGCTCCGAACAACGTAAATATATCCTCGGTGATATCATTGAATTTAGTATGTGACGTTATCGAAGGAAGCTATCAAATAAATCTCGAGAAATCAAATCAAGCTCAGCAAGGTTATATTCTATATTCATTTGCACCAACGGCTCCTCCAGGATTTCTAATTATTGAAGACCCAACTAATCCAGTCTATATGCGATGTCATAATAATTCTTTAACGAGAATTAATTTCAAACTCACTGACCAATCTAATAATTTGATTGATCTGCGAGGTGAGGTTTTGCAAATTAGTCTGTTTGTAAAGTCTTAAAGACTTTCATCGTGAAAGGATTTTCGTCCTAGGACTTTCATCGTAAAAAAAATTGTTAGTAAAAATCGAAGATTTTCATAGCAGCAGAGAATGTGAACGCCAATGACAATGGCGTCTTTTTTTTAAATTTTTTTTTTATTCTTTGCTCAAATTATTAAAACAATTAATTAAGTATTTTCAAGGAAACCTCAGTTTACTAAATTGAGGCCTATATAAGCAATTTTGGGAAGCCTCAGTTTAGTAAATTGACGCCTAAAAGAGTTGGTCTGTTCACACTCTCTGCATTTTGTTAAATAATTTCGGTTCCGTAGAAGCCTTATTTTTGCTTGAAAACTTGGTCTGTTCACACTCTCTGCTGCTTAGTGAAATGATCATCGAAGAGATTGAACGTATAACCGGAGATAATTTAATATCAGGTAAAGATACTCCTCTTACTGAGACTGACGATAAACACCCAATTGAAATTAAAGCTAAAGAATCTTCGCTGAGTTCTATCATCGAAATAAATTCACCTGATTATGCCGTAGATATTTGGAATAGTAGTATTAGGACGTTATTAGGATATCCCGAATCTTACTTAGATACAATTGATCCAAAATCAATACCACCCGAGCCTAAAAAGTCTGATTTTACATCTGAGAAACGTAGTGATCACGGATTATATTACAGCGATGATGATAATATTCCTAAATTTACGTATACCCGGCGTGGAACTGTGATAGGTGAGGCTGATATTCCAAATATCTCTGCAAATCTTGCACTAATAAATTCTGATTTTGATCGGTTTATAAATTTATTGACGTCCGCGATAACTGCAATTCCACCGCGTGACACTATCAAATTTGTTGAAATACTTAATCAGATAATTGCTGATGCCGAAGATAATAATCAACACGCAATTGATATAGTATCAGCGCTTACTCCAGAAGCTAAACAAAATTTCGCGACAACTTATAATATTCGTGTTGAAGATATCCCTGGTTTTAAGTATCCCGGATATAATGTACCAGCACAACAAAAAAAACTTAGTGATACTATCTCAGAATCATTTCTAGAGATTCACCGACGATGGCTTGATAATCTTCCTGTAACACATCATAGATTACCGGAGCCAGTATTATCTGATTTTATCGATAAATTGACAATATTTCCACAAGGTGTTGTGGCTAATCCACGATTACATCCTGAATTTAATTATAACGATAATAGTAATGTGTACGCGTTATCGCTACCTGGAATACCAAAACACTCTCGTATGTTAACTCCGGTAATGTCTGAGTACCCACAAGAAGGTCCAATATCATGGTGGGGTAAATTGCAGCAGGCAGCAACATGGGAGTTTTCAATAACCTGGAAATCATTACCTCAGATTTTTAGTGCGATGAGAGAGAGGTTTATTCAACGAATTCAACAACAACGAGAATCTTTCAAAAATATAATTAATACCGCACATGAATTTAGTGATGTGATCACCACACGAGATACGATTGTGCGTAATAATAGAACCCTTAACCAAATAATTGCGGACATGAATTTTCTTAATCAAACATTATTGGATATATCAATTAATAATCACAAAGAAAGTTTTCTGGAATTAACAGCGCGAACTGAAAGTACAGTACAGAGTTATAAATTTCCTGGCTGGTGTGTGCCTGAATTAATGAGTATGCAACGAAAAATTATGGATGAGTATTTTCCACAAATTCATGCGTTATGGTTTAAATTTATTCCAGTACGGGAATTACTTACCTATAACAATTCACCGAGAAACAATCACAAACACAAATCTCCAAATAACGTTAATATATCAGCGGTAATTGCTGTACATGTTATTTGTGATGCGATATCAGGTAGTTACACTGTTGATACTGAAAAATCTGATAATGTAACGCAGGGATATATTTTATATACCTTTTCACCGAATGTTTCTCCTGGCAGCTTAATTGTGAAGAATCCATCCCCAGCAACCTATCTACAAACAATTAACAAGTATAACACAAAGATGTTCTTTAGAATTGTTGACCAAGATTTTTCGTTGTTGGATCTTCGCGGAGAGAAACTACAAATCACATTGAATGTAATGTCGTAGATTTTTATCGTAAGATTTTTATCGTAAACCAGAAAAAAAGCTGTATTTTAAAAAATATTTTTGAAGAATTTTAAATCTGATTTTTTGTCAGATTTTGCTAAATTTTAGTTGTTTTTTAGTCATTTTATGTTGTTTTTGATTGATTTTGAGCTCTTTTTTGTTGATTTTGAGTTGTTTTTGACTAGAAACTGTAGGGTTAAGTAGTCGAATTTTAATGTTAATTTCCCGTAGACTTTTTCACCTAAAATGAATTTTTTAAAGTTTTTAGATGAATTTTGACTATTTTTGACTGATTTTTCACATTTTTTGATGATTTTAGATAGATTTTACTCACTGGTCGCCGTAGGGTAAAGTAGTCAAATTTTAATGTTAATTTCCCGTAGATTTTTTTCACCTAAAATATATTTTTTTAATTAAAATTGTAAAATCTTATATGTATAATGAATCAATCAATCATCGACGAAATCGTAACTCAACTTAACCGATTAAATGAAATCCCGGAAATCACTGCAATAGTAGCACAAAAAAAAATACAACATTTCAATGCTGATTACCTTGCAGATGAATTCCGTAAGATTGAATCCGCACGGGGCAAGGATTATCCAACATATCGATCGGAGTATCGTGTAGTTAAAACATTAATCAGGCAGCGTAATCAGATAATTTATCAACTTAAAAAATCTGGTAGTGATAATACGCTAGATGAATTTGTTGCTCTCTCTAAACTCCTCCATCCGCTATTGAGAGCCGTGGGAGAAGTATTTGAGGAAGAAAAAAATATATCTCAATTTGCTGAGCAATTTGATAATAGCTGTATGTAGAAATGTTTACATTTCCATTCAAAAGAATTTCCAATCTTTAAAAATCTTTAAAAATCTTAAGATTTTGAATTTTGAATTTTAAATTTTAAATTTTTTTTTTTATGCCCAACAAAATGATACTTTACAATCAAATCTATCAGAGTATGTCGCTGAAACTATATAATCAGCTGCTCGTCTTACAGATGCTTTATTAATATTAAAAAACCCTGCTGCTGAGCTTATTGAAGGGAAATCTATAATCTCACTGTTATAAAAGGCTGTTACTGGTCTACGTGTGTTATTTTTAATTGCATCGGGATTTTTATTACGATTATTTTCACTGGGAGTTACAATCCTCAAATTATCGACGTGATTATTTAATTTATTTCGATCGATGTGATCAATTACACGTCCGGTGGGAATTTCTCCGATAAAAATCTCAGCGATAAATCTGTGAGCTTGATAAGTTTTTTTTATTTTTTCCTCCAAGAGGTATACTGATAAGTAAATATCCCATATTATTAACACGACCAATTTCTTTCCTTCGTTGTCGATGTCGGATAATCCCATCTCGAGAAGCTTCGTATTGTACGTAGATCGGATGCGAGCGGTATTCGTTTGAATTCATTTATTTTATATAGAATTTATTTGTTTAAATGTTATTTCACTTTGGTTTGTTTATATAATCCTCCGGGGTCTGGATAACCGGGGTTCTGTGATTAACATGAGTGTAGACATCATAATATCGTTTTAGTTCTCTATATTTTTTTCCGCCGTGTTCCAAGCATAATTCTGTTTTACCTCGTACTCCAACGCCACACACGATACAAGGTTTCGGGCCTGTACTTCCGCGTCTAATTAATACTTGATGCTGTCCGCAATATTCTTTTTTCGATTTTTTATTACATGTGTCCGTCGAACCGATTAGCAACCACTTACAATTATACATTATATAATTACATATATATTTAATTAAATTTTAAACAATTGTTTTAATTATTTTTTTGAATTAGATATTTGCTTTAATATAATGAATGAAAATTATTTTTCACTCGATGCAAGATCAGGATTATCATTAAAAGGACTTGATAGACAACTTAAAAAAATGAGAAAACTCGCCATGAAAGAATTTCGACGTGATGGAGCCTTAAGTATGTTTAGTAGTTACCGAATAAATAACGGGGAAAAACTTTATGACTACCCCATAGATGAAGTTCGCTCGATGAATATAATATCGCTGCTAGGTAATTACAGATATTACTGCAAAGTGAAATGGATAAAGTGGGAAGAGGGAGAAGGAAGTAGTCCAGGTAGATGGATTATCCGAGATAATTATCACCCTGTGATGAAGGATGGTAGGAATGTGATATTTTCATCGGATATGAATCCTGGAGCATTAGTTGGAATTGATAGTAAGTATTATGTTAACCGTTACCCGGTGACTGTTGTGATGTACGGGTTATATAGGATTCACACAGATATTGACCACGATAGAATGTATCCGATGAGAACGTCGTCGATCAATTGCGTGGCAGAACGAGTTATGGAACATTTTAAAAATTCTTCACGAGGAAACGGATTAACTAAACAACGAGAAGAAAAGATAACAACTTGGGGGGAACAGATGATGGAAAAAGGTGGGGCATCAATTAGTGATGTTGCTAAGTTAGAAACATCTTTAAGATACCCAATTACAATTAAGTCGTTAACAGGAGAAATATTACATAATTGTAAATATAAGTCAAATAAAGTACCAATTGAAATTATCGATCACAACGGGCATGCCTGGAATTCTGGTATTACTGAATTTCCTCAAAAAAAGATTGTGAAATATATACCTCAATTTGATGGAAATATATTTGATGCAATTGCGGAGATTCATAAGAATAATCCAACCGGAGTATGGTTATTTAAGAGTGATGAAGATCCTGAAATGGAATTTGATCAATTTGTGAAAACCAACGGAGAATTATACCGTCCTGAAGAATTAAATAATCGTATGAGAGATGTTACAAAGAATTTTGTGGAAAACTTTGACGAAAAAATATTATGTAATTCTTTTACAGTATCATCGGCGGTTGCTCATTACGCTCGTGAAAAGAATTCTTGGAGAAAAACCCCGAAAGGATTTCTTAACGACGTGAAATTGAGTTGCATTGAATATGGACATGGCGGATTGTGGAACACTAAATATGATATTAATAATTTAATTTCCGCCGATATGAGCGCTAGTTATCCTGGAGGGTTTTTAGGGATGGGAGAGTGCGCTGAATATTTTAAACGTTTTGGACACCCAACACATGAGATGACGCGTGTTGCCATAAACGGAGATTTACCTGATTTTGATTTAACCGGATTTGCTAAGGTTATTTCTTTTAAACTTCGCGATGGATTACATCCTTGTAGTTATTGCTGGCTTGGCAAACATATGTCTGAGAAAGCTTGGACGCCTATTGTACTACTGCGATACATGTTAGATAGTGGTATGTTAACGTCGTTGACTGTCGGTGAAGCAATAACAAGTTATAAATCTCAAAAAGATATTTGGTTACCAACACCGGATTTAGATAGAGAAATTGAGAAGGTAAGAGAGAATTTTCCGGAATACAGCGAAGAGCAGATTATGGAAATGGCTAAACAAATGTATTGTGATAGAGAGAAATCAGCAAAAGATTTAGGAAGAAAAATCATTGGGAAGTTTACTCAAGGAGGAAGATTTAATAATGCTAGAACCTCTTCTAGATTAGTGGTTGATCCGATTGAAGAAAAAATTATTATTAAAGATCTTACTGACACTGATAGATTTATAACGAGTAGAAAAGCGTTATTATCAAACGGGAAAGAATACGGAACTGTTATAACTTACATAGATGGGGAGAGTGCTCAATACACACATTCAAGATCTTCCATGTTAGCGTATACAAGTATTAATTTATTCTCGATGATAAATAGATTTCCAGATATTGCTGTAAGAGTTGCCACGGATTCTATGTACTTTCATAAGAAACATATTAATGCTGTTAATCAATTTCTCAGTGGAAATGGTAGTTGGGGAACTTGGAGAATTAAGAAAGAGCGATTACACTGTTATAACTATCATGTAGATGTTGAAATACTTGATAGTTACCGCGGAAAGAATCCGGAAAATATTCAATTGGAATTTTCTAGTGCGCCATCGGTGTTTGATCCTATAACGAGATATAAAACAGTCTATTTAAATGGTTGTGGAGGTTCTGGAAAAACTGAAAGAGTTATTAGATTATATAAAAATGGAAATACCAGCATAAAAGCGCTAACTCCAACTCACAAACTAAAGAAAGATATAATAAAGCGTGGAATTTCTGCTAGTACTTATCACAGCTTTTTTAGGTGGAAAGGTGATGCATGGACTCCAGAAAGAATGGGCAATAAATTTATCCCCCCAATAATTCTTTGGGATGAGGTGTGTACAGTACCGTTAAAAATATTACAACAGTTTCTAGGTTGGCTGTCCACGAAGAACACTAAGGTGATAATGTGCGGTGATGATGGTCAACCACCACCATTTTATGGAGAATCACCACATGAGTGGTTGAAAATTAATACTGATTACTATGAGGAAATGACAGATGATCATAGATCGCTAGATGATGAAATAAAAGATTTAAAATCTAGAATTAGACGGCAATCTGATTATGAGCAATGTAGAGTTTTCAGAGAAGTTATTGATGAAACTCCCGAGAAGGAATTTTGGGGATCTTGGAAACCTGCTGATATGGTATTTGTCCCCAGAAAAATAACACGAGATGATATTCAGCGACGATTATTTGAGATACATAAAGAGAAGTTTCCTAATGAAAAAGTTTCATTATGTTACAGACCATCTGACACACGACAACAAAATATTGATGTCGATATTCCCGGTGGTGGTAGAGAAAAATTAGTATTAAATGAAATTGTACACGTGGACATTGATGTAGTTGAAGATGCGTTGCGGGCTGAAAATTCACCTTGGATGTTAGGATACGCCGCCACAATACACTCATCACAAGGATTAACAATCACAGATACAACTATTTGGATCGTAGATAATCGTATCGAGTGGTCAAATTTAGTTTATTTAGCGGTATCTAGAGCTAGACGAATAAATCAATTGAGAAGAGTTATCATCGAAGATACAGCAAGTAGTTCTGATGTTGATATTTACGTTGTTGAGAAAAAATTATCGGGATATCGACAACAAGATAAGAAAAAAAATAGAAATTTTAATATTAACTCAAAATTGATTTTATCATTGAAAACGCAACAAGATAATCACTGCGCCGCTTGCAACTGTTTAATGCATGGAGATTTCATCCTGGAGATTGTCACCAATTTACCGTTGACAGAATTGATAATAATTTAGGGCATATTATTGATAATGTGAGATTAACTTGTCTCGCGTGTAATGTACGTCACGCTAACTAATTTTTCGTGGTGGTAATTGAGTGTCGTCAGGAATAACTTGTAGTTGTTCGCGTGTAAATCCTCGCTGAGGTGCGGATGAATCTAATCTATAAATTGCTGGTCTAGAAGAAGATCGTGTCGACGATGATATTTTATGTGTAGTGATACTCCAAATAGGATCAGTGGCTCTTGCGCCACCACCTTCGAGTTCACCTGGCTCATATAAATATCTTACAGTGACGTTACTAAGAATTGGTTGGAAATTGGAAGTGTTAGTGGAAATGCTAGCATTTCTAATGCTAGGTACATACTTTTTTTTTATTGCGATGTTAGGTTTGATGCCAATCATTCTAGCTATTTCGTTATTTAACGCAGATACTACTTTTGGTAACCTTGAAACCCATTCACGAGAGCGAGTTTCTTGAGTAAATTCTTTTGCGTATTGATATCCAAATAACCGCTCAGCGAGAGTTCTATTAAATCGCTCTACAATTGCCTGATCGCGGTGTATTGCAGTATGTCCTCGTCGTATAGCTACGTTATGAGCTTTCATCGTAGATGTAACAACACCTTGAAATTCCTTACCCGGATCAACTTGTAATAGATTTGGCCATTTTAGTGGACCTTTACGATAAATCTTTTCAAATGCATCGGAGACTTCTTTTGACGACTTTGTTTTTAACGGTATTGCTTGTTTATATCTACTATCGATATCAACTACAGTTAATGCATATTTGTAACCGTTATCATGAGGAAGAAATAATATATCAGCTTGATGAACTTCATTTGGTACAAAAACATCAAAATGAGAATAATTAATTTTTTTAGGACCCGGAAGATAAATTTGCCATAACGCCTGTTTGGATAACCAATCTTTCGCGGTTTTATATTTCACTGATGCGGCACTAGCGAGTTTTTTAATTGCTGCGTAACCTTTCCAGTAGCCAGTAGGTGAGTAATAAATAGTTCCAAATTATTGTAAAATAATTTAGATTTTCAATTACCAAACATTATTTTACCTTTCATGGCAACTTTTATCAATGCTGAAGCTAATTTTTCTTTTAATTTTTTATCTGGAATTGCATTTATCGCGTGAATTAATTTTACATCTGCGAGATGACGTTGTTGAAGATCATTACTGCGGTAAGCAATATCATGAACACGACAAGCCTCGTCAATAGCATTAATTGGATCTTCACCTGGATTTGGTTGATCATTTTCGTTGAGTCTGATATCTAATCGAGTTCCAGGTCCACAATAACTATATCCTGGAATATGTTTTTCACCTGGATATTTTGCCCAAGGAAGTCCCGGAAGATTACTTAAACGGTTGGCGATAGCTCTGCCTGTTTTTTTTTTATAAACCTAAATTTTTTTATACCACAAATTTCGCAGTTACCTGAAGCTGCTAGTCTATTATTTTTAGTTGTAACTGTTGTTTCGTTGATTGTTGGTGTACGTTTCTTACATTTCACACAATATAAATCCATAACTTTTATATATGAACAAACCATACAAACAAATGGAAGTGATTGATTTTAGCGCTACAAAGGAAAAAGTACCAGTTAAACATCATGAGATGCTACCGAATTCTATCAGGATGATTATTATCGGACCATCCGGAAGTGGAAAAACTCAATTATTATTATCACTGGTAATTCAAATGACCTGGGATAAATTATATTTAGTCGCCCCAAGTGTAGATGATCAACATTGTTATAATGCACTAAAAGAATATAACAAAGAAGCATCTGAAATTGCTGGAGAAGATGTAGTTAATATAATAACTGATATTGATGAAGCTCCATCTGTAGAAGATCTTGACGAGCATGTAAATAATCTTGTGGTATACGATGATGATAAACAAAAAAAACCCGCAAGAATTTTCTCACGTGGGCGACATAAAAACGCTGATGTTATTTATGTAACTCAGCGATATACACAAATTCCTAAAGTAATTCGCGATAATTGTAACCTGCTAAGTGTGTTTAACGGTGTGGATACACACACGTTAAGAAATATCTGGCAGACGTGGTGTTCTGATATGGATTTTACTCAATTTAAAGAATTTTTTAGTAACGCTCGGCGAACCCCTCATGGATTCATCACAATAGCATTACATGATCCGCAGAAACGATACCGAATTGGACTTGATCGACCATATTCTTATGTCGGAGGCAAAAACCACTAAGTCGCAGATCAAAGTTAGCGATTTTTTGTTAAGTCTCAGATTGAATGGAGACTAAAAGTTTTGGGGTGGGAAAAATCACTAAGTCTCAGATTGCCAAAATACGAGTTAGCGATTTTTTGTTAAGTCTCAGATTGATGAATGGAGACTAAAAGTTGTAAATTGGGGACGGATTTGTCACCGTCACACTTCCTGCTGCTCCTTAGGAAGTTTTTATTAACTCTCTCACCTCCTTTCACTTTCTCCTTGTATCTCCTTTGATACCACCGTTGCCCCTATAATCTATTACTATATCTTTCCCTTTCCCAAATCTTAGAAGACTTCCTAGATAGCGGTGGCTTAACGGGTCAATCTGGGGGTAATTTTACCGACCCTAGAAATTGGCGACTTCAGGGTCATCCAAAGGTAATTTTACCAACTGAGTATGGCATTTGTGTATCCCTGGCACTTTAAAAGTGTCCCCTTGTTGGGCTCCTTGGTGGGTGGGGAGCACGGGTGCTGAATTTTAAAATCTAGCCATCATGGAAAAAAAATCCAATAAACGTACCAAACCACTGTCTGACTCGGATGAAGAACCACGTGGCGTGGAATCATTTCCACGCTTCATGGTTATTCAATCGAAAGATGATGCTAAACAGCTTTCAGGTTTATCTCCATTTATTATCGAGAAAACCATTACGGGATCGATTGGCACACCAAAAAGTGTGAAAAAACTAAAATCGGGTTGCCTTCTTGTAGAGTGTGAGCGATAGGGGCAAACAGACAATATCATGAAAATGAAAACATTCTTTGATATTCCAGTGACCTCATTCGCCCACACTACACTGAATTCGTCCAAAGGCGTAATACGATGTCGTGACTTGGCTGGAGTCACAGACACAGATATCATCGAAGGGATGAAACATGAAGGTGTCACTGCAGTGCGTAGAATACGTATTAAACGTAATAACAACCTGCAGGACACCAATACATTTGTACTCACCTTTAATAAACCGACAGTGCCCAAAGTGGTCAAGGTTGGGTTTTTACAAGTAAAGGTCTAGATCTACATTCCAAACCCCCTTCGATGCTATAAATGTCAAAAATATGGCCATCACGAGGATCGATGTTCCAGAGCCAAGGTATGTGGCCGATGTGGAGAACACTCTCATCAGGAAGCTGATTGTAGAGCAACTCCACATTGTGTCAACTGTGGCAAGGAACATCACGCCAGTTCCAAAGATTGTGATACATGGAAACAGGAGAAGGAAATTCAGAGGGTAAAGTTTACTTCGAACATTCCCTACCCTGAGGCCAGAAAACTTGTCCAGGCGAAAACATCCGTTCCTGGCCCATCCTTCTCCACAGTCGTAAAGCACAATCCGAAAAGCACGAAGGACGCCCAAACACAGACGGATCAGCCTGATAACCACAAGTGCCAATATCCCTAATTATAAGCCACAGAAAAACACAACATCAACTCAGACAACATCTAATAACAATCCACCACCAAAATCACCAAGACAGAAACACAAAGCACAAACAAATAAACAGCAAAAGGGTCAGATGACCCCATTAAACTGTACAACAGGTTTGGAGACTTTGAGAGCATGGATGCAGAAGAAACTGCTCCATGTACTCAAAGTAGCTCCAAACCTAATAAAACTAAATATACTCCCGTACTTCCTCCAGACAAATAACAACACATGCTTCCTTCGCGAATAGTCTAACCTAGTTCTAGAATCTCCAGCATAACATTAGAATGAAGAACACCATCATACAATGGAACTGTCGAGTACTTAAAGCTAACTACAATGATATTCTTCTGCTTTTAAATGAACACGATCCTGCTGTACTATGTTTACAGGAAACATTCCTGAAAGAGACAGATAAAATTACTTTTAAAAACTTTTCCCTGTTTAATGCGTAATTTCAAAACGCAGACAGGGCCTCAGGAGGAGTCTCTATTGCTGTGAACAATAGAGCCCCTCACTGAGTCATTCCTTTAAACACAAATTTACAAGCCATTGCTGTAAGTGTCACTCTACATCGAGTGATTACTTTTTGTTCCATTTACTTACCACCAAACACCAACCTAGTACAAAAGGAATTAGACAATCTTGTTGAACAACTTCCCGTGCCCTTCGTTTTACTCGGGGATTTTAATGCCCATAACATTTTATGGGGATCAAATCACATAAACGACAGAGGCCATAAAATAGAAGATTTCATTTCTAGACACGATCTGTGTTTATATAACACTAATTCACCAACATATTTACACCCAGGAACGGGAATGTACACATGCATAGATTTGACAATTTGCTCTCCCTCACTGCTTTTGGACTATGAATGGAAGGTCGCTGATGACCTTCACAGCAGTGATCACTTTCCAATCACTCTTGAAAATAACACTAAAATTGATGATACAATTCCACAATGGAATATAAAGAAGGCCGATTGGGCTATGTTTGAAGCATTATGTAAAACTAGACTAAATAATGATACAGTATTCAACGCTGTTAATCCTATACAGCAATTTACCTCCATTCTAATTTCAATTGCAAATGAATCCATTCCCAAGTCCTCAACGAACAGTAAGAGATCGCAAAAACCTTGGGTAACCAAGGAATGCAAAGAAAATTTAAATAAATATCGTATTGCCCGGGCTAAAACTCGACGCACAATCAAAGAATGTAAGCGTGCATCCTGGAAGAAATATATTTCTTCTTTAAACTCTCGTTCCTCAATGAAACAAGTTTGGGATACTATTCGGAAAATAAATGGAAAAAGGAAACACAATTCTATTCGACACCTAAAAATAAACAATATCAATTTCAGTTCGAAACGTGACATAGCAAATATTCTTGCCGATAGTTTTTCGAAAAACTCATCATCATCTAATTATTCAGATGGCTTTAGAAGATTAAAATCTCAAAAAGAAAAGTCACGTTTAAAATTTACATCGAACAACACTGAAAATTATAACCAGCTGTTTTCTTTATTGGAGCTTAGGGAGGCATTAGACAAGGCCCATGATACATCCGCTGGGCCTGACGAAGTACATTACCAGTTCTTGAAACACCTCCCAGAATCTTCTCTGACATTGCTTCTTAAAATATTTAACGATTTATGGATTGCTGGTAATATACCTAAGAGCTGGAAAGAAGCAATAGTGATACCGATTCCCAAACCAGGCAAAGATAACGAAGATCCTAACAGCTATCGGCCCATTGCATTGACAAGCTGCGTATGCAAAACAATGGAACGAATGATTAATTCTCGGCTTGTATGGTACTTGGAAAGTAACAATGTAATTTCTCCTTTCCAAAGTGGCTTCCGTTCTGGTCGTAGTACTAACGATCATCTGGTTAGACTGGAAACATTTTTTTGCGATGCATTTATCAAGAAGGAACATTTAGTAGCAGTCTTCTTTGATTTAGAAAAGGTCTATGATACAACATGGAAGTACGGGATACTAAATGACCTGCACGATCTAGGTCTAAAAGGCCGTCTGCCCGCTTTCATCTCCAGTTTTCTCTCCGACAGAGAATTCAAAGTACGCGTGGGCTCTACCCTCTCCGATATGCACCAGCAAGAGATGGGTGTGCCCCAGGGCAGTATTTTATCTGTGACGCTATTTAATATCAAAATCAATAGCATCACCAAGTGCTTAACTCCCGGTGTGGACTGCTCTTTATATGAAGACGATTTTTTAATTTGTTATCGTTCAAAGCACATGCATACAATTGAAAGGCAACTTCAACAAAATATCAATAAGATCCACAATTGGGCCAGTAATAACGGTTTCACATTTTCTAAATCGAAAACAGTATGCATGCATTTCTGTCAATTGCAAAGACATCATGATGACCCTAAACTCACGCTGGATGGAACACATATTCCAGTTGTTGAGGAAACAAAGTTTTTGGGGTTTATCTTCGACAGAAAACTGACTTTTATACCACACATCAAAAATTTGAAAGCTAAATGCTTAAAAGCTTTAAATTTACTAAAAGTAATTGCGCACACTGACTGGGGTGCTGATAAAAAAGTCCTTCTCAATTTGTATAGAACATTTATCCGTTCTATACTAGACTATGGATGCATTGTTTATGGTTCAGCTAGGAAGTCTTATTTGAAAATGCTTGACCCAATTCATCATCAGGGAATAAGACTTGCTCTAGGAGCATTCAAGACATCTCCATGCGAAAGCCTTCTCGCGGAAGCGAATGAACCACCCTTATCGCACCGCAGAGAAATGCTTTCTATACAGTACGCTCTTAGGTTAAGATCAAACCCTCTGAACCCTGCTTTTTCGGCTGTTTTTCAACCAAAATACAAAACTTTGTACGAAAACAAACCAAATGCCATACCTTCATTTGGCATTAGAATATCATCCAGTTTTGACACTATCAAAATTAATCTCCCTACAGTTCAGAACACGTTTGTCTCGGAAACACCACCTTGGCTCCTTAAGCAACCCAAAGTGATTTTTACGTTGCACGATGGGAGAAAATCTGAGACGAATCCTGCCGTTTTCCAGAACTCTTATCATGAACTCCTCAACGATTTTAAAAACTACACCAAAATTTTTACTGATGGATCAAAAGTTGATGACAAGGCTGCTGCAGCCTTCGTTAGTGGCAAGCACATAACCAAAGTGCGCTTGCCAATCAATGCGTCCATATTTTCAGCGGAAATCAGAGCAATAGACCTTGCTCTGAAATTTATTGAACAAAAGCACATTTTAAATAGCATTATTTTCTGTGACTCTCTGTCAGTACTTCAGTCGCTACACCATAGAAAACTGGATAATCCATTACTAGTCGATATTCTCGTCAAAAACTCTGAGCTTAGTAAGTCCTACAACATAGTATACTGTTGGCTACCTAGCCATATTGGTATTAGAGGTAATGAAGAAGCAGACCGGGCTGCTAAGATGGCTCTATCCCAAGAACCATCGGATTTTAAATTACCTTTTACTGATTTTAAACCTTGTATCAAAAAGTACCTACGTCAGAAGTGGCAGTGGTCATGGGATGATGCAGTCAATAACAAACCTCATGCCATCAAACCAACCCTGGGAGAATGGACTCCTTCCTACAGAACTATCCGTAGGGAGGAGGTTGTCATTGCAAGAATCAGAATCGGTCATACATACATTACCCACTCCCACATACTGAAAGGTGAAGATCCACCAGAGTGCGTTTCTTGCAATGAGCCATTCACTGTTAAACACTTTATGACCGAATGTTCCGACCTGCAACCTACGCGTGCTAAATATTATAATGTACATGACATGAAGGAACTTTTTGATACAATACAAATCACTTGTATTTTAGATTTCCTAAAGGAAGTAAATCTCTACTTTAAATTATAACTTGTATGCCATCATCTAGAATATTTTTAATGCAAATATCACCTCTTATTTACAACATCTTATCATCAACATACACCATTTGATTGGGAAGCTTCATATTTTCCTGTCACCAACATCTTACCATTTTATATTTAACTAGTATGGTTTTTTATATCGCTGGTCGATGTTAAACCTTTCTTTTTTTTTGAACATCTAACCTATTGTATGGCGCTAAATTGCCTAAAAGTGCTGGTGCGCCGTTAAAATTCAAGCAAACAAATCAAAAGTCTTTGACTAAAAATCTCACACCTGCAGGCATCATCCTTCGGTGGAGATCAATAACCTTCAAGTCACTACATAGAGAACATGGAATTTAATTTTGCAGTCATGTGTTTATCCTGACAGGGGTACTCAATGTCACAACCTCCACTTGGAAGTCAATTACAATCATATTTTTATTCTAAAAAGGGTCCTCAAAGAAAAATGCTCTATTTGGCTTACAAGTATTAACAGGTTACTGTAAGTATATCTCTCCTGTACTTTTCATTTAATATGTTGGTTTTAATACCACCTATAGCACATTGATGGGTATACACAATCCAAGATATGGGTATACACAATCCAAGATATGGGTATACACAATCCAAGATATGGGAGCAGGTTCCATTCCCAAGGACATACCGGGGCTGCATAACTTCGGCTGGCCTAAGTAGCTACTGAACACATGACCCTTTGATTGCTAGTTTGGTGCTTAGCAACAGAGTGAAAACGACTCCCCTTAACTGCTGAGAATTGCAACCATCTAAAATGTTCAAGTCAGCATGTACACAACGTTAGTTCACTACAAACTTGTTATCATGACCATTGACCTTAAACCCTATTTGAACCCTGTTTAAATATAGATTACTAAATGTGCCTGTTTTCATGATATCTTCACATGCTAAGTTTGATAAGTGCTGTAAATAATACTGTAAGAAACCTACATTTTTTAAACTGGCATCTTTCAAGATTTATATATATATATATATATATATATATATATATATAAAAGCTGAATTATAAGGAACAATAATCATTAAAACATATCTGACAAATAAAAATATAACATTTATACCTATGTTTGCAAGACTACATAACTAGAGTATTGACTAATTGATTTTAAAATCAGAATATTATCAACTTCTTTATTGTAATGCAATGCAAATCTGGTCAAAATTTATATTTTATAAAGTTCACAAGTTTAGTGAAGGACACACATGCAAGCAATGTCCTTAACTTGACCCCAAGGGCAATTAGATATACTTTATTTAAAATGGATGTATTGCAGAAGGAGTGCATAGGGATAACTTGGATTTAAGAACATACATTAAATTGGTCTTACATTTTTAAGTGCATCTCACAAATATTTTCTAGATTGTTCGATGTTGATTGGTGAATGATGCCTGGTACTCCATGACCAGTGAACTGAGACCAAAAACAGAGATCGGCAACATACACCATATGCAGTCTTTAGCATCTAGTGCTCAATGAAAGACAGCAGTTCTATGGTAGTCACTGTGCATACTTGGTGACAGAAACGGTAGTCACTGTGCATGCTTGGTGACAGAAATGGTAGTTACTGTGCATGCTTGGTGACAGAAATGGTAGTTACTGTGCATACTTGGTGACAGAAACGGTAGTCATTGTGCATGCTTGGTGACAGAAACGGTAGTTACTGTGCATGCTTGGTGACAGAAATGGTAGTTACTGTGCATGCTTGGTGACATAAACTCAGTAAATGTATACTGGAACATCGCCAAGTGATAGATGTTCAGAGCCTGGTGATCTGTTACAGACCTCTTTTAACTCATTCTCCATCGATATAGACTTTATGGGAGAGTCTCTTTTCGGGAATTGAATCTATCGAATTGTAAAATTAGAAAAATGGATGGTTACTGTATGAAAACAATTACTGTATGAAAACAATTACTTGAAAACAATTACTATATGAAAACAATTACTATATGAAAACAATTACTGTATAAAAACAATTACTTGAAAACAATTACTGTATGAAAACAATTACTGTATAAAAACAATTACTGTATGAAAACAATTACTTGAAAACAATTACTATAAGAAAACAATTACTGTATGAAAACAATTACTTGAAAACAATTACTGTATGAAAACAATTACTTGAAAACAATTACTATAAGAAAACAATTACTGTATGAAAACAATTATTGTATGTAAACAATTACTGTATGAAAACAATTACTTGAAAACAATTACTGTATGAAAACAATTACTTGAAAACAATTACTGTATGAAAACAATTACTGTATGAAAACAATTACTTGAAAACAATTACTATATGAAAACAATTACTGAATAAAAACAATTACTGTATGAAAACAATTACTTGAAAACAATTACTTGAAAACAATTACTGTATGAAAACAATTACTTGAAAACAATTACTATAAGAAAACAATTACTGTATGAAAACAATTATTGTATGTAAACAATTACTGTATGTAAACAATTACTGTATGAAAACAATTACTTGAAAACAATTACTGTATGAAAACAATTACTTGAAAACAATTACTATATGAAAACAATTACTGAATAAAAACAATTACTGTATGAAAACAATTACTTGAAAACAATTACTTGAAAACAATTACTGTATGAAAACAATTACTTGAAAACAATTACTATATGAAAACAATTACTGTATGAAAACAATTATTGTATGTAAACAATTACTGTATGAAAACAATTAGTTGATTACTTGAAAACAATTACTATAAGAAAACATTTACTTGAAAACAATTACTATATGAAAACAATTACTGTATGTAAACAATTACTGTATGAAAACAATTACTTGAAAACGATTACTGTATGAAGACAATTACTTGAAAACAATTACTGTATGAAAACAATTACTGCATCTGACTCAACATCGGTCATTTCTAACATATCATTATACATAACACCAGAGCACAGTGTTATTACTCAATACATTTCAAACATATATCTGCATAAAAAACACCAGAGCAATGTTATTACTAAAGATATTTAAACATACATCAGCAGTCTAAATAACACCAGAGCAGTGTTATTACTAAAGATATTTAAACATACATCAGCAGTCTAAATAACACCAGAGCAGTGTTATTACAAAAGATATTTAAATATACATCAGCAGTCTAAATAACACCATAGCAGTGTTATTACTAAATACATTGAAATATATCAGTATTAAAAAACACCAGAGCAGCATTATTACTAAATACATTTCAAATATATATCATAATAAAATAAAACCAGAGCCATGTTATTACTAAATACATTTTAAATATATATCAGTATTAAAAAAACACCAGAGCAGCGTTATTACTAAATACATTTCAAATATATATCAGAATAAAATAAAACCAGAGCAACGTTATTACTAAATACATTTAAAATATATATCAGAATAAAAAAAACACCAGAGCAGTGTTATTACTAAATACATTTCAAATATATATCAGAATAAAATAAAACCAGAGCAACATTATTACTAAATACATTTCAAATATATATCAGAATAAAATAAAACCAGAGCAGTGTTATTTCTAAATACGTTTCAAATATATATCAGTATTAAAAATACACCAGAGCAACATTATTACTAAATACATTTCAAATATATATCAGAATAAAATAAAACCAGAGCAGTGTTATTTGTAAATACGTTTCAAATATATATCAGTATTAAAAAAACACCAGAGCAGCGTTATTACTAAATACATTTCAAATATATATATCAGAATAAAATAAAACCAGAGCAGTGTTATTTGTAAATACGTTTCAAATATATATCAGTATTAAAAAAACACCAGAGCAGCGTTATTACTAAATACATTTCAAATATATATCAGAATAAAATAAAACCAGAGCAGTGTTATTTCTAAATACGTTTCAAATATATATCAGTATTAAAAAAACACCAGAGCAGCGTTATTACTAAATACATTTCAAATATATATCAGAATAAAATAAAACCAAAGCAGACATGTAATACTATGTCCCACCCTGTTACATTGTCCTGACAACAAGCCGACTAATGCTGAGCACCAGCTGTTAGTAGCATTTTTATAAATCTCAGGTATGATTCGGAAGGGGTTCGAACCAGCGACAAAATGCATCTGACACAGATGCTCCAACCACTAGACCACTGGAACAGTCAAACTTTTTTTTTTTAAAAGAATAATATAATACACGGCATCTGATCTTATTCTCATTTCAAACTTTATATGTATACAAAATGTAAATAATCTGATATGAAACTTTGACATGGGTGTAACTGTTACATTTAATTGTAATTATGTATGCGCAGGTCCGAATTTCATGCTCAGCCAATGTGGCTACATCAGAAAGCTAGCCAGTAGCTTCTCGTGGATTGGTGATGCTTAATGGGGTTTTCCAGGGTTATTCCTCCACCATTAGTACTGGTCACCATTTATAGCCTATCATGTGCTAAAAAATGGCTTTAAACCTTAAAACAACAACAACTGCTTGTACAATATGTTAGCAAATGTTTGCATTATATTCTCGATTTGATGCAAATATGGGATCGAATGTAAACTTAAATTAATTGTATCAACCAAATGTGGGTGAAATTTATTTTTCTTATGGTTTGTGTCATATTTGACATATTTTCCTGCCAGTCTAGCTTATGTCTCTTTGGAGAGATCATTCCCACCACCCCACCCCATTTACCACCCACTCAGTTTCAGTCTCACAGTTTATCCCTCAAGTTTGCAAGAACTTTCCCTCTGTCAATTTTCCTTATTACCTTTCTTTTGAAAATAATATAGTAAACATTTAAAGTGATCATTACATAACTCTGGTCTTCTAAATGCAAACATGGTCTATTTTTATAGTATAACTGTTTTGCTTCAAACGCAATACCCTATGTTTAAGACAATCCTCTGTAAAATTAATTAAAAAAAGACTCATCTGTTCTTGGTGGTAATTAAAAAATGACTCATCTAATCCGTTCTTGGTGGATTGAAATCAAAAGATGATCTGATCACAATGTGAGGATCTTCTCTGGAAGATAATTTATATACATGGAGTACCGTGTTCCATTGGTGACTTTACGATTCATTCATTTTTGCTATGTACCACCAATCACCCACCCACAATTACTTGAATGGTTTTGTTCCCCCATTACACTTTTTATTTACTAATTTATCTCGAAGCTTAGGTCTCCAACTCTGTGTTTTTGGTGTATGCCAAGTACTGACATTCGTTTGCATTTCATCCAACAAAGGAATGCAAGAATAACTGGTATCAATGGTTGCTTTTTCAACAGCCACTGCACTACCTATCTCATTTAAAAGGTTAGCATGGTTTCTACTTTTCTGGATGTATTCTGGAATGGTCAATTGTCCTGAAACACTTGAATAAGCAGATAAAGAAGTGACTTCTGGAGGTGGACGATCAATATGGTAAACTTTCAGGGCATCTGGTATTCTTCCTCTCTCATTATCTTCATCCCTTCTGCTCATTTCTTGGCTGCTATTTCCATCTTCAGAATTCACGATAAACTCTGGCTGAAACATTCCAAAGACTATAAGATTTTTGTCAATACGTATTGGTATTCGGTAGGGTTGGGATCTTGATAACAGCCTGTATTGCGTCCTCTTTGGTAAACTGGATGGAGTAAATTCAGGTATAGCAGCTCCTTCGACAGATGAAGACACTGCCTCTGTCAATTCTTCAGGAAGTAATTTTGTGTTGGAACATGCATCTTGCAATTTATCGTTTTTATTTTTTAAACTCAGGTCTAACGCTTCCATCCTGGTCCCTTGAGGTTTAATCAGGCCCAAATGCGGTTCCAAATCTGTATGCTGGTCTTCCATTTTGGACTGATGCAGCTCAGTAAAGCTCTTAGACTCCATTTGGGTATAAGGACATTTTAGGAAATCTGTGTGCCCACTCTTGTCCTGACTGAACTGTATAAAACCCTTTACTCTCAGGGATTCTTCCTTACAACTGGTTTCCTTCATATGTTTTCCACCTATGAAAAGATTAATTTATGAAATATTTCACTTAATAATAATGTCAGATGAAGTTACTTAATTTTTTTTTGAGAGAGAGAGAGAGAGAGAGAAAGAGAGAGAGAGAGAGAAAAAAAACCCAGAGATTAAATAGTATAGGGCCTGAGATTTTAATGTTTTTAGTCCTAGCTTGGTTAAACCATTGCCAAACAAAATCATTAGGCTTGTCAGAATTGCAGTGATTGTTGAAACAATGATTGTTGGCATCACTGTTGTTTTCAAATACACTCTTGTATAATTCTTTAGTACATCTGAAATAGTAGATGTTCCTATGCCAAACTGTACATCTAGTTTCTTCAGTGTTCCTATGCCAAACTGTACATCTAGTTTCTTCAGTGTTCCTATGCCAAACTGTACATCTAGTTTCTTCAGTGTAGGCACAGATTCATATTCAATGATCAGAATAATTGTATCTTGTAAGTTCAATACTTTGATTCTTTGTTTGTCATTCTGACAGCCTGACATATGAGTGAAGACAGCCTGACATGTGAGTGAAGATAGCCTGACATGTGAGTGAAGATAGCCTGACATGTGAGTGAAGACAGCATGACATGTGAGTGAAGACAGCATGACACGTGAGTGAAGACGTCAGGAGTGAAGACAGCATGACATGTGAGTGAAGACAGCCTGACATGTGAGTGAAGACAACTGACAGTCATGGATACTTAAAGGCATATATATGCACTGAATTTTTTTCTTGTCTGAAAATAAAATTGGATGAATCTTGCTTTAGGGGCACTGTTTTGTTGGTCTTTGTTTGCAAAGCTTAATAGCAAGGCCATAAGCCTGGTTAATAAAGCCTTGATATTTATTTTAAACTAATGTTGTATTGACCATTTAAACAAATGAAGAGTATCAATCCCAATTAACCTGATAAAGACAGAAGACATTCTTAACAACATTGATTAATAATTACATTTAATTTACATAAAGAACTACTATCCAGTCTCTAATCTATCATTAATACAAAAAAAACCTTTGAAAAAGTTGTTGTAACCCAACTTGTATCTCATCTGAATTCAGTCTTTTTAGCAATGTACAGTCTGCATATCGCCCTTGCCACAGTACAGAAACTACTCTTCTGAAAGTAGTTAATGACATTGTCTCTGCTTTGGATAGCAGAAAGATTACAGACCTCACCCTCCTTGATTTGTCTGCAGCATTTGACACAACAGACCATGATATATTACTTCACCGTCTCCAGCATGTATTTGGTATTCACAATACAGCCTTACTCTTGTTCAAGTCCTACTTAGTCAACAGGACACAAACTGTATCTGCAAATGGAATACACTCCAACCCAGTTGATCTATGTTGTGGTGTTCCACAGGGGTCAGTTGGGTGGCTAGACTTGTTTATTTGGGTGTCATTAGCATACAATTGGTGAGACACTGGGTGATGATCTATGACACTTGAAAGCTGCTGAGTGTATATACTGTTTTGTAGACATTGATCGCAGGTTGGGTGTATTACCAGGTAGCCTATACTGGAATAGGGATTGTAAATATTCAGGAGCACTATTATTGGATATCCTGTACATTAATTTGGCTTTTCTTAAACATATTCGGTCTTTAATAGGTAATATTTTTAACTTACCAGCTAAATTTTCCTTGCTTTCTTTCTGGTTTGATATTAGCCTTAATGCTCTTTTCTGAATTTTTTCCAACTTTGATATGTTTTTATCATTTGAATTACCCCATACTGTATTACAGTAGTCAAAATACGGTTGTATGTAACTGTTATAAAATAATTTTCTGTGCCTTTCAGGGAGAAAATGTCTTATCCTACTGAGAAGCCATAAACTTGAATTGACCTTTTTACTGATATGTTTGATATGATCAGTCCATGATAGATTATTATCTACCAAAACACCAAGTAGTCTGTTGTGACAGACCATTTGCAAATTTTTTATCCTTCCATGTTAGACATAGTTCATTGCTATCAAGATTTTTCCTTTTTTTCCTTGTTGAGATAAGTAATATTTTAGTTTTACCAGTATTTACTACCATGCCATTGCATGTGCACCAGTTTTCCAGCTTGTTTAATGCATTCTGTAAAGAGATTTCGAGTTCATGCTTTGTGTTTTGGATGTCTGATAATGTTGTGTCATCTGCATAGAGATCTGTGGATGATATCGAGTCTCTTAGTAAAAGTGGTAGGTCGTTAATAAATAAAATAAATAGTAATGGACCTAGAATTGAGCCTTGTGGCACTCCATATCTAACTGTTTCAGGTTCGGACAGAACGTTATTTATATAAACATGTTGTATTCTCTCACTTAAGTATGAAGTAAACCATCTAACTGTTTTTTCATCGCATTGGTAGATTTTTAGTTTCTTCAAAAGGATTTCATGATCCACCATGTCAAACGCTTTCATGTGCCCAGTTTCTCCACAGTAGAGACAGTACTCTTCATTATAGTGTCTGAAAATGGGGGCAAACATGTTAATGTTTCTCAGTAGTTGAGAGGTTCCTTTACTGCTTAGATGAATTTTGTCTCTGTCGTAGAGTCTTAGGTTGACGTCCTGGTTCTGAAGAAAGAAAGATGTGTATTGTGGAATGTACTGTATGTTGAAGTCTTCACATAGGTCAATTATGAGATCATTTATTATTTTCACCCTGGTGTCCACACGAGGAGGTAGACCTGATATCATTATTTTACATGTATCTGGACTGCAATACCTAGCAGCATAGAGTAGACTTTCAAAATCTGTTCTGATTTGATTTAGTGACCTTCCCTCACTGGCATCATTTCCACCTACTAAAATAATAATATGGTTATATTTGGTAAGGTCAGAATTCATTATTTTGTCTGTGATGTTGTTGATTTTTGCACCTCTTAGAGTCTGGACATCTGTTTTAAAAAGTCTCCTTGGAATTATAGTTTTCAGTACTGAGGAGCCAATTATTAGAGTTCTTTCTTTCTTGGCTTGTGATTTCATCTGTTGGACTCTGGGTTTGTTTATATCAGACACATCTCTTGAAGGAAGGGGTGCTGAAATTGATGTTGCAGTTGTGTGAACTGATCGAGCTGATGTTGATGTTGACACATTTGTCTGAGTACTTAGAAATGCAGTTGTTGGTGCAGGTAGCAGACTTGTCTTAGCTGCGGGCCATGGGTGGACACTTTCTGCTGTTACATGTGTGACGTGTGACTTGGAGGAGGATACTATTGTTTGCAATGCAGGTTTACTTAGGGTATCAGTTTTTAAATACATGTTACATTTTCTCTTGGTTGGTATTGGGATTGTCTGCATCTGAGCATCTGACATTGTTGTTATTTTGGAGTCAGTCTGAATTGCTATTTCACATGAGTTTACTTGCTCATCAATCCTTCCCTGTGCTGACTTAATAGCATGTAACTGCAGTTTTAATTCTTCAATTTGGGCCTCCAAGTTCCTAATTGTTGTTTGATGTCCACACATGGAGAAATCATTAAGGTTTAAGCCATCACTGCTGTGGTCATGATTTATGGAGCATGTAATTTCCTGACACTCCCCAGGGGTGTTAATTTTATTGCCTGAGTCATCTAGGTCAAAGACTTTAGGAGTTGCTTCATGTTTGGTACTACATCTAATTACTGGTGTAGATAATGTACTAATTGGGCTGTCATTGATTGACAGGCATAACCTTTCCTTAGTGTTATGGATATGGGTGGAGGAGATGGGCTGAGTGGTAATCTGTTTTACATATGTTTCTTCCTTCAGGTCATGGCAGGCAGTGAAAAAATATTGAAGCCAAATCAATTGGCCTTTTCCCTTTATATGGAGTCTACTAGTGGCACTGTAATATGTTATAGTTACATGCAGATTTTTCTCCTCATCATGTAATTGGAAAATTTGACCATTTTGCTTGATGTTACCATGTTTGATCTCTAGATTTTTAAGCAGAAAGGTATGGACAGCACTTATCATGTGAGGGGAAACTGTAATTGTAACACTTTGAAGATTATATACAACATGCAGAAATTCTGGCTGTTGTTGGCCTGGTACATGTACATTGCTGTGGGTCATATTGAATTCTGGTTCATCATTTTCATGGTCCTGTGGATTATTTGTAGATTCCAGATTTTCTGTGGCATTATTACTCATCTGAGAAGGTAAGTTGAGGTCATGAGAGCTGAATCCTGAGAAGGAGTTAGATGAATCTGAGCTCAGGAGAAAGTTAGAAATCCAGTTTAAGGTTTTGTTTAGTGCAGCCATTTTGAACAAAGTCCTTTGTTTGATCCTCTTGATTTATGTCTTTGTTCCATCAAAGTTCACACAGTTTAGTTGAATAGAAGAGACACAGAATGTTGCTAATACACTCTTGCATATGTTATATCACATATAAGTTTGCTTGTACAAAATTTAAAGGCAGCATTTTGGTAGCCATGTTGGATAACCTTAAAATCCTTTGTTTTGAACAGGTTTCCAAATTCACTTGAATAAATGAAAATGTGCACATTGAATCTCACTTACTTTAACATAAAATTGTCATAAATCCACAGTATGAAGTATGGCAATATGAAGTATGGCAATATGAAGTATGGCAATAGGTATTAGCATATTTAACACCAGTTTTGTACACTTAGTTCACTGAATTGAGTGGAGCTGTGTTTGATCCAGGCAGAAAAAGTGTAATCCACATATAACATGCTAAAACTTTAATGAACACTGATTTATTTGCCCCTCTCATCTTTTAACATCCTTTACTGCTTCAAGTTTTCATACGAAACACTTTTAGCTTTACACACACATCAACTGGAATCCATCTGAAGACTATTAGCCCAACTATTAAAATTCTTTCCACACAGCCTGTAATAGATGTCACACGATGCTGTTTTATTGGGGTTTTTTAAACACCAAAACTGTAGAATAATGTTATTTTAATTCAAAAGAACATGCTTAAATTGGTTTAGTGCAAAATAAGATAAGATACATTCTAAAATAAATTGTTAATATAAAACCAATTTCTAAGAGTAAATGTACTTAGCAGTGTGTGTATTATTTTTTTTGTTAAATATGTTGGGGTATAGGTTTATTGTTTATTATCCTGAATGCTTTTTTTATTGACACATTAAATACATTGACATGATTTCCTGATTTTGCCAATCATCAATTCCAATTCAACATAAAGAATATTCACCGGAAGGGATAGCTTTGCTTGATTTTTAGCTAGAGATATTTTGAACTTTGTCCAAAATGTGAAAGGGGTCTATTTAGAGATGTTAAAGGATTTTAAGGGTTAATCCAAAGGGTTTACATGACTGAATAAAATTTACCACATAGCATGAGCTCTTCTGCTGTTTTGTACAAGTGAGTTCAAAACATGGCTATTTGAGATATGTCCGAATGAGATTTTACTAATCTGGTTAAAGTGTAAGAGGACAACTCACCAACTGAGGATGTTTCAACTGTAATCTCAATGGTATTTTCTCTCTTGGCTCGTAAATCAGCTTTGCCCGTTTTACTGAAAGAACAAATATTTCAACGTTAAATAGTCTTTGTTGATTGAATTTTTAAAAAAATGTTTGTCTTGTATGATATACACAACTCTGCAGGAAATACAAAAACAAAGTATACCAGTCGGGAACTTTTTTTAAAGATACTACCATACATGCAGAAAAAGAGCTGTAAGATTACTAGTAGCGTACAGTCAAAAGTTGATTTTTAATTCTCTGGTAACCAAGCATTGTAGTGGGTGAACCCATTGTGCTTATTTGCAAAGGTAGGATCAGGAACTGAAACAACCCATTGTAGGTAAATCAAAGAGATGATAGATACATGTACAAGAACAAAAGTTATAACATATTATTGCTTTGAATGCGAACTGTTAAGCCGCTATTTACTATATTTTTTGACAAGTGTGTGAAGAGCAGCAGTATTTCTTTAAAGTTGGACTTTACTGCATATACAGAATGCAACATATAATCATTTCAGTTATGGGAATAGTCTTCAAGTGTAATTCATTTTTTTTATTAAATTTATATTCCAATTGTCAAAGTTGTTTGATAATAATAAAAAAAAGTGAAATTTTGGGCTTGTGGAAATTGGATTCCAACATACCTGTCAACTTTCCAAAAGCAAAGAATAATAAATAAAATAGTGAGATTGGGACAGAAAATAGGAAGGTTTCTGCACTGCAATTTGTAAGTGCTCATTTCAATAAATATTGACCGATCTTTCAGCTCCAATAAGGGTAAAATTCTCAAAGGATGCGCCAGAGGTGCCCGCAGAAACTCTTTTGGGGATGGGACAGTGTTTCCCTTTACCCTCATTTGTGCTTCAGTGACCCCCAAATTTTTAAATTGACCCTCAGTTTTGATACCAACATTTGTTTTTTACTCAGTCTGACCAAGGAGACTTTTGACTCTCAGCCTTGCACCCCTAGGGGATACACTGTGGGAGGACACATAGTGGTCAGCCACCAAATTATATGGATGTAGATGAAAAACATGTTTAAAGGTAAAACTGGGGATAGAGACTTTTGCCCCCATCCCTTTCCTCAATGTGTGAGTGCCCATGTGAAGTGCCATTTTGCCCGGTGAGACACCTTATTTTCCCCAGGACAAGATTTTTTTTACATATTCTGGTCTTCAGCTGTGTCTAAAATACATAATAGCTAAAGGTTAGACTTAAGGTCAGTGTGACTAATTAACTAGCTAAAGATTAGACTTGAGGTCAGTGTGACTAATTAACATTTAATCCTTGTGGAAAGGACTGCTCTTCCAACATACTTCAAAGAAACCATGGTCTTCAGTATATAAGCACTAGCAATTGATTGACAAATAAATAATAACATCTTTTGTTGTAACTTATGATGCCTAGGACAAATAAATAATAACATCTTTTGTTGTAACTTATGATGCCTAGGACAAATAAATAATAACATCTTTTGTTGTAACTTATGATGCCTAGGACAAATAAATAATAACATCTTTTGTTGTAACTTATGATGCCCAGGACAAATAAATAATAACATCTTTTGTTGTAACTTATGATGCCTAGGACAAAAAAATAATAACATCTTTTGTTGTAACTTATGATGCCTAGGACAAATAAAAAATAACATATTTTGTTGTAACTTATGATGCCTAGGACTTCATTTTAACAGTTCAAATCTGCAGTCACAAGTTACCGTACATGTGGCAACTGTTTTTTCCCATATTTTATATCCACCTTATTTTCTCAGGTTTAACTGTTAAGGCAAAAAAATATTTACTCTCAGTTAGTTCTTTGGGGGCATATATACTGTGTCACATATTTTGTTTTATTCTTTCTTTTCATTTAGTCATTTTAATTAAAGTTCACATATATGGTAAAGGAATACTAGGTGTTTACTGGCTTAGTTTCTTTCACGTAAATGAAGGTGTGATTTTGTTTGCAGACAAAATTACTCAGCAATCAGTGATCATTCATGGGATTGAAATGAATTTATGACAATGTTTGCTTGTTAATTTTAACTATAGTACTAATGAAGGAGTTTAACAAAGATAAAAATTACATGAATATTGTTTCTTCTTAATTTATTGAAGAAGAAAAACCTTTGTAGTGTGATATTAATTATTTCATCATAGAAGTGTTCACAAGTGATAAAATAAAATATGGCATCTATGGATTGTTGTGTTTTTTGAGAAATGAAAATTGATACACATAATGTAATAATCATGAGTTCTCCGCAAAAGAATCAGGAGATATTATGAGATTGGAATGTAGGTGTGGAAATACCTTCCAAATCTGGAGGTTGTTGTTGTTGTAGGGTTTAACACCATTTTTCAGCACACGATAGGCTATACATGGCAGCCAGTATTATTGATGGAGGAAGAACCGGGGAAAACCCCTGGATAGAACCACCGACCCACAAGAAGCTACTGGCAAGCTTTCTCACATAACTACATTAGACGAATCTTAGACTCGAACCCACACAGACAGAGTTGATATGGCAGTGATCATTAATGGAAAGCGCTTTAGATCACTTGGCCACCTGAGGCCCCTAAATCAGGAGGTTATTCTCCTGGCTTGAGAGTTGACAGATATGAACTGGGTTTGTGAAATGTCAGTCAGGGCTTGTGAGTTTATTTAGGTCAACCGCACGAAGCCTGTGTCTCAAAAAAAATTCTTTGAGCTCTGATCTTGTTTGGTTGTGAATTCGAATCAATAACTAGTCTGGTTCCATGCTTAGTAGGCTCCTTGAGTTGCATTTCACATGAGTAGAGAGCAAAGCAAGGAACAAAAGGATCAAGGAACCAGACTACTCAACAACAATATAAAGAAGTGATGTAATACATGTTTTTGCATACAAATGAAGGTTGCTCAAACTAGTTGGAATAATGTTTACAATCTCTCAGCAGTCAGACATCTCGAAAAAAATTAATTTTATAAATAAAAATGAATAACTTTATTAGAATAAACACTTTATTGACAATTAATCCCAAACTGATTTTAAAATGAATACTCAGCCATTAAACATACCAGTTTGCTATCCCCCCTTTATGGTTTATCAATTTCCAGGGAGGATGATATCATTTCATATTGTTATGGACGTCCCTTGATAACTCGTGTCCTCACTTATAGTGTGGTCAATGTTTCTGGATCACATTGTGTGCAAGTTTTTGTGGGAAAAGTGTGTAAGTATACCCAATTTCATTCCTTACTTTCAATTGCCTTGAAATTTGATGGGAAACATAAAATACTGAGCCATAACCTTGATGACATCACCATTAAAGTTAAACGACTTCAAAGTTATAGAGAGAAAACAAAAGTGGAAGGATGAATAGAAGGATAGAGTGGTGAATGGAAATATTAATTCCACAGCAACCATGAACAGATAACATACGATGAACAAATTAGCACCAAAACTTCACTTAGCCTAACAACCTGGTAAACTAAAAGCCAGTGTTCCATTAAATCAGGAATTCAAAGAATTGACCCATATAAATCAGAATGTAGATTTTGCACTCAAAATTCATAATAAATTCCACAAATCTGTAATTATTGAAATTTTTTCTATACAAACATTAAGTGAAAAAATGAAAACAGAAACTTTTCTCACATTATGCAAGGATCATGAATGGTGATCTTCTGATTAGGATTTTTGGTCATCAAGGATTGGAAACAATCATCCATATTGCCATTGACTGGAACTTTACCTTTAAAAGAAAAATTATATTCTAACATTTATTTTAAGAATGTTATTTTCAATTATTTCATGAATGTTATTTTCAGAGGATGGGATTCAATTATTTCATGAATGTTATTTTCAGAGGATGGGATTCAATTATTTCATGAATGTTATTTTCAGAGGATGGGATTTAATTATTTCATGAATGTTATTTTCAGAGGATGGGATTCAATTATTTCATGAATGTTATTTTCAGAGAATGGGATTTAATTATTTCATGAATGTTATTTTCAGAGGATGGGATTCAATTATTTCATGAATGTTATTTTCAGAGGATGGGATTCAATTATTTCATGAATGTTATTTTCAGAGAATGGGATTTAATTATTTCATGAATGTTATTTTCAGAGGATGGGATTCAATTATTTCATGAATGTTATTTTCCGAGGATGGGATTCAATTATTTCATAAATGTTATTTTCCGAGGATGGGATTCAATTATTTCATGAATGTTATTTTCAGAGGATGGGATTCAATTATTTCATGAATGTTATTTTCAGAGGATGGGATTTAATTATTTCATGAATGTTATTTTCCGAGGATGGGATTTAATTCAATAGTTACTACATATTACCTTGCCAAAGAAAATAAGACTCAACAAGATAAAAATATACAAATGGCATGTCACAGAAGAAATAATAAAATCAGCATTTAACAGTTTTACAATAGCTCTTAACTACTAATATACCCAAATTTACCACATCAAAATATGCCATGATATCAGTCCCTTCAATTTGCCTCATCAAAGTATGCCATGATATCATTCCCTTCAATTTACCACATCAAAGTATGCCATGATATCATTCCATTTAATTTACCAGATCAAAATATGCAATGATATCATTCTATTCAATTTACCACATCAAAATATGCTATGATATCATTCCATTCAATTTACCACATCAAAGTATGCCATGATATCATTCCCTTCAATTTACCACATCAAAATATGCCATGATATCATTCCCTTCAATTTACCACATCAAAGTATGCCATGATATCATTCCCTTCAATTTGCCTCCTCAAAGTATGCTATGATATCAGTCCCTTCAATTTGCCTCATCAAATTATGCCATGATATCATTCCCTTCAATTTACCACATCAAAGTATGCCATGATATCATTCCATTCAATTTACCACATCAAAATATGCAATGATATCATTCCATTCAATTTACCACATCAAAATATGCTATGATATCATTCTATTCAATTTACCTCATCAAAATATGCCATGATATTGCTATTCAATTTACCTCATCAAAGTATGCCATGATATCATTCTATTCAATTTACCTCATCAAAGAATGCCATGATATCATTCCATTCAATTTAACTCATCAAAGTATGCCATGATATCATTCCATTCAATTTACCTCATCAAAATATGCCATGATAACATTCCCTTCAATTTACCTCATCAAAATATGTCAAGACAGCATTCCATTCAATTGACCTCATCAAAGTACACCATGACATAATTCCATCTTTCATTTTACCAAATCAAAATGTCATAACATCAATCCATTCAAGTTACCTCATCAAAGTATGTAATGACATCATTCCATTCAATTTACCTCATCAAAGTATGTCATGACATCATTCCATTCAAGTTACCTCGTCAAAGTATCTCACGACATAATTCCATCATTTAATTTACCTTCTCAAAATAATATGCCATGACATCATTCCATCTTTCAATTTATTTAATCAAAATATATCATTTATTTTACCTTGTCAAAGTATATTAAGGCATCATTCCATTCAATTTAATTTGTCAAAGTATGTCATGACATCATTCCATTCAATTTCCTTTGTCAAAGTATGTCATGACATCATTCCATTCAATTTACTTTGTCAAAGTATGTCATGATATTGTTCCATTCAATTTACTTTGTCAAAGTATGTCATGACATCATTCCATTCAATTTCCTTTGTCAAAGTATGTCATGACATAATTCCATCATTTAATTTACTTTGTCAAAGTATGTCATGACATCATTCCATTCAATTTACTTTGTCAAGGTATATAGTATGTTCTGTATAGAAAGGTTTCACAGTATGTCCAAATCATGCCACCTTTCTTTGTCTTACCGCTAGCATCAGACTCTCCATCTCTTTTGTCCTTCATTTGACCAAACTCGTCCATGCTTTCTATGATCCAGAATCACCTGAAAAGCAATTTTAAAACTTTAACAAGAGAAGGAACTTTGTACTGTTAATTAAATCCCAAACAATTGTAAATGTCACATCACAAGCCAAAGGTATATGTTCCCAATGAATTCCAAGTCTTGAATGTGCTAATGTAGTAACAGCCTTGAATGTATTGATGTAACACAATGATGTAATCCAAAATATCTTTCAATGAATCCATAAAAATCCAAAAATAATGTGTTAATCCAGTCAATGAGCACTTTGGAACTTCCAATGAATTATAAAGTAATTCCTCTAGAACTATACTTGAATATAACTAGAAACTCTTATCATAAATTCATATGAATGATATAAGTAATTATTATAGAACTATATCTGAATACAACTAGAAACTCTTATCACTGATTCCCAATGAATGATATGAAACAATGCTTTGCTTACAAAGACCCTATTTATATACACATCCCCACCATACCTAGATATTAGTCATTCTAACTATAAATATAATGGAAAATTCTATTAAATTGAAATTAAGTTGGCTTCTCAAAGATGTTAATCTCAAAAAGCTGTAAACATGTTTACAAATTATCATTATCTTAAAGTACAATCTATAATCATGGATGAAAGTTAAGCACACTATAAAGATATACATAACACAATTGTTACGAATATCTATATTGTGTGTGTTAATATGCATGGTTATAGATTGTAATTTAAGATGAGGTCATTTTAGCAAACATGTTACATACATTCAGGTTATCTTGGAAAACCAGGCTGACCTATTTCCTGATTGGCTAGATGCCAAAGTACTTGACCTTGTGTACAAGCTGGAATAATCTAGAATAAACACTCAACTAATATCCATTTCTTTATTATGTTTTAGGTTGTTTTTTTAAGGGTTGATTCACTGAAAATTAGTTATTCCTAGCATAAACATTAGTCTTTGCAGAGTAATTTACTGGTAGTTTAATCATCTGATAGGATTTATTTATTTACTTTCATTATTCACTAGAATTACAAAGTGTTTGTAGTCAGGATTTAGTAGCTATTTTGGAAGTACTGTATTTTCATTTAAGACATTTTGGATTATATCACTGTTGTACATCAAAACTAATGGCATGTCAGCACAATAGAATGAACTTCAGTCGATATACCACTGGAACTAATGTATATTACCTATACTTGCGATAGAACTTTAGGACTAATTTGGATTTCACTCACCATACTGTAAGTTATTTTTGGGTCTTCACCTTGTATTCACTTTGTATTAGGGGCAATAAATTATAAATTCTGTAAAACTTGTTTATTTCCACTCAATCCATTATTAAATATTTAATTCATTACATACTAATTACCAATATATATATATATTTAATGAAAAGAATGATCAACACATAGAAAATGCAAACAGTATTGGTTTTTAATAATTTATTTTTGTCAATTTTGTATCAATAGAAATTGTTTTCCACCTGTTTGGTTTAAAATTTCTATATTTCATCTTTGCCATATCTTAGCATCTTTGCCATTTATAGGACCCCATATACAGACTTGTTTAGTACCCAATCCAAGAAGCACGGGTGCTAATATTAGCAACAGAGTGCTATGGTGTCCTGGGTCTTCAAGTAAGCGATAAGGACACTAACCTTCAAGATATTATATAAGTCCATCTGTTTTTCTTTGCTCTATATTAAATTACATTTGATTTCCAGATATATCAGATGATTGCAGGACATAGTAAATAAACAGAAGCTATGTAAATTCCTGGTTATGCAAGTGGAATAACTCTGACATCCTGATAATTGGTATATATCCTAATCAGGGCTCAAAATTAGCGGTAGTCCACTAGCTCGAGGCTAGTAGATTTCCTGTCGGACTAGTAACTATCATAATGTTATTAGTCCAATGGGCTAGTAAGTTTTGTTTATCAACAGTCAGTGTTGTTTACTCAATATCCTAATAAAGACGTACTTCAGCATAAATTCTGTAGGATCAACACAGTTATAAAATATTAGCATGAGTAGATGAAGTCAATTTCTGCCTCAGAAATGCGTGTTTCTATCGCAAGAAGTCATCTGATTTTGTGCATTTCCCTTAACAGCGCCAATCACGGTCCTATCATTAACAAACAACGGAAGTTTTGGCAATTGATATCCTAATTAATCTGACAACGAATTAAATGAAAAATAACCTGGCATCACACTTTATTCACGCGACCACATTAACAAACTACAAAACTACAACACATGGCATCAACTATTCAAATAAATTAGTTTGCACGCTTTATTGTTTCCTTTTTTTTTGCTTGCTTGCTTGCCAAATGCGCTAACAGCTAACAGTCACAAATGGGGAACTGCATTAATTTACGTTTGCATCGAAATAATTATAAGAATTAGATCAATTCATTATGATCACATTACTGACACATCATTTCCATACAACTACGTTTTCTATGACAATAAAAATTGTTTTAAAAAAAAAAAATTCCCATAAAAGACTAAACAAAAAATTTAATGCACATGGAGATATCTCTGAGCATGGGCATGTAACATTTTAAAATTTTCCTGCTTATTATTAGTTTCAACAATACATTGAGGTCTGATTAATTAGGAACACTTACTAAACTTATGTTATTAATGATGAGACCGTAACTGGAGCTGTTGAATACAACGCGCTGAGTCAAATGACTTCGTTGATGGGAACATACATTTTCCAAAGTGAAACTAACATTAATTTTTGACGTTAATATTTTATAACAGTGTTTACAATAGCCACTGCTTTGATTCTGCAGAAGTCAAGACTTTATTAAGGAGAGGCTATTTAATTGTGGGGGGGGATGCAAAGGCACGTGTTTTGAAACATGTCTTGCTCGGACTTTCTCATAAAAAGAACACTGTGCCATTCCTTTTCTTACTTTAAATAATTCGCGTCAGCTATAATGTAACATCTTGCATTTCAAAAAGAGGCAGAATTCCTGCCTTATTAGACAGGTAAAATGTGGTGTTTTATAGGTGTTCAGCCTCCGGAAAAAGCAAAAGTTGAATGAAAATCAAATAAAAGAGAGGAATAATTCTTATAATAGGGAAAAGCATAATCGGACGTTTCAGAAGACATGGACAAAAGACAGGGAATGGCTGAATTATGATGAGGACAAGAACATTATGCAGTGTAATTGGTGTATGGAATTCGCAAAAACAACACAGAGAAAATATCCAGTTTTGTTGCGGGTTGTTCAAACTTTAAAATTGAATTGGAGATGAAAATGGTGAAGAGTGACAGGAGATCTTGTTTGAGACCTTGGGTTCTGTCTGACCTACTCTTTATAATCTTCCATACAAATGACATTCCAACATATGATCCATCACCAGCAATACATTTGTAGAATGTTTCAGAGAGATGGGTAAGGAGATCAGAACAAATCCCATATGGACCCAGAGTTCAAGTGGAGGACGAAAAATGACACTTGGATCCCTTTCTGGAATTGGATCCATATTATCTTGAGAAACAAGAAATGTTAGTTGACTGATTGATGATTTGAAGTAGGATTTATACTTCTGTACCTCTCCATTTCATATGATAATGCTATTTAATGAAGAAAATTTTTATTAATCTCAATACAAGTGTGTGACATAGTTTTGTGGACAGGACTAGTAAATGTTTGCCAGGACTAGTAAATTTCTCAGTACACTAGTCCTTCTGGCTACCAAGAAATTCAAGCCCTGCTAATGTTGGGAATTTGATGTATACACATTTGTACAATTGGTATGTATCCTAATGTTGGGAATTTGATGTATACTGTACATATTTGTTGCACAAAATGTAAAACAACTTGAAAAATAGATGTTACTTCCATGGTTTTCATTCTGCCACCTGTGCCTTCCAACAACAGAAACTTAACTGACAGAATTAAAGCAATACATCTGCATGTACAAGAACATACAATGCAGGGAGTGATGCTAGGATTGTCAGTGTGAATGGGAACACCAACATGAGAATGAACATATATGTACACCAAAGACACATCAAACAAATCCAGGTGTTACAAAAAAATTAATTCATTTACAGCAAAGTTTCAAAGTTAACCCATCTCAGAAGGAAAAGCCACGGATCTGACCAGTGCTAGATAAGCAGTTCGTCTATAGGTCCGTGGGCAATGAGGTGTCCTTTTAGAAATGATTCTATTGTTTGCTTTTTAAGTGATCTGACAGTATGCGATTCCCACTTGAAGTCCAATGTCGGTCCAAGATAGGGGTTTTCACTGACTGTGGTTAGTATGTGTTGATTTTGATGATTTACTTGTCAAACTCGTAAGGTTAGTCCTACATGTAAGACATAGCACATGTTGATTTTGTTTAAGTGCTATGTCTTACAATTCGAATAACGACCTTGTGTAGTTTGTTCTGATGTCGTCGACATCGGAACGAGTAGTCAAAGTTTAAGGAATATCGCACATACTTGGCAACCTATATCAACACTCTTCCACTAATTTATGTTTAATTAATATACTTATTGTGCCGTTTTTATCCTGGTGGAATCAATATCTGACACTTGCAAACGGACGCATTTTCTTGTTCAGCTGACATACATTTGAATTTGTTGAAATGCGACAGTAGTCGAGGTATGCCGATGTTCAAATAGATTCCAATCGGAAAATGTTTCTTGAACGAAACGAAATGACGCTTGCTATTCAAATACTTGATACTTTGATACTTTTGTTACGCTAAAATAAAACGGCCTTGTTGAAACCTACTACTGCATTCCTCTGCCACCATTGCATTGCAACCAATTCAAATGTGTGTCAAAAGAACATAAAAATGCGTTCATTTGCTAGTGTAAGATTTTGAGTCGATTACGATCAAAACAAAGTAAGTATATACATAACTCTTATTATGTGGATGAATGTTGATATTTATTGCCAAGTATGTGATAATCATGAAAATTTCACCTCTTATTCTCCTATCAGTAGAGTTTAAAACACTACACAGCGTGTAGAGTTCAAAACACAACACAGCGTGTAGAGTTCAAAACACACTACACAGCGTGTAGAGTTCAAAACACACTACACAGCGCTGTTCGTTAGGCAGTAAGGCCCCAAGCATAAATATCAGCGTCAGGTCTTACATGTAGGACTACTTGTAAGGTATCAATGGCCTCCGCCATAATCCATTTTACCGGTTTCAGCACAAGAGTCTGTTTTATCAATAAAGTACGGCGAAATCTCTGATAACATCAAATCACCTTATCGGTAATATAAATGAACACATATTAACGATATTGTGATTTCATATCGTCAGAGAATTTTCAGTACTTTGTTGATAAAACGTCAGATTCCTGCGGTTTCAGTAAAGTATCGTGCAGTTAACCGAGTTATATCCGTAAAATTCCTAACTAAGGAATCGTGACATCGTGACATTTTCAGTATTAAGAATAACTTGATTAAAAGAAAACACTTACAACTCTGTCTTCTTGTAATGAATGATGGATTTAAACACTGAAAGACCGAACTACAGAATTGCATTCATGCTTTTGGGGCTCTTTAAAAACCGGAAATACTTAATACCTATAAATTGGAACAAACCGGATCAAACTAAAATACCGGAATAATTCCACTTATATCTATAACTCGTTATACTTTTATTTAAGCAGCAGAGAGGGTGAATCAGACAACATTTTTAGACAAGTTTTCACTGAAATCACGCTTAAAAACAATGAAACCAATGACATCAGGCAAAAAAATCAATGAAATCAGGCAAAAAATAATAATGAAATCAGGCAAAAAATAATAATGAAAAATCAATGAAATCAAAAACTTTTCAAGAGATTACAACGTCGTTGTCACTCACCCTCTCAACCGAATATTTGATCCAGTCCGATACGATATCGTGTCCCCCTTCAAGACTTTACAAACAGACTTATTTGTAAAACCTCCTCTTGTAAATCAATCAGATTATTAGACTGGTCAGTGAGTTTGAAATTAATTCTGGTTAATGAATTATTATGACATCGCATATAGACTGGATTCACCGGAGACTCGATTATTAAAAATCCTGGAGGAGCTATTGGTGCAAATGAATACAAAATATATCCTTGCTGAGCTTGATTTGATCGTTCTAAATTTATTTGATAGCTTCCTTCGATAACATCACATACTAAATTGATTGCTATCACCGATGAAATATTCACATTGAACGGAGCAATATGCCTGCCGCCGCCATCTGGGTCATTATTGTGTGTCAGGATAGTTGATGGTGTTTTTTTCCATGTGTCATGGATTTTTTTGAAACCTTCATCGATGGAGTCACTGAGATGTTTTGTTAGTTGTGGTACGTTATATCCTGGTAGTTTGAATGTTGGAATATCTCCTATGCGGATCTTATAGTCTATTGCAAATACATCTCTTGTTTTAGGACTACTGTCACCTAATACCTCCTGAATAATTTGTGAATGAAATGTTTCCATGTCATTGATGATTTTGTTACATGTTTCTACGACACTGATAAATTCATCTCGGGTGAGAGTACCGGATTTAAGAGATATTAACAACAGTGAAATATCGTTATTGAAAGCTGTGAAATTTTCAGTGATTTTATCCCGGTTAGCAACTTGATGAATAAGTCGTATTTTTTCATCATATTCTACTCTAATGAAAAAATACGACTTATCATAATCTCTATAACTCCTTATTGGATTATCAGATTTTATCCTGTCGGTGATATAATCAGTTTTTTGTGGTTCTGGTAAATCAACGGTTTTTCCCCCGGGTGGTAATTCAGGCCAACCTAACACTGTTCTTATTGAGCTTTGATATATATCTATGACGTATTCTTCTGAGTTTATTTCAATGGCAGATGATAGTGTTGGCTCATGAACTGTTATAGCTATTTTTGATTCTGCTCCAGTAATCGATTTTATTCTACGCGCGAATTCATTATTGATTTGTTCGATTTGGTATGACCCTGTTGGTATCGAAACGACATTCCAGTCTGGAGTCCCGTCGGGTTTATTCTTATTTGCAAACACTAAAGAATTATTGGGTTGTTGACCACCAAATGATTTTGATCTGATATTTGGCCAACTATGGTATACTCGTAATTTTGCTAGCGCTATCTCCTTCACTGGGACCGGAGAGGGGAAATTCACACTGAATTCTGGATTCGTTGAGGTTATTGAGATCATGCTGGTTTGTACTGGGTTCGTGTTCTCCACTATTTGTTGAAGTAATTCCATCTGTGTTGTCATCGTTGCTATACTCATGATGTATTTCTAATTTTGATACTGCGGAATCATAGACACGTATCATCACTGAGAACTCACTATCTGATATCGTTGAGGTTATTGAGATCATTCTGTTTTTTTCCAATTCCATCGGTGTTGTCATTGTTATTATACTCATGTTTTTGTATTTCTAATTTTGACATCGCAGAATCATATATATCTACCATCGCTGAAAACTCACTCTCTGATATAATTGTATCATCGAGAGATGACGATATCAATGAGGATAATTGCGAGCATGCAGTGGACACAACATGAAATTGAATTATGTAGTCTTGTAGTTTCCGTTGGCTGCATGATGATATTTTTTTTGTGATTATTGAAATAATTCCAGCGATTGTTGTTGCCGCAGAAATGCAAATTGGAACAGCTATCGGAGCCATCATTGTCACTGAAGACAGTATAATACCAGCTCCGGTGATTACACCACTCACTGAATACACGGTAACATCAATTGCGGTAATTCTCCTGCGATGTTTTTTAATTTTCATTGCATACTCCTCAGACAGGGTTTTGAGTCTAGTTTGAAATTCTCTGACCTGATCATAACGATATTGCGATGATGAAATCATTTTTTATTTTAAATACGCTAGCGTTTTCAATTGTGAAATCCGAAGGATTTTCAACTTAAATCCGCTACGAATTCCACATACCACGTTGCTGAGACCCTAACCAAATTTTTATCAGTAGCTGTGATCGTGAACTTTTCAGTTGTATTCTTGTCAATGATCGTTGAAATCGTATTATTGACCCCGGATGAACTGGACGATGAAATATTAAATTGAGTCAATGGTGTTACTAGTGTTAATCGATAAATACCTTTAACGGTTGCAGTGATATCTAATTTGTTGTTTGTAGGTGTCCACTCAAATGATCCGTGTTGGATGGTGTATACTAAGTTGTTGGTTTTCTCATGAGGAATTTTTGTTTTTTCAATGACTGTTATCATCCTCGAAAAATCACCTTTGATGTCCTCGGTGAAGGTTTTCGTCTCATCGATGGATTTTTTAATATCAGGGAGTTTTAGTTCAATTTTATCGAATGTAGTTCCAATAAATTTATCAATGATATTTCTACGAAATGCGGTAAACTGTTTTATGTGTTCTTCGGTTTTAGATTGAAGTGTTGCTAGTTCCAACGCAGAATTGCCGAGTTCAATTATTCTATCTGTAATCGTCGAAAAGAGTACACCTGGTTTGAGTTTACCCTGATCGGAAAATAACGCGATAGTATCCTCGATTGCGTTTTGTTGTTTAACTAAAATATCATCCAGAGAGACATCACTAGTTTTCAATTTACCCTGATCGGAAAATAACGCAACGGTGTTCTCGATTGCGTTTTGTTGTTTAACTAAAATATCATCCAGAGAAATATTACTGGTTTTCAATTTACCCTGATCGGAAAATAGCACAACGGTGTTCTCGATTGCGTTTCGTTGTCGTGTTAAAATATCATCCAACGACACATCACTGGTTTTCAATTTACCCTGTTTGTCCTGAAATACAACTATTTCATTCGGGTCGACACTTGTTAAATTTAACGTCTCAGCTATTTCATCTTTGATTTTTTTTTTAATATCACCCGTTGCAGTGTCATCGGGTTTGGGTTTCAAAGATCTCCCCCAAATATCAATCATGTTATTGTAAAACTCTTTCTCTCTCTAAAAAGCGATTACTAGTGTAGTCATTTACGACAATATGAGGTGGTTTTCTAGATGCTGAAATAGCATCAAGGACATTTAATACTTCACTGCCGCATATTGGTGGGTCATTGATTTGTTGTGTTGGTAGCGTAGAATACCAAGTCTTCATTGGAAATTTTTTTATGTAACGCATAAATTCTTTTGGCGGGGCTAATCCATATGAATCGAAATAAACAATCCCACGTGGATCAATAGCGTATGCAACCCAGTGAGTTCCAGGTCCGGTGCTGTTATCGAGATTAATAATACCTGTTTCAGTGTTGTTTGGTTGATGTGGTAATTGATCTTTCATAAAAACACCTCTGAAATTTTTAATCGCTAGGTTTTTAGCAGCATCCATTAAATCAAAATTGGACATGGGAACCATTAATAAACCGTTCCTGGTAGTCTCAGGCCTGATCCGTGAACGGATCTCCCGCTGTACCATGAATACGGGGTTCCTGGTAGTCTCAGGCCTTTTCCGCTGTACCATGAATACGGGGTTCCTGGTAGTCTTAGACCCTTTCCCCTTTTTTTATAACCCTGTCCAGTTGCTTTTTTCAACGCCATTCCTGCTGCAGTACCAACGGCTCCTAACGCCGCTGCTTTAGCTACTGCTGGGGCTGCTGCTGCAATCAATGCTGGTATTGCAGCTAACAATGGAAATATACCACCCGTTTTCATCATATTTTTGATAGCAGCCGCAGAAAGAGTAATCTGAACACCTTTTTTGGCTGCAAGTGCATCATTGAAATGTTTTATTTGACGAGTTGTCAGCGATAATTTATTTGCACCACCAGTCATTTGATTAGGTTTCAACGTGATTGTGGTTCCACATTTTTTAGCCGATTCTGATTGCAATTTTTTGATTTGACCAGGAGTTAACGCAACACTAATAACACTATATGACATTATACATAATAGATTGATTCTAATGGAAAAATCGTTCAAAGATTTTCTACTGGGGCATCTACCACTCTCATTCTTCCACCAACACCTTCAAGTAGCATTGATTTATCACTGAGAATGACAGCAACCGCTCTATAATCAGCAATAACACCACGAGTCACATTAGCTCTAAAATGTATATCAACGACAGATTGTCTCATCAAATCGAGATGTTCCAGTGAGAAGTAATAAATCGGATAGAGGCTTTTGAAATCCAATTGTGATATTTGTAGACCGGTATCCACATTTTGATCGCGTGCCATAAATGACAACAGACGATGATAAACTCGTGCAATATGATTTTCTGTGTAATTAAGTTGTATATCCTCGGATGGTTCCTGCTGGCCGTTTATTCTCAGTGAGACGTCTTTCACACCTAATTGATCAAATATCATATGACTGAAACGTTGATCGCCAACTCGTGTGATATCCTGTAACGCAATAAATATATGACGTGGTGCAGCAGTGCCCTGTTTTGATGCTAGATTCCACGTAAACACATTATTAACATTTGATTGTTTAACATCTGTACTCACGGTTAGCCAACTCAACAACGACTTTCCCCCTTGGTCCATAAATGATAGTAATCGTTCTTCTGCGGTGATTGCTGGAGTCAACACTGGCATCCACAATGATATTTTTGTTAATTTGACTTTACCGGCATCAGCATTGGGATTTGCAGCATCCGCTGGAATCCTCCAAATTGCGTCATTATCATCACCCTTTCGTACAAGCGATACTGTATGCTTCGCTCCATAAATAACTTTTCTGACGTTTCTACAGAATCCAAATATGTGATGCAGTGGAATCGCGCATGAAAATGATTTACGCGCTCCTTGCAACATTGCGTTTCGTGTTGCAGCTCCTAGATTTAAATTAGGATCAGCATTTATAATCATATCCTCGGCATCAATATTAGCGGTGCCAGCATTATTCTTTGGTCGTCTTATAATAAATTGATTTCCTCCAGCCGTATTTTTAATATCCTTAGCAAACATCATAGAAGGTCCTGCTGATCTTGTATAATCATCAGAATATCTCGCTAACCCTATGATTGTTGTAGCCACATCAACATCACGATCTATCGTCTCAATTTCTTTTCCATCAATGAGATATTTTGCACTCTCAAATAACGCCATGATACCATTATTGACAAACCCGACTTGAGTACCATCTGGATACTCTGTATCATTTGTTCGTACAATTTCTCCTTCGATTTCAATAAACGCTTCACAGGGCAAAAAGTATTTACTGGTATCATGGACTTGAAGATCAATTCGCGATCGACTATTTGAGTCTATGGCATGATAGGCGTAATATTGATAATCGCGTACAGAATCATCCTTGCCAACTGGGGCGTCTATATCAAATGCTGGATCACGTGACTTTTTGAACATTTTATTCTATTTATCAGAGTCTAAATCGGATTTTCAACGCCAGCGTTTTCTAAAGCCACTTCCTGCTATCATATTTAGGTCGGGAGTTAAAGCCATTGACGCTAGTTTTTCATCTACTGCGTTATTTATAATTTTACTAACACTTGCAGGCATTTCTTCTGTGGACGGTAACGGTTTCTTTTTTCGCCTCACTAATGATGTTATTTTATTCTTTGCAGTTGAAAACGCTTTCCCGGCAAGATCTCCAACAGCACCAATACCCTTATCACGAATAACATCAATGGCTTTCATTGATAACTGTTTAGCTAACGGCATCACTTTTGGGGCCATTCTTGAAAAGAATCCTAAAATGGTATTGCCGAGGCCATCTCCATAGTATGCTTTATAAACTGGAAACCGTGAATTAACTACATAGACGAGGGTTGGTTTATCATGATTGTAATGTATGATCATTATTATAAAAACAATAGTGTTTTCAATTGTTATTTAATCGCTGTGATACCCATCTGCTAACTCGTCAATGAAATCTCGATATGTTTTGATATCCATGATACCGCCGGCAAATAACCGTCTACAGATATCAGCTGCTTCATTAATTATTTCTGGAGAGTTATTTCCAGCTCGGAACCCTCCTACAAGAACTTCTAATCGTGATATATCATTGATAACACTATCAGGACAGAAACTAATCCTTGAATTTTGCAATCCACTTCCGCTATAACCAGCTGCTTCATCTAGTTCTTCTAAATCCGTGTTTTGTAAATAATCATCATCATCATCATCATCAGGTGGTAGTTGTTGTTTTTTTTGTCTTCTTGATTGTCTACGTGTTGGTGTTTGACGTTTTAGCTCTTGTCGTTCTTCTATTTCTCGTTGTCGCTCTTCTATTTGTTCTCTTTTATAATTCCTAATTCCCCTTTGAAATTCCTTGTATCCTATCTCCTCCTTATTCAAACGACCAATCCCTTTATTTAGTTTATACAAATTATCGAACCAATCATTACTTGATATTCTATTATTCTTATACTCGTCCTTTAAAAAATCTTTTTTTGAATTATAGCTTTGAGCAGCAAAATCACCAAAGGCTTGATAATCCTTTTGTTTCAATAAAACAGGTTTTTTTATTAATGTTTTAGCATGATCAGTAAATTTATTCAACAGAGAAACAGTCGTTTTTTTCGGATCAGTTTGTTCAGTTTGTTTTGTTTGTTCAGTTTTCGCTGCTAGTTTTTCAAGTTCACCAATAACAGATTTTCCCGTCTCGGGATCATCTCCCAGTAAAGCACGCTCTACCCCTTTCGTTGCTGTGGTTACTGGTTTAAACAATTCTTCAGACCCTAAAGCAAAATCAGTTTGTAAACTCTGTCGTTGTTGCAGTTTATTCCGTACAGAGTCACGAATTGGTACAAATCTCCTGATTGCATCTAATCGTTCACGAGCCAATCGGGTTGTTAATGCTTCATTGACCATTATTTGAAATCGCAAACCATTTTTCAATTGTAAAACACTTGACATGTCAGATGATTTTTAACACCATCATGGAAGTGTTATTTTATCCTATAACAGCTTCTATCAGGGTTGGCGAAAGTGTCATAATTGTATATAAAATAATTAATACTGACAGTTTCCCCACTTTTTTGACATGTCGGATGATTTTTAACACCATCATGGAAGTGTTATTTTATCCTATAACAGCTTCTATCAAGGTTGTTGAAAGTGTCATAATTGTATATAAAATAAATAATACTGACAGTTTCAACATTTCTATTTTGATCATCTATCACTGATTTTTTGACATTTTCTCTTGAAGGTCGGCTAAAAAAAATGATATGGTCGGGCAATCAATGGACGGACACAATCAAAAAATGATAATGATCGGGCAATCAATGGTCGGGCAATTAAAATTGTTCATTTTCTTGAATTAATGCCCGTAAGTTTCTAATTTTAGAGTTGACTTCTTTTTTCAATTCGTATTCGTACCCTAATTCTTTTCGTATCCCCTCTACGATAGTATACAACGGAACGAACACACTGATGTCACTGGAAAATGAAAGAGAGTCTCTAATAGAATTCTGAATTCTTTTGATGAGTGCATATTTCTTTGGTAGCATATACTTGTTAGTGCTGACTCCGTATTCTATATCCTGAAAATCAGACACAATTTGATCAGGATTTAATCCATCTGATAGTTTGATATCCTGATTTTTCAATTTTGCTATTTCAACTATGATACTATTCATGTTTTCAGAATTCATTATTCTATAGCAATGACATATCTCTAATTGAAAAATATGAAGCATTAGACATAACTAAATTGAACTTTTTGTCCCGTCCCTTTTGAAATAGCCGATCGATAAATCCCCTCTGCAACTCTTTGAACAGAAGGTGAACAAATATCGAAGTGCCTACCGGCTTCATTCATAGATGAAAATATTTTCTCTTCGTTAGTTATTGTATTCAAAGATTTCACAGGTCTCCTCCAAACCGTTTTGCATTTTCCAGTCTCTCCTCGTTTGGAATTCTCACTCAATGTGATAGCCTGCAGATTTGATACAGAATTATTCTTTGGATTAGAATCCTTGTGATCAATAACAAAACCATTTTTGATCAATCCATTAAAACATTCAAATATGAAACGATGATTGTGATATTTCTTCTTTCCAGCGCTAAACATCAAGTACCCTTGATTACTTACAAAACCGACCGGTTTTTTCAGCCTACGGTTTCTTACAACACCATCACTGGATGCTTCATAATTTGTAATCACTGGATGTGGTCTGAATTCTTGGTTCATATATACTATTCTATTGTTTGTCTAATTCATTGTTTGGTTTAATGATTACATCACTGGAGAACCTTTCGATGTAGTCTTGCGGAGTTCTTATGATTTTGTCAGTGACGTTATCAGGGTCAAAGACTTTTTCAGGGTCATAATTTCTGATGGATTGTCCATTTTTGATTCTTTTATCATAATAACGCTTTCAATTCCCTATATCGCTTACCACCGCAATCAATACACAATTGTGATCTTCCCTTAACCCCAACCCCACATCGAATACAGGGTAACGGACCAAGTCTCCCATGTCGAAAACTTTGCATATGATACCTACAGTACTCATTTTTTCTGCATGATTTGTTACACGGGGTTACATTTCCCATCATGAGCCATTTGCACTGGTTCATTATATATAAAACTTTCATTTAAATACTTGTTTTATGTATAGCATGAAGAAGTTCAAGAGATTGACTTCGAAAAATGCTAAATTCAATACCGATAGAGAGTTTAAGAGATTGTTGAAAATCAGTCCTAAATTTAATATCGATAGACCTAAAAAAACGTCCAATAGACAGAAACAACGTCCAAAACGTCCAAGAGACGGAAACATGAAAGAGTTTAAGAGATTGTTGAAAATCAGTCCTAAATTTAATATCGATAAACCCAAAAAACGTGTAGTAAACAGAAACAAACGTGACAAACGTCCAAAACGTCCAAGAGACGGAAACATGAAAGAGTTTAAGAGATTATTAAAAATCAGTCCTAAATTTAATCGCGATAGACCCAAACAACGTCCAAAACGTCCAAGAGACGGAAGCATGAAGGAGTTTAAGAGATTATTGAAAATCAGTCCTAAATTTAATCGCGATAGACCCAAACAACGTAACAAACGTCCAAGAGACGGACCCTGGAAGGATGCTCAATTCAATCTTGATATAGTTTCTAATACACCCAAGAATAAAATTCTTGATAAGGCTATCAGAGACTGTTTTAATGAATTCAAGCGTGATGGAGCATCTTATTGTTGGTCAACATTTCGAATTGATGGTGTTGTTGACGCTACCATGACTGATGAAAAAGCAGCAGAGATCATTTCACGTCTTGGGGAAAAAAGTCATTTTTTCCGAATCAAATTCATTATCCGTGAGAATGGAAAATGGATTATTAGGGATAAATTTGAACCCATCTTGAAGGGCAAAAAAACTATCACTGTGAATCAGGATTCAAAACTGGGAATTTTGACTGGAATTGATAAACCCTACTACGAAAGATCTTATCCTGTCACAGCAGTTGTTTACGGGATCTATCCGCTCAATGAAAAACCTGATATTGCAAAACTAGCACCCATGAAATATTCGACAGGGCTCAATTGTGTAGCAGAACGAATAATAGAACACTTCACAAATGCGTCCCGGGGGAATAAACTCACTGATCTAAGACGAAAAAAAAATAACCGAATGGGAACTGACAGTGAAACAGCATGGGGCAACAATTCAGGATATAACCAAATTAGAAAAATCATTAAGATTTCCAATATCGGTAAGAACAATCACCGGTGAAGTATTATACGAATCGAAATATAAATCACAGGGAACCCCAATTGAAATTATTGATCACAACGCACACGCGTGGTCATCTGCAGTAACAATATTTCCACGGGATAGAACCGTAAAATATCTCCCCCAAACAGAAGAGTTTTTTTCAGAGCAGAAATTATTTGATGCTATTTACCATTTGAGTAAAAACGATCCTGTGTCAATGTGGCTATTTCATAGTACTTCAGACGAAGAATGTAGATTTGATCAGTTTGTAAAGCCCAACGGAGAATTATATCGTACTGAAGAACTGCATAATCAAATGAAACAACTGGCTAGTGAGTTTTCTGAGGACGGGGAGGAAATCGAAGATCAATTATTAGCAAACTGTTTTACAGTACCATCCATTGCAGCACATTTTGCTAGAAAGAAAAACGCGTGGAAACCAACACGGAGTGAGTTCTTATCAGATGTCAAATTGTCCTGTCTTGAATACGGCCATGGAGGATTATGGAATACAAAATACACCGCTGATACCGTTATTTCAGTTGATATGATTGCGTGTTATCCAGGAAGTTTTCTTGGGTATGGAGAATGCAAGAAATATTTCAAACGATTTGGACACCCTACACACGAAATGACCCGTGTTGCTATTAATGGACCACTGCCTGATTTTGATTTAACCGGATTCGCTTGTGTGGTATCATTTGAAATGGCTGAAGGACTTCATCCGTGTAGTTATCTTTGGATTGGTAAACACATGTCTGAAAAACACTGGATGCCAATAGTGTTATTACGGTATATGCTTGATTGTAAGATGTTAAAATCATTAATTGTCAGTGAAGCAATTATATCCTATCGAGCACAGAAATCAGTCTGGTTACCACAACCTGATCTAGAAAAAATAATTAGCGAAGAGCGAAAACTGTTTCCTGATTTTAATGAACAACAAATCATGGATTGGTCCCAACAGTTATTTGAAATCAGAAACAATGAAGCAAAAAATCTTGGACGAAGAATAATCGGTAAATTCACTCAGGGTGGCAAAGATGACAATACGAGATATTCTTCACGATTGATTATAGACAACGCTGAATACGATTTTGTAATGGCGGATTTAACGAATAAAGGCCTATATGTCAATCGTAAGGACGCATTTATGTCCGATGGAACCAAATTGGGTACAATTGTTACTTACAATGATGGATACAATCCGCAGTACACACATTTGAGAGCTTCTATGCTCGGTTATGCTTCTATTAATCTGTTTTCGATGATCAATAAATTTCCTAACACCGCAGTTAGAGTTGCCACTGACTCATTTTACATAAACAGCAAAATGGTTGATTTTAAGGCTACTGGCAACGAGAATTGGGGATCATGGAGAATTAAGAAAGAAATGATTCATGATTATATTCCATCAGCAGATGTTACCATTGAAAATAATTATCGGAATCTCAAAGAGATTCAATCAGATTTTTCTAGTGCACCACCGATTTCTGATCCAATCTGTAGATATAAAACAGTTTATTTAAACGGCTGTGGTGGGTCAGGAAAAACAACCCGGGCAATTGAGTTATATCGCCGTGGAAACGCTAGCGTTTCTAACATGATTGTGCTAACACCGACTCACAGACTTGCAAGAGAAATGATACAGAGAGGGGTAAATGCCTGTACCTATCACAGCTTTTTCCGATGGAAGGGAGATAAATGGACTCCTGAGCGCATGGGAGAGAAATTTATTCCTGAAATTATCATTTGGGATGAAATAGACACAGTGCCATTAGATATCTTAAAAATATTTCTTGAGTGGTTGTTATTGAAAAATACAAAAATCGTCATGTGCGGTGATCACGGCCAACCACCACCATTTGTCGGTGCATCCCCACATGAATGGCTAAAGGGTTTTGTAGACTACTATGAAGAAATTGATACTGATCATAGATCACTTGATAATGAATTAAAAGAGTTTAAGAAATTAATTAGATTACAACCGGATAGAATCCAGTGTGAAATAGCCCGTGAAATAATTTCGGAAACTCCAATGAATGAGTTTTGGGAAATGTGGAGACCAAACGATTTGATCATTGCAAGTAGAAAAATAGTCAGAGACACACTTCAGATGAAATTATTTGAATTGCATAAACAAAAATTTGCAACACTTCCAGTGCCTCTTTGTTATAGGCCATCGGATACACGAAAACAGAACATTGAAGTTGATATTCCAGGACAGAGTGAAAAGCAGATTCTCGTATTAAATGATATTGTGCTGGTTGATATCAATGTCGTTGAAGATGCATTGCGTGCTAATAAATCCCCATGGACGCTAGGATACGCAGCAACAATACACTCTTCACAGGGATTGACTATATCGGATACAATTGTTTGGATGGTAGATAATCGCATCGAATGGTCGAATTTAGTCTATCTTTCAGTATCCAGAGTACGAAAAATAAATCAACTTCGAAGAATTGTCGTTGGCGAAGCCAGTGGCGATGATGAAATCATTGGTGGCGATAATGATATTATTGATAAAAAAACTCTCCGGTTACAAACAACAGGACAAAAAAAAAACAACGAGAATTTGATATTGATGCTGAGTTAATAATTGCGTTAAAGAAACAACAGAATAATCACTGCGCAAGTTGCAATTGTATAATGCGTTGGCAGTATTCGGATAAGGATCCTCGCCAATTTACCGTTGACAGAAAAAATAATAGTCTCGGTCATGTCAGAAACAATGTGATGTTGACTTGTCTTGAGTGCAATAGACGCAAGGGTGCTAGTTAAGCCCATGCGGTGGTAATTGAGTATCCTCAGGTATCACTTGTAATTGTTGTCTAGTAAACCCCCGTTGAGGGGCAGTTGAATCCAGTTTATAGATTGGAGGTCTACCCGTAGATCGTGTTATACTAGATATCTTGTGTGTAGTAACACTCCAAATAGGATCAGTAGCCCTTTTTCTACCCCCTTCAAGCTCTCCTGGTTCGTATAAATACCTCACAATGACATTACTACCAAGAATTGGTTGGGAATCGCTATAATCTTTTTGTGGTTTTTCAGGTATTGACTTCTTTTTAATCGCGTTGATAGGTTTCATGTTGATGGTTCTAGTAATCTCGTTATTCAGTGCAGTAATCACAGATGGTAATCTTTTAACCCATTCACGGGATCTTTTTTCTTGGATGAATTCTTTTGCGTATTGATATCCAAATAACCGCTCAGCAAGGGTTTTATTAAATCGTTCTACAATTGCCTGATCACGATGCAGTGCAGTATGCCCCCGTCTGATAGTGACATTGTGATCTTTCATCGTTGTTAAAACAGCACCCTGAAATTCCTTGCCAGGATCAATTTGTAATAGATTTGGCCAGTGCAGAGGACCTCGTCGATAAATCCTTTCAAATGCAGAAGCCACTTCAGGTGATGATTTTGTTTTTAACGGTTCTGCTTCTTTGTATCGACTTGCAATATCAACTACGGTTAATGCGTATTTGTAACCGTGGTCATGTGGCAGAAATAATAGATCAGCCTGATGAACTTCATTAGGAACAGTCACATCAAAATGCGAGACATTAATTTGTTTAGGCGGTGGTAAGTAAATTTGCCATAGTGCCTGTTTGGATAACCAATGAGCCGCAGTGGTTTTTTTCACCTTTGCAGCGCTAGCGAGTTTATGGATTGCAGCGCTACCCCTCCAGTATCCTCTTGGGGAGTAATAAATAGATTCCATGTTGTTATTAATTACCAGCACCTAACATCAATTTACTTTTCATAGCCGATTTTATCAAAAATGAAGCCAATTTTTCTTTGAAGGATTTATCAGGAATAGCATTTAACGCATGAATTAATTTCACATCTGCTAGATGCCTGTGTTGCAAATTGCTGCTTTTATAAGCGACATCATGAAGGTGACACGCCTTATCAATGGCGTTTATTGGTTCTTCACCGGGGTTGGGTTGATTTTGATTATTGAGTCTGATATCAAGTCTTGTTCCCGGTCCACAGTAACTATACCCTGGAAGGTGTTTTTCTCCGGGGTATTTTGCCCATGGAGTTCCAGGGAGTTTTGCTAACTTGGCAGCGATATCACCTCCTCGTTTTTTTTTAAAGGTTCTTTGGGTTTAGAAACAAATCTAAATTTCTTTGTACTACATTGTACGCATTTACCAGAAAGCGCTGATCGGTTATTTTTAGTTGTAATCGTCGTCAAGTCATCTGTGCCAGTACGCGCCTTACACTTCACACAATATAGATCCATAATTTATGTATAGAGATATGAATATAATTGATTTTTCAGCGACTAAAACAAGAGAACCAGTGAAGCATCATGCAGCGCTACCAAACTCTATCCGCGCAATTATAATCGGGCCATCTGGATCCGGTAAAACGCAATTGTTGCTCAATTTAATAATGAGATGGATGAAGTGGGATAAGTTGTATTTAATTGCCCCTAGCGTAGACGATCAGCGATGCTATGAAGTGCTAAAAGATTTTAATGAAAACGCTTCAGAGATTGCTGGTGAGGATGTTATTGAATTTATAACCGATATTGACGAGGCACCATCAGTAGAAGATCTTGATGGAAGTATTAACAACATGGTAGTATACGACGATGTCATGTTAGATAAACAAAAAAACCCTGCAAGGATTTTTTCCAGAGGCAGGCACAAAAACACGGATGTGATCTATGTCACTCAACGCTACACACAAATACCAAAAGTGATTCGCGATAATTGTAATGTGTTGTGTGTGTTTAATGGAGTTGATACACATACGCTACGAAATATTTGGCAGACATGGTGCTCCGATATGGACTTCAATCAATTTAGAAATTTCTTTAGTCATGCTCAGTCTGCCCCACATGGATTTGTAACAATAAATTTACATGACCCTCGGACACGATATCGTATCGGACTGGATCAAATATTCGGTTGAGAGGGTGAGTGACAACGACGTTGTAATCTCTTGAAAAGTTTTTGATTTCATTGATTTTTCATTATTATTTTTTGCCTGATTTCATTGATTTTTTTTTGCCTGATTTCATTGATTTTTTTGCCTGATGTCATTGGTTTCATTGTTTTTAAGCGTGATTTCAGTGAAAACTTGTCTAAAAATGTTGTCTGATTCACCCTCTCTGCTGCTATTTATGTTAACTTTAATTACTTTTCTACTGACGTTGGTGATTTTAATTCTTTTCTCTCTCTCTCTCTCTCTGTGTTTGTGTGTGTGTGTGTGTGTGTGTGTTGATATTTTCATGGAGGAGGGAAATATTCAGCGACAATAACTCATATACTATAAATGTATTAGGGTGCAAGGGATCGTTTCTATGCATAAATTTAATGTTATATACACCTGCCTAAAATATATTTTAAAAAAACTTCATAAAAAATAAAATGTGGTCAAACTGGTCCATAGTTTTGGATAGCCATACTAAAGAAACAAATAAGAATATCATTGACTGTATTTCCGGCCGAGTTATTGTCACTGAATAAAATGTTTTGCACCCCACATCCCAATTGATAAGTGCATTTTTGATGTCCGAAGGCCATTTTTGAGAACACGCGAGGATCACAGTGCAAAAAGAAGACGTTTTTTGGGAGATATTTTTGGAAAAACATTGTATAGTTAACAGCTCGATGATATTCAAAACAGTTGTCATCCAGGCAGCTTGTTGTGATCTACTTGCCTTGAGCCAAGGTGACTACTGCCATAAGTGGCTAACTCTGATTCCTAGCCAATTAGCAGCAAGGAGGGTGAACAGACCTTTTGCTCGAACGTCGTTTTTGAAGAAAAACAAAAAACTTCCCACGAAAATGAAAAATGTAAGCGTAATAACGCCAAAACCGAAGCCTCTAATTGACAGAGATTTTCACTAATCGGGTTAGGTTACTTTTGCTACTTTATCAGTCGTAAATGTTTTTTCATATTTTTATATGTTTTGTTTAACCACATGACGTTTCATTGATGTCGCACCGTCCCTGCTGCTGTAATTAAATAATTATCATGTATCAATAATATTGCACCAGCTATGTAATCTTATACAGCTAGATTAGCTATGGAATCTTATACAGCTAGATTAGCTATGTAATCTTATACAGCTAGATTAGCTATGGAATCTTATACAGCTAGATTAGCTATGTAATCTTACACAGCTAGATTAGATCGAGAGCGACTAGAAGCAATCAACAAATATCTTCCCGTCCGTGATTCTGTTGGGCAAAAAAAAAAAAAAAAAACTCGTCAGGAGTCTCGGGTAGAAATTGCAGAGGGTCTAGAACAGTATTTAAACCGATAACGATTGTTTCCATTACCTTACAGATTGTATTTGTTAGTGAAATAGGTCTCTAGGAGCTTACATTAGTAGGGTCTTTGCCTGGTTTTGGGATGGCTATGATTATGGCTAGCTTCCATAGTGTGGGGATGCGACCTGTTCTCCATATCAGATTTATTAAGTCTAAGGTAATGCTCTGCATATTGGGTGGTAATTGCTTGTATATTTCATAGCCTAGGTTATCCTCTCCTGGTGATGTACTTTTTTTGCTGAGGGCTTGTCTCCATTCTTTCAGAATAAAAGGGTCATTCAGTGGCGAATCTCTGTTGTCTCGATCTTTGAAAATGTGGGGAAATTCTTTTTCTAATGTTGATTTTTGCTGTAAGAACTCGTGTTTGTGATTGTTATCGCTGCTGGAGTTAGCGAAGTGTTGGGCTAACTTCTCTGCTACTTCCATGTTGTTTTTTGTTCCATGGATTTTCGGCGCTGTTGTGGGTGTTTTGCCTTTCATGGCTTTTATTTTATTCCAGATTTCTGTAGTATTTGTTTTATGATTGAGCGTTGTGCAGTATCTTCTCCATGAGTCCTTTCTTTGCCTCATTTATTACCGTCCTAGTTTTGATTTCTGTTTGTTTGTATATAAGAAAGTCAGAGGCGGTTTTTGTGTGTTTAAAGCGATTTAAGGCAGTTTTTTTCTTCTGAATGGCAATTCTGCAATTTACTGTCCACCAGGAGATTGCAGTCTGTTTATAACAGAAACCTGTTGTTTTGGGTATACTCTTATTTGCCGCTTCGTTTATAATTTGTATGAGATTGTCATAATATTTATTTGTATCCTCATCTTGGATTTCCACAAGGTATACTAATTTAAGTTGGTCTTTAAAGCTGTTCCAGTTTGCATTCCATCTTTGTTGTGTTTTTCTTCCAGTTCGTGATTCTGTCAGACAAAAATTACATAAACGTCAGGAGTCTCAGGTAGAATTTGCAGAGTTCAGAACAATTATTTAAACCGGTTACAAAGTTTACTGAAGGAGTTGTCGAAGCTACTGAACGTCTTCGTCCTACATTAGAACAAACTGCCATTGCAACTGTCAAATGGCAGAAAGAACTAAACAAACAAAAAGACTTTTACGAAGACTACTACGTGAAATAGCTACGGCTCAACCACCTGGCAGAGGGGAAGAAATACTTAAAGGTATTGAATCTGCTCGTGTTGAAGTAGGTGGTATAAAAAGTCGCATATCAAAACCAGCATGAGGAGTTGAAATGATTAATAAATTCGCTTAGGATGGTATTGATTTCATAAGATCTGGATATGTTATCAAAACCTGCCGTGGAAGGTATTGATTTAAAAAAAGAACTTTTAAAACTAATGAAACCTGATTTAAATAGATATTTCGTGTGTACTAAGATGAAAATCGGGTCCCAATTAATGATCAAAAATATACCGAATTTAGAAAGAGAATAGATAGGTATCTTATTGAAGGACAACGAAGACAGTAGCAATCAAAATATCTCCAAACAATAAGTGAGGAAGAAGAGGAAGAAGCAATGGAAAATTTTACGAGGGTTATGGTTAAAGGAAAAATAAAAATATTGCCTGGCCATAGGGCTTCATGGAATCAGACTTTTTTACTCGAGGAAATGGTCTTATTCACTGTCCTAACAATGTCCTTGCCGATGTTGATCGATTAGAAATTCTGATTGGAGGAAAACGAGTCTGTATTAATTCTCCAGGAATCATTAATAAAGCAATTGATATTTGTCAACGATTATTTACAAGCGGTATCGTGGACATTATTGTTTATCGATCTTTCATAGATGAAATTGTTGATGATTAACATAGCGAGTAAGATCGCTGATTAGATAAATGAATACCAAATAATATGATCATACATAATGCTCAACGTGGACCGATCACGATCAGAGTGATAAATTCGCTATTACCAGTATACAAAGGATTTTACGGTGAAGGACTCTGTAATGTTATTCAGGGTTTATTTAGAAGGATAGTCCCAAAAGCAATACCGATTGCAAAGCAACTAACAAGTAAAGCTATCAACGTTGGTCGTGGTAAAACGCATGGTGTTATTGGTAATGTTGCCGGCAAAGCGTTTTCGTAAATCAAGAATAGATTTGTTCGATTCATATGACAAAAACCACAATGTTGTCTGCAGGTGTCAGTAAAATAAAAATCCAATCTGTAAATAAAACATTAACAAAATTTTCTGATGAAGCACAAAGAAATTTAACTGCAAATCTAATATCTGGGAGTGGTATTTTGTTAGATGATACTAATTATAATAAAATGTTCAAACGTATATCTGATCCAGCATTTGATATAGACGCGCCAGTTCTCAAAGATGATTCTGTACGTGATTATCAATCTTATTCTTACGATGCAAGACAACCAGATCAGCGTGGAAGAAATGAACAGCAAGTTCAAGATACTAGTAAAAATTTTTTACCAACTGAAGCGTTTATTGAAGTAGCAAACTTGTAACAAACTTTGCTTCTAATACACCATATGCCGCTGATGCTAGAGATGATTTTGTTAAGAATGGTAGTATGGCGTCGATTGATAGCACCACATGCATGATTGATGAAATAAATATGGAATCGATTAAAAAATATGTTGATGCTGCTACAACGAGAATTGGCCTAGCAAGATATTCCGACGAGTACACAAGATCAGCTGGTACGTCAATGATGTTCACTAAAGACGTTAATGACTTTCCTGAAAACAGGCGGTTGCTGACGCTGATGTACAAACGGTAACGATTGGTCCTAATCAAAAACACAACTTAGGATTTGCAGCATATAGTTTAATGTTAATGGGTAATAATAAAAGATTTTCATGCGCAACTCCACTGTCTCATATTTTGGATTTTGGTGAAATGTTAGAAAAGTCATTTTCGGTGTCAATAGTGAGAAAGCTATAAAGCTCCTCAGTGACATCCAAAAACATGAAATTCATGTCATAAAACGTCTGTGGCACACCAGGTCCAATGAATGTTTGCGTAACCATGCAGGTCAATCCCATAAAAAAAGTCATCGACATTTTACAAGTGTTTCGAATTAAACGTAAAGGCACGTGTGTGTGCCACTGAATCAAATAAATCACATCTGCATTTCTGTTACCCTCATTAAAGTGTTTTTATGGGATGGTTTTGTGTTCAAGCATAGCGTCAGTTATGTGTTTCTTGATCCAGCTAGATCAATGATTATCGTGCGAACTGAGTTTGTAAACATGTCACCGTTCTTGAGTGGTCTGGGCTTTGCCTGTGCAGAAAATCAAAATAATATTAAAACAAATCTTTGTTTTTCCTTCACCTTGATACCATATCAGTTGTTGAATAATACAATTATTGTATAACATTCTTACGTGGCTATGGTCGTCAACTAAGTAAGAAACAGAAGATAAACCAATATGTTTTGTAAAACTTAGCACATAATTTCTCTAAGTTATTAAATGAAAACAAATTTTACAGTAACTAATATAGTTCTGATTTAAATCCAAATAATCCTAAAAGTTCTATCATAGAATTTACCAAAGTGCTTAAGTACAAGTAGTCTTGATAAATCACAATGGCAATATCCAAAACTTCTTTGAATGAATTCAAAAAATTCCAAAATAGTACATGGACCAAACAGTAATATGAGCACTTTTTAACTTCAATAAATAATTTAAATAAATTATTGCTCTCTCCTTAAATCTAAACATAGTATTAAATATTTCTGCAGACTGAAAATAAAATATTAACAGTAATAAAAATGAGGAATTAGAAATAATTACCTGTTTTCTTCTTCTACCTTGTATACATTCCCACAGCTCTAATGTGACACTATAAATATTTTCACATTTTGAAGCAATTTTGTACACCCCAAACTACTAAACGTACTTTTATTAGATATAATTGGTGCAATTGTATGTATTCTGTTGTGAAAAGACGGAAAACATCAAACTGAAGAGGGTATGGTCCAACAAACAGACATAGCCCTGTTTGACTCGGTTGACTGGGAATAGTTCACCATTGCGAACGACATAAGCAAGCAAGCCATCTTGGAATTCCTGAAATACCATCATAAATTTCTCTTTGCAATCAAATTTGGTCATGATCTTCCACAGACACCCATGACTGACCATGCAGAAGGCCTTTGTTAGGTCAATGAATATCGTCTACTGGTTGGAGTCCAGTTTCTGACATTATCTCCTGGAGCCGATGAGCTACAAACACCAGATCTGTGGTCCCTTGTTCTTTTCTAAAGCAATGTGGACTCTTGCAGGAGCATTTGATCAATGTTATGAGCAAGATAATTCAACAGAATTCTGTCACATATTTTGCCAGCTATTGACAATGATGAGACATGCCAATGGTTGTAGTAGTATTGACTGTTGCTCAGATTGAAGATGATGGATTAATCAAATCAGACCCTTAAATGTCTATGGATTGAAGAAGATTAATAAAATCAGATTCTTAAATATATATATATATAGATTGAAGATGATGGATTAATCAAATCAGACCCTTAAATGTCTATGGATTGAAGAAGATTAATAAAATCAGATCTTAAATATATATAGATAGAAGATGATGGATTAATCAAATCAGACCCTTAAATGTCTATGGATTGAAGAAGATTAATAAAATCAGACCCTTAAATGTCTATGGATTGAAGAAGATTAATAAAATCAGATTCTTAAATGTCTATGGATTGAAGAAGATTAATAAAATCAGACCCTTAAATGTCTATGGATTGAAGATGATGGATTAATCAAATCAGACCCTTAAATGTCTATGGATTGAAGAAGATTAATAAAATCAGATTCTTAAATGTCTATGGATTGAAGAAGATTAATAAAATCAGACCCTTAAATGTCTATGGATTGAAGATGATGGATTAATCAAATCAGACCCTTAAATGTCTATGGATTGAAGAAGATTAATAAAATCAGACCCTTAAATGTCTATGGATTGAAGATGATGGATTAATCAAATCAGACCCTTAAATGTCTATGGATTGAAGAAGATTAATAAAATCAGACCCTTAAATGTCTATGGATTGAAGATGATGGATTAATCAAATCAGACCCTTAAATGTCTATGGATTGAAGAAGATTAATAAAATCAGATTCTTAAATGTCTATGGATTGAAGAAGATTAATAAAATCAGACCCTTAAATGTCTATGGATTGAAGATGATGGATTAATCAAATCAGACCCTTAAATGTCTATGGATTGAAGAAGATTAATAAAATCAGACCCTTAAATGTCTATGGATTGAAGAAGATTAATCAAATCAGACCCTTAAATGTCTATGGATTGAAGAAGATTAATAAAATCAGACCCTTAAATGTATATGGATTGAAGAAGATTAATAAAATCAGATTCTTAAATATATATAGATTGAAGATGATGGATTAATCAAATCAGACCCTTAAATGTCTATGGATTGAAGAAGATTAATAAAATCAGATTCTTAAATGTCTATGGATTGAAGAAGATTAATAAAATCAGATTCTTAAATGTCTATGGATTGAAGAAGATTAATAAAATCAGATTCTTAAATATATATAGATTGAAGAAGATTAATAAAATCAGATTCTTAAATATATATAGATTGAAGATGATGGATTAATCAAATCAGACCCTTAAATGTCTATGGATTGAAGAAGATTAATAAAATCAGACCCTTAAATGTCTATGGATTGAAGATGATTAATAAAATCAGATTCTTAAATGTCTATGGATTGAAGAAGATTAATAAAATCAGATTCTTAAATATATATAGATTGAAGATGATGGATTAATCAAATCAGACCCTTAAATGTCTATGGATTGAAGAAGATTAATAAAATCAGATTCTTAAATGTCTATGGATTGAAGAAGATTAATAAAATCAGATTCTTAAATATATATAGATTGAAGAAGGATTAATAAAATCAGACACTTAAATGTCTATGGATTGAAGAAGATTAATGAAATCAGATCCTTAAATGTCTATGGATTGAAAAAAGATGGATTAATAAAATCGGTTTGAATGAATGAAAGAGTAAGATGCAGATGAGTGGACATTTTTATTGGATATGATTGACATTTGTCACTATTGTGGAATAAAATATCAATTTCATTATAAGTAATCAAACATGCAAATAAAAACATGTATGCAAGTGATCAAGTCATCTTAAAACTGAATCAAAATCACATAAATATCAAAGATTGTTAAATCAAGTAAAAAACACAGTAGAGAGTATGTTCAATTACCTGTTTGTTTTAAATCTTAAAATATCATCATTAACTAAATGTTCTTATTGTGATTTTGATTTTGAACGGATAATTAAACGAACGAGCATTACAAACAGAGACTGATGTAAATAATAAACATAACAAAATACAAATAGCTTAAATACAATTAGAATTGTTTTTCATATGAAATAGATACACAAAGACTATGAAACTACAGTATATAGAGAAACATACTGCAATAAATTCTTCAATGCACTTTTGTCACAAATATATACCAGGGGTGCAGACCCTGAAAACCTTTTAAAACTGATATTCACAAATGAAGGTGAGAAGTATTTTTATGTCTTCAGTATATGTAATATTTGTAAATAGGAACTAATAAAAATTAAAAAAAGAAAGAGATCAAAAACATAAAGAGTGTAATTTTAATACTAATATATTCCAAATTCGTTATCTTAACTTTTCTGGTTATCATTATCATCTATCCGTTGAGATGTTGGGGATAAACAATCCCACACAGCATGTGATAACAATACCAAGCACTTTGTTTAGTTCACTAAGGTTTGTGGAGAAGCTGTGATCAAGCAGACTATCTGATTACTACATATTTTCAGGACAATCTTTTGAATAACTTGCAAAAAATCTCAGTGGTGGCAAATTTGTTTAACCATGAAACATTTATAAAACATAGACTGTAAATGGCTGACAAATAGCATTTATGAATATATGGATGAATTTAAAGGGCTACCACCAATCAAGAAATTGTATTCAGGTGTCCAAGGATCAGGGTTAACAAAGAAGGATTGTCACATTATGTAAGATATTAATAATACTACTGGTATTCCATATGATGTTATTAATACTATTCCATATGATGTTATTAATACTATTCCATATGATGTTATTAATACTATTCCATATGATGTTATAAATACTATTCCATATGATGTTATTAATACTATTCCATATGATGTTATTAATACTATTCCATATGATGTTATTAATACTATTCCATATGATGTTATTAATACTATTCCATATGATGTTATTAATACTATTCCATAAGATGTTATTATTACTATTCCATATGATGTTATTAATACTATTCCATATGATGTTATAAATACTATTCCAAATGTGTTAAATACTATTCCATATGATGTTATTATTACTATTCCATATGATGTTATAAATACTATTCCATATGATGTTATTAATACTATTCCATAAGATGTTATTATTACTATTCCATATGTTATAAATACTATTCCATATGATGTTATTAATACTATTCCATATGATGTTATTAATACTATTCCATATGATGTTATAAATACTATTCCAAATGTGTTAAATACTATTCCATATGATGTTATAAATACTATTCCATATGATGTTATAAATACTATTCCATATGATGTTATTAATACTATTCCATATGATGTTATTATTACTATTCCATATGCTGTTATTATTACTATTCCATATGCTGTGCTATCTTATAAGTAGAGTCAAAATGCAAACAACATCCTGATCTGCCATAGCATAACATGCCTGCAGGCCATGGCCTATATTCTTCTGATTACTCCTAACAAAGTGTACAGATCTAGATCTTCCAGCGCATTATGTGATGTCAGATCTGGGTCCGTGCATTTTGCACTGGACTCGTCTTATAAGTATATACAATAGTATAAAGATCAGTTAGATACCATGTGATTATCAGTCACTTTCTATTTTTAAAGACCTCTTTATAAAGTACTTACAACACTTGCTTTTATCAAATGTAAAATATGTTTTGTTATCACATTTATATAATAGATGGACTATAAAAAAATGAGCGCAGAAAACTTTTTAAAAATCAAGAGATGTTTGCATCAAATGGTCATGCTCCCAAAAAATATTGTGCTGCCACATATAAAAAGAAAATGCCTGACATTCCCTAACTTTTAATATCAACTTCATACTGTAAATTAGTCTGCATGCATCTATGGAAACAAGATAGTGATACCATTATTGATATTGAGTTCCCATTGATAAAATGTAATGTTAAAAGGGGAAGTAAGTCTAAAAGTATTTAGATAATATAATATTAATATGTTTCTGGGAAATAGATGTGTTCGTCCCACTTTTTGTATATGTTCATATATGTCCTAGTCAAATTTGTTTCACTTTATGAATCAGGAGAAACCTTAGCTTTTATTGTTTATTTGAAGCTATTTGGTATTAAGAAAATATTCTTAATAATATTCAAAATGCAAATGGTATACAAAAAGTCTCCAAAAAGCATAAGATGTTAACTGAGGTAATCACATAATATCTAATGAGTGCAACAAAAACAAACTATGTAATATTTAAAAATATTTTACTTTCCTTTGTAAATATATTTTTTTTAAAAAACAAGAAAAGAAATAAAAATGTGTACATTGAATATGGACGTCCATCCATTGTGGCTGAGGTTGTCCTCATAGCAAAACTTCAAGAAAGAGGTGACAGCTGGACACATATACATGGATACATGGGTTACACTATATGGTCAACCACTGTCATGGTGGGGCATACAAAATAAAAGGCACTTTAAGAATTCTAACCTGCAAAATCATATCAGAATTAATTTTAATATTTAAATTATATGGCTGATATCTTTTTTGATATATGTCATTACACAGAATATATCTAGATTGAATACATCTTTAGGAAATTGTAGTGGCTATACAAGGCAGGTATTGATATACTTAGATGTCCTATGCTCACATGGTGTACAAATACGAGGTCATAAAAAGTGAATGCCAATGAAGACATAGTACTATTATATAAAGATAACTAAACATTTTATCTGTGGCGTTCACAATTCTAGTAATGGCGGAAGTAGAAAAGTACACAGATCATGACAAACATAATACTGAATTTGTGTAGGGTATGGAAGAAAAAATGTGTGAAACTGTTATGGTTGTAAACCACATGCGGTGCTTCAAGGCATGCGAATAGCAGCGATAACCACAGACTCAAGATGGCAGCATCTTCCCATCCACCAACAGACCAATATTGTCTGCAAAGACAGTAAATATCTGAGTTTCATGAATTTGTAAACATGTCATAATATGAAATAGATAAAACATGTCATAACATGAAATTGAACATGTAAAAATATAAACAGAAAAACATGTATAATAGAAAATAGACAAAACAACATGATCTGAAATAAATTAAACATGCCAAAAATATGAAATAGACAAAACATGTCATAATTTTTACCCTGATATGGTATAGCCTTTTCAAACTGATTTGGTGTAGTTTTTTCAAACTGAATTGGTGTTGTTTTTTCAAACTGATATGGTGCATTTTTTTCAAACTGATATGGTATAGCCTTTTTAAACTGATATGGTGTTGTTTTTTCAAACTGATATGGTATTGTTTTTCCAAACTGATATAGTGTAGTTTTTTCAAACTGATATGGTGTTGTTTTCTCAAACTGATATGGTGCATTTTTTTCAAACTGATATGGTGTAGTTTTTTCAAACTGATATGAAGCTGTTTTTTCAAACTGATATGGTGCATTTTTTTCAAACTGATATGGTATAGCCTTTTCAAACTGATATGGTGTTGTTTTTTCAAACTGATATGAAGTTGTTTTTTAAAAACTGATATGGTGTTGTTTTTTCAACTAATAAAAGGTATAGATTTTTTTCACTTCATAGTGTAGTTTTTGCACCCTGATAAGGTGAAGCTTTTTCACCATGAAGTTCAAATGTAGACTTTTATGATCATAAAGGCAACTTCTAATTCGTTCTAAGAATCACATATTTCTGGAGTATTCAAGGGCTAAATTCTTCCTGTATATTATTAGTATATATTTTCTTATGAGCCAAAACAAAAAAAACCTGCTTTGAAGTGTTCAGTGGGTGTTTTATAGTTTCCATTTCATAAATCTCATTTACACCTTGTGGGAAACATACTATGTATACTAGTTTATAAGACAAGTCTAACTGCAAACTACACAGACCCAGATCTGCCATCACATAATGGTTCTATGCAGTTTGATAGGAGTAATCAGTAGAACAAACAACATAGACCCTGATCTGCAGGTTTGTTATCTTGGAGCAGATCAAGATCTTTGTTGTGGCATTCTACTTTTAAGTGAGTAAGTACAGTAAACGTGGTCAAAATATGAATCCCAGACTAATGGTACACTCATTATGGAACATAGCTTAGAAAAGACCTAAAGGATAGCTATTATTATGATATTAAAATAACTGATTAGAAGTTTGATTAAAGCTCGCTACAGGTATCTTATGAGTATCTCCTTATCCCCACCCTTACTTTGAACCTCGGAAAATATATCCTACCCAAGCATTACCAGTTCTAACTTTTTGAATAACAAACTATTTTTAATTGTTTTCTATGGAAAGGAAAAAATGGAAAGTGTAACAGCAGGAAGAGAAAGAAGATCAGGTAATCTGATGGAAACAGGAATATTCTTTTCAGTCTGAACGTATTTGGAATAACATTAGTTACGATATTTTTTGTTTGTTTTGTCACTGCTGAGGTGAGTCACAGATCCTGGGTAAAGGATATTCTAATAGTGTAAATTATCAGGCTGAGAGGCTATTAAAATAATTGACTACTGCATTAACACCTGAAAGGCTATTAAAATAATGGACTACTGCATGAGCACCTGAGATTTTATTTTTAAAAAAACGGACTAATGTACCAGCACTTGAAAGGCTATTAAAATAATGGACTACTGCATTAGCCCCTGAGAGGCTATTCAATTAATGGAGGTGGAAATTGATCACACTAAGATGTAGCATGTGTTTGACTGTATTTGCATACATTATTAAAAGCAGGCCATTGAAAAGGCTATAAATTCACTAACGTATTGTACAATATGTGCTATGCGAATATGACTATAAATGTCTGCAAACTTTTGCAATTTATTCAGATCTGTATTTCAATATTTAGGATTTATTTCAGGTTTTTTTTTTAAAATGCAAATCATTAAACTTGCATGACATGTTGATATTTACTGTTCTGTACAGCGTTTACAACAAATGGACACATCTTTTAGGAAAAGTCCTGATTAAATAGAGTAATAACATTACTTCAGTAGCTATTTTAACTCTCAACACATAAGAGCCAATTGCAAACCAAACCAAAGTGTCAAAGGAATTTTGTTTGCAGCTAATGTTACTGAACTGGAATTCAAGCTTGCCAAGCTTGGATTTAAATTAAGGACATTGGTTTTCCCGTCCAATAAACCTGATCTTGTCATGTTCTTAACTAAAATTCAATGTAAAAGACATAACCTTTTTTATAAGTTGATATGTTCTGGAAATTAACAAACAAGCTTGAAAATTAATTTATTTAAAGATGTTACACTTTGAAATATGTTCATTGTGACCGCCCTGTGATCTTCCTACTGAATCCAATACCAAAAATGTTTATCAATCTGCTCAAAACACGTGGTAACGAAAATAAATCTCTTCCTTTTCAGCCATTCATTTAAGAAATTACACGATCTGAAGAAGTATATACACAAACAAAATGTAAAAGGACGTTGACCTAAAATTGTTATAAATTTTGGAACCCCTGAATGTAGTAATTCACTAGTTAACCACATTTACTCATAATATGTAACAAATCCATGCATATAGAAAATTATTTCCTTAAGAAATATAAAATCGGCGGATTTTAAATACATGGAAGAAAATATTCCACTCATGAAGTGGAAATATTCACTCGTGAGAATTGCTCATTTCCCATTTCGTTCATAACATATTTCGAATAGCTACTCACATCATATAGGTATCATCTATATATTCATTCTATTAGTTGTAAAAAGTAACTATTCCGGTCCAAAGAAACATCAAAGCCCGCCCCACCTTTCGAACTATAACTTGCCCGTCTCTAACAATGGCCTGTTAATTTGGTTTCAAATGGACATATACAAAACTCTTATAAGAATATTAATTAATGAACGTCTTTGTCCTTAAAACTTTAATATAATTGGTTGTTCTAAATTTCTTAATTAACTTACTCCATTATTAACTTGAGCATGACAACCAATCCTGCATCAGAAATGATGGCGGCGAACAGATAACGTTCTCCAATATGCCTTCCCCATGAAGAATGATGGTTGTAGAAGAAGAAACTGACCATCTCTCCCAGTACGGCTGCCAAAATCATGGCGATGTTAAACTGAATATGAAGATCCATCCTTGGCTAAAAATAAATCGCAGTGAGATTAGGACTACGCACTGAGACGTAAGAAATAAGAAATAAGTATAAAAAATTGCTTCATCAACGCGTGGTAAATACAAATTTCCAGTTACTCATTATTTGAGTGATGAGTAATAGAAAATTTCGACAAAAAACTTACACTGTACGATTATTGCATGCCACCTAATATCACTAGACTAATGAGAAACTTCTTCATTTATGTATATTTCATTTTGTACTGTGTGTTGATATATATATATATATATATATATATATATATATTTCATTTTGTACTGTGTGTTGATATATATATATATATATATATATATATATATATATATATATATATATATATGTATGTGTGTGTGTGTCTGTGTGTGTGTGTGTGTAATTGACCTTGGCCAGCAATTGAGGGTAGGGCCTACCTGAATATACTCACATTTTTTGTTGTTTTATTTTTTTGTAAACATCTTACATAGATAATACTTGTCTATTGATTTCAGGTTATATTTTAAAATTAGTATTAATTGGATTAATTAATTAACATGTTGATGTTGAGTTCAATTGTCTAGCTTTATTTAGAAATTAAGAATGATTTCGAAGATTGGACGCCCGCACATAGGGACAAACAGGAGGCACTCTCAACATGCTTTGGCATACATCCGTAAAACTTAATAGCTGACCAGGACATGTTCCCCTATCCCAAAATAATTCTGCGGGCTTAGAGTGTGATTAGGATTTTTAACATAGCTTCACTGCGATGTCTGTCTGCTTGCAGTGTGGCAGTTTATAGTGATGTCTAGCACTGGGGCATCGTGCCGTAGACATGTAGCATGATGTCCCACCCAGTCACATAATCCTGACACCAAGCTAAATACATCAAACCTATTAACAAAATGATTTTCCAATATTTTGTCGACTATTAGAGAAGGATAAAAATGAAGTTACTGATGAAAGGAAGCAAACCGTTTGCATGTTTGCATCGTACGTTCTGTAACTTTTAAAATTTTCGGAGGCACGATATAGGTGGTGAAAATGTATTACAAGGGAAATAACTCCGCCGAGGATATCAAAGATTCGATGTTCAGAATAATTTCGTATTGTTGCTATAAATAGATCGCAAACAAAGCAGTTCCCATGACCAAATATATATATATATATATATATATATATATATATATATATATATATATATATATATATATATATATATATATATATCTATACCGTAGATTTTAAGGTGATATCGCCATGAATAGATGGATTGGTATGTTCAAATCGGTGAATTTTGCGAAAATTATGATGTATATAACGAGAAACAAGATTTAAAAAAATCACGTAAAGCCGAACAGAAGAATCTCTTAAATTTATTTGAACCAAAATGTTGAAGCCATAAAAGCCATAAAAGAAAGGAAACGAGAGTTTTGATTTTGAAATCGATATTTTCGTTAAATAATCTCGCAAAGAAACCGTTATTTTTTTAAAAAACATCTTAAGATGAAACTTGAACAAAACCTAATTATACTTTCATTGTGATCCATGGTTTAAAAACTGTCAGTATTATACGAGACCTCAAACAACACTACCCTTTCAGTTTGTTTTGTAGTTTTACGACAACTAGTTCAACGATGAGTGATTAGTAAATAGTGTTAGTAAACGAAGAATTTTATTTATTGATGCAAGTGAAATGAAAAAGCAAAAGCTACAAAATAATTAAATTTAGAATTATAAGAGCTTTGTGCTTTTTCCAGAACAGCTGGTATGCAGTTACTCAAAATACGTATATCTGTATTGAGCAATACATATATTTTCTCACAAAATATGAACTTACCTTAACTGGGTCAACCAAACTGCACCAGCCGTAAAAACCTCAACTGGGCGGTATGACTGCGTTTTGAACTGTGGGCTATATATGGGTGTCCAGCACAGCACGTTCCATACTCGATAAGTAGGTCAAATTGAAAACACGGACAATACTTGAACATAGAACCGGCTAAGGAAGTGAAAGCGCTGGGCGCAGACAGTCTATATACATGAACGTGTATTCAAGAGATCACATATTCTAATCATTGGAAAAGCAACAAAATAGATGAAATTTCTTCAGTCTTTGCAAAAGCAACAAAATAGATGAAATTTCTTGAATCGTTGTATTAGGACGGTTTATGAAAGCTAAAGCCAAATATTTATTAAGTTGAAAAGATGAGTGAATTACAATCAACATTTCTTCTTAGCATAATCAACATAACACCAAACGCAGAATCTCTCTCTCTCTCTCTCTCTCTCTCTCTCTCTCTCTCTCTCTCTCTCTCTCTCTCTCTCTCTTCATATTCAAGACAGCATTACAGTACATGTGGCTGGATAATACGCCTGGGAATCATAAATCAACTAGAGGTGAAATACTAATAGTGGAATTGTATCGTTCATATTTCAAATTCCTTTGAAAGAATTCTTTTGTTCGCATTCAACTCGAGATACGTGTAACTAGACACTGTGTTTCCAAAAATTATCATTGACTACGGAAAACTGTATATGTATTAAAAGTCAAAATTAACAACTTAATTAACTTGTCATTCAGTGTGTGTGTGTGTGTGTGTGTGTGTGTGAGAGAGAGAGAGAGAGAGAGAGAGAGAGAGAGAGAGAGAGAGAGAGAGAGAGAGAACGTAGAGGGCAGGTAAATCAAGTATATTCGCATATACATGGGCGTGGTTAAATCAGGTAAATTGGTGTTTTGATCAAGACATAGGGGTACAAAAAAGTGTCTAAAATGAATGACAACGAGCTTAGTTACGTGAAAAGAAAATGTTCGCGATTGAAAAGAGAATAGTGGTGTGTCGTATGTATGTTATGTTTTTTTCGCCTGTCATATTATCTTTCTTTGCGTGAACAAATATGTGCATGTAAGTAATGTATACCTTTAATATACAAAACTGAAGGATATCCTGTTTAATTAATTTCAGATTCGGTATATATCATGGAAAATGACCAATCCACTCTTATCTGAGAAAAGGCTGAGTTGGAAACAGGCCATACATTATTCGGGGTTATTCACTCGAGTGAGTCTGAAAATCTAAAAATTAACCAAATATGAAAGAATTTGATATCATTGTATTGTGTGTCATTGTATCGTGTATAATTGTATCGTGTACATAAATTTTTGCATAACATGTTTACAATATTGCGGAACTCGTTTCTAAATATGATTTTACTTAAAAATACCCTTAATAGTAGCATTGATTTTACCCAAAAATACTCTTATCAGTAGTATTGATTTTACCCAAAATACCCTTAACAGTAGTATTGATTTTACACAAAAATACCCTTAACAGTAGTATTGATTTTACCCCAAAATACCCTTAACAGTAGTATTGATTTTACCCCAAAATACCCTTAACAGTAGTATTGATTTTACCCCAAAATACCCTTAACAGTAGTATTAGTATAGTGTGATACCTTAGCGACAATGGGAAAATACTTTACAGCCCCCCCCCCCCCCGGAAGATTCCAGCAACAAGGTTTTAAACATCTCCCTAGAATAATTTAGCGATAATGGGAATTTAACATGGGGAATATTGGGACTATATAGCGAAAAGGTTTTAAACATCACCCTGTGATATTCTAGGGACAAAAAGGGGAATTTAACATGGGGACTATTAGGACTGTATAGCGACAAAGGGAATTTAACATGGGGAATATTAGGACTGTATAGCGACAAGGGGAATTTGACATGGGGAATATTAGGACTGTATAGCGATAAAGGGAATTTAACATGGGGAATATTAGGACTGTACAGTGACAAGGGGAATTTGACATGGGGAATATTAGGACTGTACAGTGACAAGGGGAATTTAACATGGGGACTATTAGGACTGTATAGCGACCAAGGGAATTTGACATGGGGACTATTAGGACTGTATAGCGACAAAGGGAATTTGACATGGGGAATATTAGGACTGTACAGCGACAAAGGGAATTTAACATGGGGAATATTAGGACTGTACAGTGACAAGGGGAATTTAACATGGGGACTATTAGGACTGTATAGCGACAAAGGGAATTTGACATGGGGAATATTAGGACTGTACAGTGACAAGGGGAATTTGACATGGGGAATATTAGGACTGTATAGCGACATGGGAATTTAACATGGGGAATATTAGGACTGTATAGCGACATGGGAATTTAACATGGGGAATATTAGGACTGTATAGCGACATGGGAATTTAACATTGGGAATATTAGGACTGTATAGCGACATGGGAATTTAACATGGGGAATATTAGGACTGTATAGCGACATGGGAATTTAACATGGGGAATATTAGGACTGTATAGCGACAAGCCAAAATGTAGTTGTTGTATAGGGACAATAGGAATGGAAAAGGTGAGGTGTTACGGCACTGAAGATTGGTAACAATGTTGCAACAGTTGTAGGAACAGGTGTACACAGGGTTGACATCAATCGGGACCAAAGAGTGGGACATATACGTATAATTATATAACACATAAAACATACAATATACAATCACAAACAATTCAATTCACAAACAATTCAATTCAATTCACAAACAATTCAATTCAGAAATATTATCCAAACGACTGAAAGGAAATTATGCAAGAAAGCAAATCTTTTCGAGGCATGAGTGGAACTGAAAAGGGCAGTTTGATTTTATGTTAACATAGGGGCATCGCATATGTCTTCTTCTCTTTCTTTTTCTTCTGACTTCTGGTCTGTAGATGAGAACTCTCTTCAAACAGCCTTGCTTCTCCACAGACATTCTTCTTTTCCAAACACTCGTATTGGTGATCTTGATAAATGTCCATGTTGATTTCACATGGGTTCCAAGGATTGTTATCGCCGGGGTGGATGTGGTAGATAAGCACCCACTTCCGTTGGGGAAAAAACCCAATGGCTTGCATCTGATAGAGCTTCTGACAACCAAATCCAGCTCCAGGACTTCACGAGTAGTTTTAACTAGGCCCGGTGTTTCTGGCGCAGAAAAACGAGACGCTTCGGGCAGATGGGACTCGTTAACTTTGGATGGTCGTCAATCTAGGAGAAGGTAAACTCTGACTTCAAACCTTTGCTGCATTGTGACTATACGCTCTCATGGGAAGGGCTAAGGGAGTAAACCCTAACAGAAAATGCGGAGATGGAGTCCCTAAGGCGACTTCGTATTGTTTTCAATGTCATCTCAGCAACTCCTGCAACGACGCTGGTGCCATGGCGTATCGGCTTGTGCTTTCAATTGAATTCATCAGTTGCGTGGAGAGGAGGAATTAGCTGCATTGGCAACAACTGATTCTCCATATCACCCTGCCCAAGCTTGCACCACGGAGAAGACACTCCATCTTCACTTCACAGCGTCGACACAACACGGGAATCAGCAGTTTCCCGCTTATAAACCATCGCTCGATTATAGTAGAGTCAGACAAAAAGGGCTGCTTCCGACGGTGAGAGAGACCAACACATCTCAATGGACAGATACCGCCAGCATCAAGATGGGCAGCCCCCAGACAATAAAGTACCGTCTCACCACGGTTCCTCTGGGTGCGTAGGGCTTAATATACGAGAGTACCCGACAAAGCGGACTGCAACTATTGAATCAAGAAATAACTAAAGAAACCAAAATAGGAAACCTCCAATCTTCAAACTAGGTACCTGAAATTTTTCGGACTATGCCGACTGGCTTCTCAGATGATCGCAAGGCAATCAGCGATGTTCAAAAGACTTCAGTCATCAACAATGAACTTGCAAGACTAGAGGTCGACATCGTCGCACTACAGGAGACACGGATATCAGATTCGGGGACCATCAAAGAAGAGAACTACATGTTATTATGGCAAGAAAAGAGGGCTGATGATAGAACCCTGCCAACAAGGAAACGGAAGACTGTTATCCCTCTGCCTGAAAACCACAACCGAGCCTATCAACCTGATCAGCGTTTACGCTCTCACACTACGCTCAACATCAGATAGCAAGGATGAATTCAACAACAAATAAATCTCGCTCATCGACATAATTCCTATGGAAGAGATCTTTATATTACTGGGAGAGTTCAACTCAAGGGTGGGTGCTGACCATGACTCTTGGCCTTTGTGTCTTGGCAAGCCCGGTCCAAACACTGGCACCAACTGAACTTGATCTTTACGATACGGTCTGCTACGATAGGTGTGCTTCTTACCCATACCTTTAAACAGCGCTGATTGCGACACTAACTATATATATATATATATATATATATATATATATATATATATATATATATATATATATATATATATATATATATATATATACATGCCAGTGTGAATTTGGAGTTGGGGTGCACTCACTTATGTTGCTATGATCTTCAATTAATTTGTCATGCCAGCTTTCCGAAAATATGGACCTTTTGTATTCACCGGAGTACTGTATTTTTATGAATTTTAATATTAGACGGGTTAATGCATTATTACATGGCGTATAAATCTTTGTCAACTGCGCTTTTTATCATTTATGTAATTAAATCCAATTCTTTTTATTTTCTGTTTACTCGTATTTAAGCAAGTTCTGCATTAGCCTTGTTCCTCTACCGCCTTTTGTATCTTCGGACTTACGAATGACCGAGGGAGATCTAAGCTACAAATCACTCACCTATGTCGACGTAGATTCAAGTCTTGACTCGACCAATCAGTGTATGTTAGGTTGCTGCGTTATAAAGATTTGTGCATAAAATAGACATTTACCCGCTGTAACGTAATCGAGCTGACCCTTTGAGACTGGGAAGGGTTTTAAGAAATAACAAACACGTTCGTGAGTGACAACGAAAATGTATTAAACACTCACACTAATAACACGAGAATAACAAACACAAAGACATATTATGAATATAAAACAAATAGGAAATAGGATTTGACTACTATATCAAACTTTTGAAGTCAAATACTTGTTGCGAATTTCATATAAACTTAATGTAGTCAAATACTTGTTACAAAAATTTCACATAAACTTCATGTAGTCAAATACTTGTTACAAATTTCACATAAACTTAATGTAGTCAAATACTTGTTACAAATTTCACATAAACTTAATGTAGTCAAATATTTGTTGCAAATTTCATGTAGTCAAGCACTAATGTCATTACAAAATACATCATGTAGTCAAACATTACTGTTATTACAAAGCCGATATCACCACATGTGTATCTCCGTGTTGACTCGGCCTGTTTTCCGGCACGGTCACTCTACCCTCCAGACTTGTACCTACGCGTTGGCACTTAACTGGTGGTTTAAACTAGTAATGGTGCACCAGACGTCATAATATTCACAAGCCCATCCGGCTGTTCATACCCAGCGAGCTGAATATGGAAGAGAAACAACTTTCCCAATAGTCTGCTTTAATTGTAACTGCTTTAATTGTAACTATTTAAATAATACATGAATCTGTTAAGATAACCCACCTGAAATATGACGTAGGAATGGTATGCATGAATACATAACACGCACGTGCTGCTCGAGCAATAAAGGCGTCACGCGATACAAAGAAAAATCATATATATAGAAAATATTATGGCGCGCGAAACACAACTTGATAATAATAAAAAGTATGATGTTCTAACTGGGCCATATCGGGCATTTCGTAACACCCGCTTAATGCCAACTGCTAATTTTTTTTTTATATGACCAACATCTGTTATTATTTGTTGTGTATTCATATTTAATGTAATATTGAAATGTATTGTGCATTAGACTTATTACTCAACCGTCTTTTCTCACATTAGAACCTAGATGGCGCTCGCCTCTTCAGATAAATCACATCTCGCTTCTGTCCGCATAGGTATGAGTCGTTCTTATCCTGAATGTTGGTACACGGAGAACTTGCAATTAGCTTCCCATGAACTGGGTGGTTTCTCCCAGCTCTTAAATGTACTGGCTGTCGAATCGCTTCAGGACAAGCCAGATCTGATCTGAAAATCATTGTCATGGCACGCACAAAACAGACGGCACGCAAATCGAGATGAACTCGAAGTTTGCGTTTGACGATACAGTTTACATAACGCTTACAAAACTAGAATTGATTAAAATGCGGTCTGCTTTGGAACAGAACAAAACAAAATAGATGACTATTACAATGAATCAAAAGGAATAACTAAATGAAAGAAGACAAAAAACAAGGGAAAGAAGAAGACAAAAACCAAGGAGAAAAGTGAGTTGAGCTCAGACGGAAACAAACGGACAGTACGAGAAAAAATGGCGTCGGCGAGAAGAACCATGACAGAACTTCAAAAATATTTTAGAACAAAGAGAGTGACACTAGATGAAGGAGACTATATAGAGTGCAAGTACAAAGAAGGTACACAGCAAATAATATTTCCAGATCTAAACAACAGAGAAATACCAGGCACAACATCAGTATTAATACATTTTAAAATCATAGATGAAGAAATTTTATCCAAAATCTACTCCATAAATTATGCAGCAAACGGATACAACATCAGATATAGAGGAAATATACCAGCACTGAAATACGGAGAAACTACAATATGCGGCCAAAGAGCAATAATTCAAAGTCCAAAACCAATCATGCGGAAAATAAAGAAACAAACGGGGGAATTGCACGTAAACAGCATACCTATGGAAATTCCAACTGAAATTGTAGCAACATGGGCAGAAGAAAAATTTGGCATTAAGGTGGAAAAGTTTCGCTTAGGGAAAATACCGGGGTTCGAAATTTTTACTGAAACAAGGATATTAAAAATTGAAAGAACAAAACTAAGGACAATAAAAAGAAGGTGTTTCCTACGGGGATTTATGATCACAACTTGGTACAAAGGATGTATCTATTATAGAAAATGCAGCAAGTGCGGTAAAACAGGGCATACACCAAGAAATTGCAAGATAGAAATAGAACAAACAACAACAGAAAAGAGGAAACTAGAAGTACCGCAACTCATCCTGAACAAGGATACTATAAATCCTCAAGTAACAACCAACCAGACAAGAAATGAAAAAGAAACACAGGATCAGGAAAAACAAATGCCTAACAAACCACAACCAAGGCCCCGAAAATCACAACTAAGGCAAACCACAGCTCATGATAAAGACGAGAAAGAACAACAAGGACTACAAAAACAACAAGAAATAATACAACCGGATGAACAACTAAGGCAACAAAAAACAAAACAAGAACAACAACAACCACTAACAACAAAACAATTGAAAAAGAGACGGAAAATGGATAGGAAAAGAAACAGCACAGAAAACTCTATTAAACCACAAGAAAAAGAGAAACTGAAAATAGCGGCAAAAGAACAACCAGAAATAATCACAGAAGATGAAATAGTGGAACAAATGGAATTATTTGCAAGTGAAAGAAAAAGAGAAGAACAAGAAAAATGGGAATTTTTTTATAATGATGAAGTGACAGCGGAACAACAAACAGAAGAAAGGGAAAATCTTTATAATGACAAAACGATAATGGATAGGTCAGCAGAAGAAATCTTTTTAGAAGGGAGGAAGCAAAGGAGAAGCGAAAAAAGAAGAGAAAGAAAAGACCAAATTGAAAGACAAAAAGAATTGTATTTCGATGAATGCCTGTTATAAATTTGAAGAAAAAAAACAAAACAAAAAAAAAATTAGGAAAAAAAATTTATATTACAAAAATGAATAATAAAGAAATAAATCATATAGCACACAACAAAAAAAGTAATAAAGGGGAGAGCCTTTCCTTTAAATGGTCTGTGAAGATCAGAGGAAAGAGACCTCTCCCAAAAAAAAAAAAAAAAAAAAAATTAAATGTACTGGCTGCCGCGTATGATTCATCCTGTGCTAACAATGGCGTTAATACCCCTGCAGTATGAAAGACTCAAAGTGAAGGGGATTTAAACACACTTACACCTTTTAAGTATAGCTATTGTGTACTAAAAAAAATTAGCATGGGCTCAACTTAGTAGATATAAGAAAATATTTCTCTTCATTTTAGGCAGATTTCAAGCTCTGCACTCCAGTTTTAACGAATATTGTTCACATTTCAGTACAGGCACACAAAAAACACAAAAACTCCACATGACCGCTGGTTATATACAAGCTTTAAACAAAATTAACTCCCAAGGAGTAAGGTATGTATTTATTCAAATATTGAATGGTTAATGCCACCAATGAAACACTCTTGCAAGTAAAGATTGATACACCATCTTGTGGGTAGTGGAGAGAGAGAGAGAGAGAGAGAGAGAGAGAGAGAGAGAGAGAGAGAGAGAGAGAGAGAGAGAGAACAATAACAGTTTTAGCATATTGATTACATTCTGTTGTTATGACCACACTGTAAAGTTGGCATAGGAGATTCATAACATACCCCACCCATAAAAAGAAATATACCAATGTAAATATACCAATGTTAGACCTCCATCTTGAAAAGTCCAAGGTCAATAATCCATAGCTGGAAAATGGCGAATGTGTTAAACATAAGTGGCTTAGCATGATGTATCATTTGAGGTAAAATATTAAATTGTTGGGTTTATGTTGTATCCATGTTCATTGCTTGTTCGTGGTTCAACAGATGTGTAAAATTAACATACTTATAACGTTATAACGGGTTTCCTGTTACATTACGTTTTTCAACTTGTATACTAGTCTTCCCGTATAACAAAACGTATTTCATCCAGACAGCATAACAATTATTGTCGTGGAGTGTAAGCTATTGCCTCAGTGACATTTTCTTAGGCCTGAGCAAACTGAATATATTTGCTATGGAAAAGGTTTCACCCTTAAATAACGAGTTTTCTCACCCTTGGTGAGGAGTAACATAAAATAATTTTGTCACTGATCATTTCGGTCTTAAGTGTTAACCAGCTTCTTAGACTGTTCGGCGCTGATGCCTGACTAGGTTTTCAAATTCTCGCTTATTCTCCGATCGACATTAAGAACTATGAGCATTTGACTTCTTCGGTTTTCTTTTCTAGACAGCCATTGAATATCACCCGTTCTTCGTGTTGAAGAATTTTTCAAACGGTCGGGAATGTTACTGTATTCCCGGATTATCTGTGATAAAGATGAGCAGCTGTCATTTCTGATGAAACCATGCAGTCTGTCAAAGAGCATGAGGCACACTGTAATACACTGAACAGAGAAGAATGTGTAACTTCTATCTACAGTTTTCTTTTTAACGGAAGTGCTGCGGGTTTGATATATGTACATAGGACGCCAAAAAAGACCGGACTAACAACCAGTAAGAACAGAATTAATTGTGAGGTATACTTTAACGTATTTTTGTATTTTTGACGATGGCATAAACAGCTCAAGTTTGTGATATAAAAAAGGTTTTATCGAAAAGAAAACCCAGTACAGTCAGAGAATTTATGTCACCTGGACACTTTCAGCTCAACTACCTCTCCGGCTGAGTCCTTGTGCAGGCTGGTCCAATTTCAGTTGTCCTAGGTGCTGTAACCCCAGGAAACTGAACTGGCAGGATATTCTACAACGATTTTTTCCACCCACCCCAATGGTCTCCTTTTCGCAGGTCCAGGAAAAGTCTGGTATAACCAGACTGATAATAAACACGATGGCTGCCTCTTCTTTTCAGAACCAATCTCTCTCTCTCTCTCTCTCTCTCTCTCTCTCTCTCTCTCTCTCTCTCTCTCTCTCTCTCTCTCTGTGCGTCTAAATATGGCACGCCAAATCGTTCAAAATGGATGAGCTGGAGCAATGGTAGGGTGAGCTTGGAGCAATCGTAAGGTGAACTGGAGCAATCGTAAGGTGAGCTTGGAGCGATCGTAGGGTGAGCTGGAGCAATCGTAGGGTGAGCTTGGATCAATCGTAGGGTGAGCTTGGAGCGATCGTAGAGTGAGCTGGAGCAATCGTAGGGTGAGATTGGAGCGATCGCGGGGTGAACTTGAGCAATCATAGGGTGAACTTGGAGTGATTTTAGGGTGAACTAGAGCAACCATAGGGTGACCTTGGAGCGATGGTATAGTGAACTGGAGCAATCGTAGGGTGAGCTTATATACAAATAATTAAACAAAATAAGAACATGCTGACACTTGGATTGACATAAACTTTAAAATAAATAAGGTTAGAAGGATCGAATCGTCCTAACTTTGCAATAAGTATAGCAATCAATCAAACAGTGAAATAAAACTTTTAAAAAAATTATTCTTGTTAATGTAAACCTGGATGTTTTTAGGATGCCTATTAGTTTTAATTCTTCTTGCATTCCTCACGATGTGAAATCAAAGAATTGAGAATACTGATGGTTGATGAGTTTAAGTGAGGCTAAGTTATATCATTCTGATGGAGGACACAAAGTTTTAAATACGGTCTGATGGTAAAGTCTATATTGCATACATTTTGATGGCAGAGACCAAGTTACATACATTCTTAAGGAATAACACTACTTGAGAGATACTGATATTAACAGACCTTTAATCATCAACATCCTGTTCTAAATAATCTTTGCAATATATTTATTAAATTTTCTTGTCTGAATACGTCATTATAGAATCTGTATTAACAGTATAAACACTAGAAGAGGAATTAATGTTATGCTATTATTTAAAGTATTAATACAAGTGAAACAATATCCAAGTGTGACACCTACTTGCAGGTCTAAGCATTTACTCGTTAGAGCGCCATCAGCCTTTCTTGTCAATCCAGAATAAGCACCTAGGATGTATGTAGCGGAATGATTTCGACATTTTTTTTTTTTTTTTTTTGGGGGGGGGGACAAATATTAAAACAGCACATTGTGACTTTCATATTGGATTGGTTTGAACAATAATGGTTTGAGAAAAGTCACAAACTTGAATGTCCTTTAAGTCTAGAGTTTCCCATTAGTACATACTTAAGGATCTAATCACCTTTACCTTGGCCGTACTGCACCCTACAATGAATGTAAATTTAATATTTTATAGTTGCATACTTGTTGGTGCCCAATATAATTTTGATAATGGGAATTTGAATTTTAAAAAAAACCTCATCCATTTTTATGACACAGACATTAGATTTGAGTACATATTAATTAAATACATTTGGGCATTAAGATTACCAATTTAAACTTTATTTATTTAATGTCGATTGCAGATTTTGATGTGATGACACCAGCATACTAAAAGCTTTGTTAAAGAAAGAGAAACTCAAGCTTAACCTCAAAACCTGAAATTGAATAATATAGTAAAGTGCAAATTCTAAGCGAAATAAATTTAGCCTGTTATTGAAGACATCAAAGTAAAGCAAATCCTTAAAGTTCCATGATCTCATTTTTTAGTTTGATATGAACTTGAGTGTTTTCCTCAAATAATTTAGAAAATACATGACATGGTCTTCATTTTGGAGGAAGATGTAGAATTGCAAGGAACCCATCAGGTTTTGGTTGGTTACTACAAATCAGTAACGTGTTAAAACCTTAATCCAACTACCAACTCCAGGGGTGTAAAGTGTGTGCGTTACCGCAGCACCATCTGGTACCCAATGAAACAAGAGATCCAAAAGTTGTATGAGATTTATAGTTTTTTTTATTTCAAATGAGAAAGACTCTAACTTTATATGAAATTCTTTAACAAAATGTAAATAATAAACATCCTATAGGAAGTTTCTTGATAAAAAGTCAAAATGAGCAGCAAAAAATCACTGCAAAGCAGTGTGTCATACACAGGTAACATAACCGTCAGCTTCCACTTAGGTAATAACCGAACTTTTCATGTCTGCACAGACAATGGTTGACAAATGATCACAAAAATGTGAAATGACAAAATATACATTTTTTTCCTTGTCTTTTCTGGGGGTTGGGGTAATGGCATCATGATAAATATTCAAAATGGGTAATGTTAACCCTGAAAGGCATAACTGGATAACTTAGTTAACATGATTACCTGAATAGAAACTGTCCAAATACATTCTACACAAAGTGACATTATCTTGCTGATAGCTTTTCCATTAATAAAGTTTATTATGGCAAACTATCACCATCTTCTCAAAAGGTCTCATCGTAATAGAGTGTAAACTCATGTCTGATCAGATAATAATTTTGTATATTTTTACTTTTTTTGACAAGTTCATAACCATGCCCAATCCCTAAGTACTTGTTTGTTTGTTTGTTTAGGTTTTTTAACGTAGCTTTAACAATTTTTCAGTCATATCGCTACGATGTCTGCAGTGAGGCAGTTTATTGTGATGTCTAGCACTGCGGCATCAAGCAGCAGACGTGTAGCATGATGTCCCACCCAGTCACATTATCCTGATACCAGGCTGACCAGTCCTAACACTAACCTCTTAATGCTGAGCGCCAAGCGAGGCAGCTGTTAGTACCATTTATGTAAGTCTTTGGTATGACTCGGCCATGGATCGAACCCATGACCTCCCGCTGACGTCGCGGACGCTCTAACCACTATGCCACCGGAGTGGTTCCTAAGTACGTGTGAATAAATTAATACCAATTACCCATAACTGGATTCACACTCATTTGATAGCTATATTATTTGGTCATTATTTACCCATATGGGCTGTCTAGGAAACTTAATTTTAAAATTTGTTTGTAAGACAGTACCTTGTTTTAGTCTGCAACAAACCACTCAATTTTCACATTTTTAACTGAATCGACAATTCACAACAATTTAAAACTGTGATGAGAAGAAAAATATTTCTGAACTAAATTAAAAGCAAGAGGCCCAAGTTAGTTGCTGACTTCACAGGAGACCACTGCACAAAGTAGGTTTATGAAAGAACACAACCTAGGTGAACACTCTCAGAAACTTCATATTATTTTTATTTTACCTACTTTACCATATTCTCATAAAAATGTGTTCTAAAGATAATGAAATAATATGCACAGACTCCTGCTTATAATTGAAGTCATCCATGACTTTTTTATATCAACCCATTTACAGAGTTTTATAGAACTGGATCAGACATATATAGTCTCTGAATCAAGAAAGTCAACGACCTCAGCCAATTAGATGCAAGGTATGTCATTAATTTGTGCTGATCTGACTTACTATAGAAATTTATCTGACAAGGATAATATAAGCTTAAGGTGAACCAAACTTCGACCAGAATTCGGTCATTAAAGCCAATCAGATAAATGATTACTTCATTAATATGTATGGCTTTTGATCCTGAACTAACTTGTGTAACATCTTGATAATATTTACCTATTTAATAACCTTGATTAAAATATAACCTAGATTAAAATCTGATCAGAAATGTAACTGCTAGATTGGTAACAAGTCCAGCCAGTCAGATGCAAGGCCACATCAAACAATACGCATCCATTTCACTCATAATCAAAGTAAATCAAGATCTTAATGGATAGTCCTGTTTTCCAAGCTTTATGGTATGCAAGATCACCTCATTAATATGCAAAAATCTTGTTTGCCATAAAAATTAAACATCTTGATATCAGTGAAACTGACAACTGATCACCTCATTAATTGTGTGGATTCTGTTCATCATTAAAAATGTCAAACATCTTGATGATAAAAGCATATATTCCATGAAAAATTTTAAATCTAGTGGACAGGAAGGGTAATATCATAGTGACACCTATACCTAGCACGTGCTTTACAAGACAGCAGAAAGAATGGTAGTTAATTAATTATATGTCACCTACTTATGTTTTGTATAATTGGCCATGTACCCCACCTCCTAAAATTAATGATGTTGTTGAATTCGAATTATAGTGCTGTATCGCCCACTAGGGGCATTAGCACTGTTTTAAGTTTCCATCAGAACTGGATATTTAATTTCTCCTGGGAGTGAGGAATGGTGCCGCTTCCCCCCAGGCATTTATGTACTCAAGGTGTACTATTTAATTTGGTCGTCAGGTCGGGGTTGCTATTAAGTAACCATCGACCTGAATGGAGGACCATGGGTGAGTGGGAATAGACCCAATACACACTCAACCCTAACAGCCAATTATGTGTGTTAATGGTGTGTAATGGCAAAAGTGGAAAATTAAATACATGGCAGTCCAAACCTATATTTGTTATCCCTACTCATGTATCCCACTCCTAAAATTAAATACATAGCAGTCCAAACCTATATTTGTTATCCCTACTCATGTATCCCACTCCTAAAATTAAATACATGGCAGTCCAAACCTATATTTGTTATCCCTACTCATGTATCCCACTCCTAAAATTAAATACATGGCAGTCCAAACCTATATTTGTTATCCCTACTCATGTATCCCACTCCTAAAATTAAATACATAGCAGTCCAAACCTATATTTGTTATCCCTACTCATGTATCCCACTCCTAAAATTAAATGCATAGCAGTCCAAACCTATATTTGTTATCCCTACTCATGTATCCCACTCCTAAAATTAAATACATAGCAGTCCAAACCTATATTTGTTATCCCTACTCATGTATCCCACTCCTAAAATTAAATACATAGCAGTCCAAACCTATATTTGTTATCCCTACTCATGTATCCCACTCCTAAAATTAAATACATAGCAGTCCAAACCTATATTTGTTATCCCTACTCATGTATCCCTCTCCTAAAATTAAATATATGGCAGTCCAAACCTATATTTGTTATCCCTACTCATGTATCCCACTCCTAAAATTAAATACAAGGCAGTCCAAACCTATATTTGTTATCCCTACTCATGTATCCCACTCCTAAAATTAAATACATGGCAGTCCAAACCTATATTTGTTATCCCTACTCATGTATCCCACTCCTAAAATTAAATACATGGCAGTCCAAACCTATATTTGTTATCCCTACTCATGTATCCCACTCCTAAAATTAAATACATAGCAGTCCAAACCTATATTTGTTATCCCTACTCATGTATCCCACTCCTAAAATTAAATACATAGCAGTCCAAACCTATATTTGTTATACCTACTCATGTATCCCACTCCTAAAATTAAATACATAGCAGTCCAAACCTATATTTGTTATCCCTACTCATGTATCCCTCTCCTAAAATTAAATACATAGCAGTCCAAACCTATATTTGTTATCCCTACTCATGTATCCCACTCCTAAAATTAAATACATGGCAGATTGCATGTGATAGGGTTATAGTTTTGGGGACCATCATTAGATGGGGGTGGGGTGGGGGATAGTAAAAACATTGGGATATGCCATGTCAAGACAATTATGTAGCTCTGTTATTACTGAAACTAAATTTTATACCATGAAAACATGAAATGCAAACTGCCAATGACCTGCCTTCAAACTTTGCTGAGGTTAATCTGTTGTGTCATACCTTAAGAATGTATGTAACTTGTTCTCTGCCATCAAAGTGAATGCAATTTAGACTCTACCAACAGACTGTATTAAACTTAGTGTCCTCCATCAGAATGATATAACTTAGCCTCACTTAAACTCATCAACCATCAGTGTTCTCAATTCTTTGATTTCACATCGTGAGGAATGCAAGAAGAATTAAAACTAATAGGCATCCTTAAACATCCAGGTTTACATTAACAAGAATATTTTTTTCTCCAAGTTTTATTTCACTGTTTGATTGCTAGGCTTATTGCAAAATTAGGACCATTTGAACCTTCTAGCCTTATTTATTTTAAAGTTTATGTCAATCCAAGTGTCAGTATGTTCTTATTTTGTTTAATTATATATATATATATATATATATATATATATATATATATATATATATATATATATATATATATATATATATATAAGCTCACCCTACGATTCCTCCAAGCTCACCCTACGATTGCTCCAGTTCACCCTACGATTGCTCGAAGCTCACCCTACGATTGCTCGAAGCTCACCCTACGATTGCTCTAGTTCACCCTACGATCGCTCCAAGCTTACCCTACGATCGCTCCAAGCTCACCCTACGATTGCTCCAAGCTCACCCTTCGATTGCTCCAGCTCACCCTACGATCGCTCGAAGCTCACCCTACAAAATGTAATAAATTTGGAGTTGCTAGCCCGAAATAGTTAGCCAGTTAGTAGGAGCAAACATCACAGAGAGGAGTGTTAGTGAATTTGAACCATGCTGGGTTCGTTAGTAGTGATTTTAGGCACAAGCCGAATGACTGTCCCTTTCAGTAACATAGTCCATATTAAAATTCAGCGGTGTATACAAGTATTGTGATTGAAAAGGCAGCATTTATGGTTGGAAATCAGTAAATTATAGAATGGAATCAATAAGTTGGAACTTGGTAGGTGCCGTTTATGTGGCCATAGTGGAAAATGGGCGTATGTATATGAGCGTGATACGCCGGAAATTCTGTGGATTGACTGGCCTAGGGTCGCGCAGTTAAATATTTCCCAGTTAGTAAGGGAATACTGGTGTAATTTCTATGGCATGACAAGCTATCGGTACGGGAAAACGGATGATAATGAATAAAAACCATGCAAAGGTGCAGTTAATGGACGTTTGGGCAAGTTGTCTCCTCTGGGTCGCCAATTGATTAGAGCAAAGATTATTAGTTATAGCAGACACGTCTTTCTTTCCATTTTACAACTCAAGTTGTATGGAAGTCTTTGGAAATTTGGGGAAAACTTATGACTTCCAGCGTGACTCGCGCCAGGGTTTTGACACCGCTCGGTCAAGTGAATACCCCTGTGCGTGTAACAAATTGCTCGAAGCTCACCCTCACCCTCACCCTACGATTGCTCCAGCTCACCCTACGATCGCTCGAAGCTTACCCTACGATTGCTCCAGCTCACCCTACGATCGCTCGAAGCTTACCCTACGATTGCTCCAGCTCAACCTACGATCGCTCGAAGCTCACCCTACGATTGCTCCAGCTCACCCTACGATCGCTCGAAGCTTACCCTACGATTGCTCCAGCTCACCCTACGATCGCTCCAGTTCACCCTACGATTGCTCCAGTTCACCTTACGATCGCTCCAAGCTCATCCTACGATTGCTCCAGTTCACCCTACGATCGCTCCAAGCTCACCCTACAATTGCTCCAAGCTCATCCTACGATTGCTCCAGCTCATCCATTTTGAACGATTTGGCGTGCCATATCTGAAGGTAAAATGTGTGGTCTTGAAACTTGATAAACTTGTGCCTGAATGATATTTGCATTACGCGTAATGTTACATAAGAAAGGTCGAGTTTTCAAGGAGTGGTATTTGTCAGTCTGATTAGTTTTAATTATATGTCATCTGTTCCAATTTGACAACTCCGATGTTCTGTCTATCATAACTACTTTTTACTTTACTCTTTTCCACATGTAGTCCGAACCTTCTAATTCTGTTCTTCATGGAAAATATTATCAAGGCCTATGTCGTGCTCCAAGTTGATACTTTATGATAACTTCCCTCAGACTGCTGAGTATCAGATTAGTATCAAATACTGCATACAAGATGACTTTCACTGAACCACTCCGAGTCATACCAAAGACTTACAAAACGGTACTAACAGCTGCCTCGCTTGGCGTTCAGCATTAAGAAGTTAGTGTTAGGACTGGTCGGACTGGTGTCAGGATAATGGGACTGGGTGGGGCATCATGCTACCTGCGGCATGACGCCCCAGTGCTAGATATCACGATAAACTGCCACACTGCAGATAACGTAGCGATATGATTGAATTTTTTAAAAAGCTATACAACATCTGGTCATGTTGTCAAAAAATTAATTTTCTTGTGTCAAGGCCGCATATTCTTTTCTCGAGCGGCCATAGGTTTCAAAACGGATGACATTATACGTACAATCAGTTTTAATATATCTTCCAAACTGTCCTCGGTACAAAGGATACAACAGTTGCAATTCACTGAAGAATTATTTTCGAAAATTAGTGACGCAGTGACTTTTTTTTTCAGAATATAATATTTGTCCCAAATAACCTTTATATCAATATTTACACTGAAATGAACGATGATGCTCAAATTCTCGGTGTACTTAGGGAACTTATTACCGAAGAATGCTGTTTTCCACAAAGTTGTACTCAACGATCTCATACATAGCATGCAAAGATAAAATAAAGTACTTCGTTCATTTTAAAAATGGTTAAAGGATCGAATGTTTGGTGTTCTTGTTGTAGATGTCTTTAGTAGGAGTGAGATCTGATTGGTGTTCTTGTTGTAGATGTCTTTAGTAGGAGTGAGATCTGTTTGGTGTTCATGTTGTAGATGTCTTTAGTAGGAGTGAGATCTGTTTGGTGTTCATGTTGTAGATGTCTTTAGTAGGAGTGAGATCTGTTTGGTGTTCATGTTGTAGATGTCTTTAGTAGGAGTGAGATCTGTGTTCCCATAGCAAACAAGCTAAGAATGTTTGATGTTCTTGTTGTAGATATTTTTAGTAGGAGTGAGATCTGTGTTCCCATTGCAAACAAGCTAAGAAAACGGTGATGGGTAGATAGTTGCCGTTAGTGAAATCCATTTTGAGTCTATACAAAGGTGGAAGTGAGATTTATCCTGCAGATTACCAACTTTTTTATTTAAAATATCAGAAATCGTTTAACCAAGATATCCGGTGTTAAAGTAATATCCTCACATAGTTCTCGAGGCCTTTTTTATTGATTGAGCAGTAGATGGTGTTGTTATTTATTTATTTTTATCTTTGCTTTTTTCGTTGGTGTTTCGTTTCATACAAGCAAAGAGAATGTTTGTGTTTGTAATATTGTACTTGGAGCTGTTGGTATTTTAGTTATATAATACAAGTGGCTTGAACCAATATTCCAGATTAAATTGGGATGAGAAATTCCCACCGAAGTCACTTCCAATTTAGCTTTATGACTTGATCAAACTGTATCATTTAGGTAAGACCTGTCACTATGTAATATTAGAAAACAAATTATTCATATTTCAATATGTAATGTATGTGAGAATTTACTCGATGTCGAAAGATAATGATTATCGAACGGTTCCTGAGGATTGCTGTGATTGGAAGAGTTGAGACTGATGTCGACGTGGATGGCTTTCTTACTGTACACGTATTGGGAAGAAGATAAGAAAAACAAACTCAGTTGAACATAATTCAACATTTGTTTATCTCCCTGTTGCAAACTCACATTTACAATTGTTGCTCCATTGACGCATTACATCATATAGAATTGGTAGGAAGAGGTAAAGACAATTTGATTTTTAGAAAACGGGTTTACACACACACACACACACACACACACACACACACACACACACAGAATGGCTGTTGGGTTTTTGGTTTTGGAAGGACAATTCGAAGAATTGAATGCAATGTTTCATGGCACGTTTGTTACTTCTAATTTTTTTTCTGTCGTTAATGACTTGTGAAGCTGAAATTTAAGAAAATAGAAACTTGGTAGATATCCCTTCTAACCGATTTCGACTTTCCACTTTGCCTGTTCTTCGTTCGAGAATACTTTCGATATCGTACACGAGGATGTACGTCGTCGTGGCTTGTTATAATTCAAGACAAGATCGAATTGCTTTTCAATAATTCGAAACAATTTTGTAATTGGGTAAGTAGGCTTTGTCAAAAGTTCCTTTTGTTTTAGCACTAATAACCCAAACTTCAGTTTTATACAATTATTTGGTTTTTTTTCCTTCTTGTCTTTGGCGTTCCAAATAATTTATCAGACACCGTTGCTTCGTTTTGAGGTGTAAACTCTTCTGGAGTACATCCGATATTACCAATGTACGATTGGCTGCACATTTTGACTAGACGTATTAGGACGACGATGCAGTAGAGATGATGTTTATATGTAAATTATTTCCACGAACGTTCTTAAGGGTATCTGTGAAAAGGTTCCACTACTGGAGTTTTTTGTGTGTTTTTTTTTTAAATTTTACACAACCCCATTTGGTGCCTTTGTCTGTTCGCCATCACTGAAGGTCGGACTAACCTGTTTTGGAAGTTAAACTAGCCATGAAACCGGTTTTAAAAAGTTATCAATGGCACTAAACACATTTTTCTACTCTCGACTGTACGAAGCTAAAACAAGAAACATAGTTTTTTATTTGCATGTTTTTAGAGAATGTAGCGTGTGAACTCTACTTCGTTTTTCTCTGTCTGTTGGATTTTGAGTAGATTTTACTATTTAAGCGTCGGTAACGAAAGGTGGCATCTCCTAAAGGTCCACTTAAACCCATTCCCAAGATAATTGTTTTTGTTGTTTGTTTTAAAGATAGATTCCTGGATTCGGTGTTAAGGTTAAATGTCATTGAAAATCATCCAGTGTCTCATCATTGTACGCTGATGACACTCAAATATACAAATCTAGCCACCTAACTGACATTGATGACATGTGACAATCTGCAGATGAATGATGAAAAAAATGATGCCATTCTGATCACAACACAAAGACTTTTATCATTCACCTCAAACAATAAATATCAGCAACATCAACATTAAATTCACACAGTCAGTACAAAACCTAGGTGTTACTCTGGACAGTACTCTCACATTGCACCAACATGTCATGAACATCTGCAAGGCTGCATATCTTGAACTGAGACTCATCAGCTCCATGCGCAGATATCTTTCAGTTTATGCCACTAAAACACTTGTGTGTTCATTAGTACTCAAAACTGAACTACTGTAACTCAATTATGTCTGGTTCGTCTCAATATCTACTCCAGAAACTTCAAAAAGTTCAAAATATAGCTGATCGGATCATCCTTAGAGTACCATGATCAGAGTACACCTCCCTGCTGTTATATACCCTACACTGACTATCCATTAAATTCAGAATCAAATACAAAATGTGTTCTCTGTGCTATTTTTAACTGATGGACTCCAGTACAACATACTTATCTGGCCGCACCCATGTGTAGACACCAGCAAGATACTTACGCTCCTCTTCTGACAATCGATACTCATTATTCCCACTATGAAAACGAAGTCATATGGACAATGTTCTTTTGCATACCAGGGCCCAGCAACGTGGAGCGAATTGCCCATTGCAATTAGATACAAAGACAAAGTGCTCCCTTTCAAGAGAGCTCTTTTTGTAGTCATATCATTATATATGTTGTAAAGCGCTTAGAGCTTCTAAAGATTAGGCGCTATACAAAGTCCTCATTATTATTATTATTATTATTATTATTATTATTATTATTATTATTATTATTAATTTCGTTATAGTCATTATTTCGTTGTCCCCTATTGCTTAAACTATCGTTTATTGACGAATACATTTTTTTTCCAAGAATTACTTATAATAAATTGTGTTATGTCCGTTACGGTATATTTTCCAGAACAGAACTGACAAAATAAATTTTAATCGTCTCTATAATATATTAATAAATAATTAATAGTAGTTTTCTCATATTATTATCAAACTGTCATAATATAGCTATGCTGGCATATGGCCATATTGGCATAATATGTTCATACTGCATGTGGTCATGTTGTCATGGCATGGTCATACTGCATGTGGTCATGTTGTCATGGCATGGTCATACTGCATGTGGTCATACTGGCATTAGAAAGCAAAAAATAAATAATTCATTGGATGTGAACATGAACTTTCTCTGTAAGCTGTATAAGTACCGTTATTTTTTCGTTTTAAATCAGTAAGGACTTTGTATACATTAGTATTTTATGTAAGTGACTATTGCAGTGTGATCCTGACATATTGTTTTCGGTTCAGGTTGATTTCAAGAGTTCCAATCAGTCACATTGTTAAGCTTGGTCGCTCCAAGTTTAAGTGTAATCTGAGACATACTTTTAGCCATTTAACTGTTAAAGAAACGCTTCGGCGATTTCGCGCTTCGGCGATTTCGCGCCAGGGATGGGGGTTTGAGTGTGCATTTGGAATATTCAGTCATCCAAATCGTCAGAAATATATATTGGTCTGATTTACAAACGATGTATAATTGAGAGAGGTTGTATTCTTAAATACCAGACACAAATTTCGTCAAAAGCTGCATAACAAATAGTGTGTGTATGAGAGAGAGAGAGAGAGAGAGAGAGAGAGAGAGAGAGAGAGAGAGTCATATATTTCACAGCATTTTGTATATATTCATCATTCCAGTATTAAAATACAACATAGACAAATTTCTTCTGCAGCAGCATTGTGAGTGACTTGCAATTAACGAACCATGCTAAATTATGTCGGTGTCATTTTTACATGATTTTTGCCATACTGATGTTTGCTACACGGGGGCTGTCTAGGCTTCGTGACTAGTGAATAACAGCTTCAAACTATTTCTTGCCAAGATAAACTGATTGAAATCACCAAATGGTTCGTAAAGCAACTTCATCCAACCCCTCCCCTCTCAATTTATTTTTTCAATGACTTTATTTTAAAATGCTATATGCTGTTCAGTTTTGGAATTATTGCTTGAGAAGCATGCAATTTTTGACAGTAAAGCAAGTGTTACATTTTTATCTTTAAAAAAAAGATGAAAGGATCCACAATATTCTTATACATCTAGATTTTTACACTTGATTCCTGTAAACTCTGGCGTAATTATCGATGTTAATGAGTTTTCCCCATTACTGCTTTACTTGCAAAAAATTTAAAAGGAAAGTTGAAATATCGCAATGAATTTGTAATCCCTTTAAATCTATTTAACCGTGTCACAGCTTTAAGTGTGAACAACAGTATATGTAAAGTTGGTTCTTTATTCCAATCTTAGAGTGAACCTCAGAACGACAAAGCTTATAGATATAACAAAACAGAGTGTAAGAATGCTATAAAATCTTTCCGCCTTAGATAGTAACCACCAATCACAGTACGTCACTTCTGTTCGTCCACATTCTTCAGTCAAACTTCCCATTAATTTTAGATCATGAACGGAAACTAAGGTCCCATTATCTAATTTACAATCTGCATCAAGTCTCTGCACAAGTCTTGAATGTACTAATTTTTCAACTGTACAGTCACAGTTTATAAGATTATTATAAATATTCATATAGTAGAACGTGCACTTTGGGACATCTAAAATAAATTGAGGGGATGTTATCATATTTTCAGAGAAATCAAACTTGACCGGAAGTTGCAAGGCTGCAAAAGCCTTCGGATGAATGTTCCTAATAAAATTACCTTTTAGAATGATCCATCTTGCCATCCAACCCTTGAATGAATCATTTCTTATCTCAGTGATATTATTATGTGAAATATCCAGGAAATAAAGTTTCTTCAATCCCAACAATGGTAACCTGTTGAAATGATCAATGCCCACACCTTCGATACTAAGATGGGTTAGACCTTCAAGACCGGTAAAGGCAATGCTGTTCAGAATTAATGGATTCCTGCTGATGTTGAACTGCTGCAAATTAGAAAATCCTGACATTTCTGTAATAGGAAGAGAGGTAAGGCCACAATCAGCGACCGAAAGCTTTCTCAGCGCTGCCAGACCGTTGAAAGCACCTTTTTCTACAGCGTCCATTTGACCAAGAAGATTTCCAGATAAGTCAAGCTCCTCCAGGCATCGGAGGGATGAGAAGGCATTCGAATGGATTAACATAAGATCATTATTTTGTAAGTTTAATACTCGCAAGGTTCTTATATTACTGAGCGCATGAGGAACCTCTGTCAAATAATTATAACTCAAATCGAGTTCTTCTAATGAACGTAGCCCATTGAAAGCACCTGTCTCTATCTTCAATATTTTACAAGATTTCAGGATTAGTATTCTCAGAGAAACAAGTCCTTGATCGAATAAAAAGTCTTTGGGTAATGTTAGGAACCAGTTCCCGTTACCGGAAAGATCCAGGTGCTCAAGTGATCCGAGTCCATACAGCAACAAGATGGGTACTCTCAAACTGAGGCCTATATTTCTCAGTTTTAGCTTCTTGACATAAAGGCCAACTCTTCCAAACAATCCGGGAACAAGTTCTCTTTTGTCGAATGGATTGCTACTTATATCGATCATTTCAATAAGAATTTTCCTTTTCAAAAAAGGATGTGATAGTTTCACAATAGTATTATTTTGAAGCAAAAGTTCGTGAACTTTTACGCCCTCTGGAATGTGGATATCTGGGATATAGGTGAGATTACGCGAAGAGCAATCAATGACGAATTTCCGGTTGGCACTGATAAGAGTTTTTGTATCCAAGAGACAATCACATGGAATATCCGTCTGTCCCGGGCACTTTACCTTGGTGCTAAACATTGGTGGTATCCAAACAGCAAGCAAAGAAAAGATCCCGATATTAGTAAGTGGTGTGGGTAGTCTGCAATTTAAAAATATTAAAATCAAACTATTTTTATTAGCTTAATTCAGTCTAGCTTAAGCTTATTAGTTGGTATTATACAAACATCTGGCTAAAAATCAGGCCAGTAGGATGAAGAAAGAAGACAACAAACAAAACAATTTCACAAACTAATTGATGACAATTTAAGGAATCGGGCATATCCAAATTATCATTCTGAAGAAATACAACATATAGGGCACGATTAAAGTAAAATCTCTTTCATATATATCTCGCTGAAATGCAGTCATCATATATCTCAGTTGCAGCTATTCATTCATAACGAAGTTAATCTGAAAATTGTTTTTTAACCTCAACACGTGTAGATTATCAAGCTTTTGCCAGACCAGCCAAGTTTAAAAAAACCCGCTCCAGAAATCCTTGATAAAAATGTCAGATATCGCGATGGTTTTAAACAGTTTACTGTCCAATTTATCTAAAACATTCCAAAGATTCAGATTTGTATGAATACTGTAACATTTCAAATCATTAAGTATACTGTAACATTTCAAATCATTAAGTATACTGTAACATTTCAAATCATTAAGTATAATGTAACATTTCAAACCCTTAAATATACTGTAACATTTCAAATCATTAAATATACTGTAACATTTCAAATCATTAAGCATACTGTAACATTTCAAATCATTAAGTATACTGTAACATTTCAAATCATTAAGTATACTGTAACATTTCAAATCATTAAGTATACTGTAACATTTCAAATCATTAAGTATACTGTAACATTTCAAATCATTAAGTATACTGTAACATTTCAAATCATTAAGTATACTGTAACATTTCAAATCATTAAGTATACTGTAACATTTCAAACCCTTAAATATACTGTAACATTTCAAATCATTAAGTATACTGTAACATTTCAAATCATTAAGTATACTGTAACATTTCAAATCATTAAGTATACTGTAACATTTCAAATCATTAAGTATACTGTAACATTTCAAATCATTAAGTATACTGTAACATTTCAAACCCTTAAATATACTGTAACATTTCAAACCCTTAAATATACTGTAACATTTCAAATCATTAAGTATACTGTAACATTTCAAATCATTAAGTATACTGTAACATTTCAAACCCTTAAATATACTGTAACATTTCAAACCCTTAAATATACTGTAACATTTCAAATCATTAAGTATACTGTAACATTTCAAATCATTAAGTATACTGTAACATTTCAAATCATTAAGTATACTGTAACATTTCAAATCATTAAGTATACTGTAACATTTCAAATCATTAAGTATACTGTAACATTTCAAATCATTAAGTATACTGTAACATTTCAAACCCATAAATATACTGTAACATTTCAAATCATTAAGTATACTGTAACATTTCAAATCATTAAGTATACTGTAACATTTCAAACCCTTAAATATACTGTAACATTTCAAATCATTAAGTATACTGTAACATTTCAAATCATTAAGTATACTGTAACATTTCAAATCATTAAGTATACTGTAACATTTCAAATCATTAAGTATACTGTAACATTTCAAATCATTAAGTATACTGTAACATTTCAAATCATTAAGTATACTGTAACATTTCAAATCATTAAGTATACTGTAACATTTCAAACCCTTAAATATACTGTAACATTTCAAATCATTAAGTATACTGTAACATTTCAAATCATTAAGTATACTGTAACATTTCAAATCATTAAGTATACTGTAACATTTCAAATCATTAAGTATACTGTAACATTTCAAATCATTAAGTATACTGTAACATTTCAAACCCTTAAATATACTGTAACATTTCAAACCCTTAAATATACTGTAACATTTCAAATCATTAAGTATACTGTAACATTTCAAATCATTAAGTATACTGTAACATTTCAAACCCTTAAATATACTGTAACATTTCAAACCCTTAAATATACTGTAACATTTCAAATCATTAAGTATACTGTAACATTTCAAATCATTAAGTATACTGTAACATTTCAAATCATTAAGTATACTGTAACATTTCAAATCATTAAGTATACTGTAACATTTCAAATCATTAAGTATACTGTAACATTTCAAACCCTTAAATATACTGTAACATTTCAAACCCTTAAATATACTGTAACATTTCAAATTATTAAGTATACTGTAACATTTCAAATCATTAAGTATACTGTAACATTTCAAATCATTAAGTATACTGTAACATTTCAAATCATTAAGTATACTGTAACATTTCAAATCATTAAGTATACTGTAACATTTCAAACCCTTAAATATACTGTAACATTTCAAATCATTAAGTATACTGTAACATTTCAAATCATTAAGTATACTGTAACATTTCAAACCCTTAAATATACTGTAACATTTCAAATCATTAAGTATACTGTAACATTTCAAATCATTAAGTATACTGTAACATTTCAAACCCATAAATATACTGTAACATTTCAAATCATTAAGTATACTGTAACATTTCAAATCATTAAGTATACTGTAACATTTCAAACCCTTAAATATACTGTAACATTTCAAATCATTAAGTATACTGTAACATTTCAAATCATTAAGTATACTGTAACATTTCAAACCCTTAAATATACTGTAACATTTCAAATCATTAAGTATACTGTAACATTTCAAATCATTAAGTATACTGTAACATTTCAAATCATTAAGTATACTGTAACATTTCAAATCATTAAGTATACTGTAACATTTCAAATCATTAAGTATACTGTAACATTTCAAATCATTAAGTATACTGTAACATTTCAAATCATTAAGTATACTGTAACATTTCAAATCATTAAGTATACTGTAACATTTCAAATCATTAAGTATACTGTAACATTTCAAATCATTAAGTATACTGTAACATTTCAAACCCTTAAATATACTGTAACATTTCAAATCATTAAGTATACTGTAAGATTTCAAACCCTTAAATATACTGTAACATTTCAAACCCTTAAATATACTGTAACATTTCAAATCATTAAGTATACTGTAACATTTCAAATCATTAAGTATACTGTAACATTTCAAATCATTAAGTATACTGTAACATTTCAAATCATTAAGTATACTGTAACATTTCAAATCATTAAGTATACTGTAACATTTCAAACCCTTAAATATACTGTAACATTTCAAATCATTAAGTATACTGTAACATTTCAAATCATTAAGTATACTGTAACATTTCAAACCCTTAAATATACTGTAACATTTCAAATCATTAAGCATACTGTAACATTTCAAATCATTAAGTATACTGTAACATTTCAAACCCATAAATATACTGTAACATTTCAAATCATTAAGTATACTGTAACATTTCAAATCATTAAGTATACTGTAACATTTCAAACCCTTAAATATACTGTAACATTTCAAATCATTAAGTATACTGTAACATTTCAAATCATTAAGTATACTGTAACATTTCAAACCCTTAAATATACTGTAACATTTCAAATCATTAAGTATACTGTAACATTTCAAATCATTAAGTATACTGTAACATTTCAAATCATTAAGTATACTGTAACATTTCAAATCATTAAGTATACTGTAACATTTCAAATCATTAAGTATACTGTAACATTTCAAATCATTAAGTATACTGTAACATTTCAAATCATTAAGTATACTGTAACATTTCAAACCCTTAAATATACTGTAACATTTCAAATCATTAAGTATACTGTAACATTTCAAACCCTTAAATATACTGTAACATTTCAAACCCTTAAATATACTGTAACATTTCAAATCATTAAGTATACTGTAACATTTCAAATCATTAAGTATACTGTAACATTTCAAATCATTAAGTATACTGTAACATTTCAAATCATTAAGTATACTGTAACATTTCAAACCCTTAAATATACTGTAACATTTCAAACCCTTAAATATACTGTAACATTTCAAATCATTAAGTATACTGTAACATTTCAAATCATTAAGTATACTGTAACATTTCAAACCCTTAAATATACTGTAACATTTCAAACCCTTAAATATACTGTAACATTTCAAATCATTAAGTATACTGTAACATTTCAAATCATTAAGTATACTGTAACATTTCAAATCATTAAGTATACTGTAACATTTCAAATCATTAAGTATACTGTAACATTTCAAACCCTTAAATATACTGTAACATTTCAAACCCTTAGGTAACATTTCAAGCAACTGTGAATACTGTAACGTTTCAAACCCTTAAGTATACTGTAACGTTTCAAACTCTTAAGTAAACTGTAACATTTCAAACCCTTATGTATACTGTAACATTTCAAACATTTACGTATACTGTAACATTTCAAACCTTTACGTATACATGTACTGTAAAATTTCAAACCCATATCTATACTGCAACATTTCAAATCCTTAAGTAAACTGTAACATTTCAAACTCTTATGTATGCTGTCACATTTCAAACTCTTAAGTATGGTGTAACATTTCAAACCCATAGCAACAAAGTATATTGTAACATTTAAAACCCTTACGTACACTGTAACAGTTCAAACACTTATGTACAGTGTAAATTTTAAATAAGTGTCAAGTAAACACAAGGGATTACGTAATCTGGTAGTGGGGATCATATTTGCATTGATTACTTAAGTAAACTCAAGTGATTGCGTAATCTGGTAGTGAACATCTTTGTATTGATTATTTAAGTAAACACAAGTGATTGCGTAATCTGGTAGTGAACATCTTTATATTGATTATTTAAGTAAACACAAGGGATTGCGTAATCTGGTAGTGAACATCTTTGTATTGATTATTTAAGTAAACACAATGGATTACGTAACCTGGTAGTGGGGAACATCTTTGAATTGATTATTTAAGTAAACACAAGGGATTGCGTAATCTGGTAGTGAACATCTTTTTATTGACTATTTAAGTAAACACACGTGATTGATTAATCTGGTAGTGAACATCTTTATATTGATTATTTAAGTAAACACAAGGGATTGCGTAATCTGGTTGTGGGGAACATCTTTGCATTTATCATTTAATTAAACACTACGTCTGAGTTGGATGAACTCTAAATAATTAAGGAGATCAGAGCCAACCAAAAATAGTTTTTTAATTTTCAAAGAAGCCATCGTATTAAAATCCAAAAACAGATCCATCTTGTGTCATTTGCAAAATCTAACTTCATCGAAACCGGTACATCTAGCTCCATGTGAAATTTTAGTTGTTGGCACTAGTTATAATGATAATCCCGATATTTCCAACCAACTGAACTACGTTTTTAATAATATCTCCCAAACGCTTGACAAGTCTAATCATACAGAGCCTAATTTAGACAAACTTACTAAATTCGTGAATGAAAAGGTACATGATCAAGTTTGCATTAACATTCCCTTAACATCAATATTCTCAACAACAAAAAAAACACTTGATACAACCAAATCAGCTGGTCTAGATGGAATTCATCCCAAAACTCTGAAAATGTCTGCATTATCAATCTCAGAGTGGTTGAAAGAAACAATCAATTGTAGTTTTACTTTCAGTAAATACGCGGAGACATTGAAGTTAGCAAAAGTATTTGCAATATATGAGTGAAGTGAAAAGAATGGACCGTCCAACCATCGACTCATATCTGTTATATCTGTACTTTCACGACACCGACCTAGACTCCTTAAAAACCACATTCAGCACAGCTGTGACTAGTAGAGCTAGCAATGTCATTGGCAAATATGATCGAACAAAGAAACCTTGGGTTCACAATAGGTATCTTTGAACTATGCGAATAAAGAACCGACCTGAAAAAGGGTAACATAGATCATGAAGGAGATAGAAAATACAGAGAGCTGAATAACAAAAAAGCTGCATAACAACCAGTGTGTGTGTGTGTGTGTGTGTGTGTGTGAGAGAGAGAGAGAGAGAGAGAGAGAGAGAGAGAGAGAGAGAGCATGATCAAAGATGGATAGAAAGACAATGCTGAGAAATCCAAGATAGTCTAAATGAAAGAAAAATTGCATATCAGCTGGTGAAAGATCTCACAACCCATAAACAAAGGAAAACTGACCACCAGCGAATTCAAATCAGGAAAATAAAGCACAAAAGATCATGAGATCCTCAAGCGGTGGACAGAATAATGCTCACAATTGTACAATAATAAGTCCCAAAGAGATCCAGCAGTACTAAATTACCATCGGGCATAATAACTTGATGAGAACCCCCATTCTTCGTGAGAAAGAAGAAATTGAAGTTAGGTCACTAAAGAGAGGAAAGTCAGTTGGCGTTGACAAAATAATAGCAAAGCTCATTCAAGTAGGCGGAGAATAAGTAGTCACAGTCCTGACAACAATCTGCAGAAAGATATGGCAAACATGATAATGGCCCACCATTTGGACTCCATCCTTGGTCATCATGCTCCCCATGAAAGGAAACCTACAGATAGGCCAAAACTATAGAACTATCAGTCTGATCAGTCACCCATGCAGAGAAAATTGCTGAAGACCAGGAAGGTCTATGAGCTGGAATGAGCACCACAGAACAAATTATTCAATCTCACACTCCTTTGCAAGAAATACCTATAGCATCAGCAGAATCTGTACCACGTCTTTATAGACTTCAAACATACCATTATGGGCAACTATAAGAATGTACAACATCAGTTCAAATCTGGGGCAGGTTGTTGAGCACCTCTGTGACAAAGCTACCAGTGATGTCCTCATCAATGGCAGCTGAGGAAACTGAGTTAGAAAGGGATGAGTCCCTTACATTCTTTAACATTTTTCTTTAAAGGATCATGGAGGATGTCTTGCATGACCACAAGGGCACTGTCAGTATCGGAGGAAGAACAATCACTAACTTTTTCTTCGCATATGATATTGATTGTTTAGCAGGAGAGGATAAAGAACTGGCTGACTTGGCTAAGCGCATCGACACAACCTCCACAGCACACGGTGAGAAAATTAACGCTGACAAAAACCAAGCTTATGACAAACAACACTACCTATAAATAAATAACGGTCAATAGACACAAGCTAGAAAGAATCACAAGCTTCATGTTCTTGGGGTCAGTTATCACAGATGAGGGCTCCAAACCAGAACTACTTTGCAGGATTGCCCAGACCACAGCAATAATAACAAGGTTAAGACCAATATGGAAACATAGACGCTCACATCAGATGTACAAAGAAGTATTAAAACCTTCGAAATGAGATGCTACCGCAAGATCTTTGGCATCTCATATATTGACCATGTAACCAATGAAGAATTAAGTCCACAATAGGATCCAACGAGTCATCAGATCCTATGACGATTTACTGACCGCTGTGGGGAAAAAAGCGTAAACTAAAGCGTTGCGGTCATGTCTCAAGATCATCTGGACTGGCAAAGGCAATCTTGTAATGCACATTACGAGGGGGCAGATGATGAGGCAGATAGAAAAAGAGGTGGGAAGGCATTAAAGAGTGGGCAGGCATGGGATTTGGAAGTTCCCAAAGCGCATTAGAGAACAGGGAAAGATGGTGAGAATTAGAAGTAAAGTCAGCTATGGTCCCCAACGGTTTGATGATGATAATGATGGTGGTGGTGGTGCTTATGACCTTCGAAAGTTATTGAAAACATGCCAGCAAGCATGTTATCAGACATCTTGACAAGTGTCATCTTTTTCATAAATCACAATCAGATTTTCAACAGATTCATTCATGTCAAACTGAATTGACAAAACTTATAGAACGATGGCTACAAGCAGTAGAATCGGGCGAACTTACTGGCACAATCATCATTGATTTAAAAAATGCGTTCGATTTGTTTGATCATTTGGTACTCATTAAAAAAAACTTTCAGCCTTCAGGTTTTTTTTTTCCAAACTCAGATGCCTGGTTCATGTAGTATCTCACTAATAAACACGGGTACATATACATCCAAACCAAGTCATATCTTAAGTGGTGTTCCTCGAGGACCTATATTAGGGCCTCTTCTTTTACTCCTATGTATTAATGACTTAGCCTTGTATCCAGTTTGGTGTCATCAAAACAAAATGCATATTAACATCTCTAAAATGAAATGTATCACAATCGGAACAAGACAACGTCTATCTACCTACATAAATTTACTTCTAACTCAAAATGGCTTAGACGAATATGTTGCACAAACACACTTCTTGGTATCTACATTGATCAATACCTCGGCTGGAATGCACATATCAATCACATATGTGCAATGGTAGTCAAAATAATAACCTTGTAAAATTGCTTTCGAAATTTCAACCTCCCCAATCACGTGAAGTTTATTTTTTCGGGTTTTACACTACCACTGATAGATTACGGCTGTACCATATGGGGAAACACATCCAATTATTATCTGTCCAGAATTGATAAACTCCAGACAAGGCAAGTCCAAATATTACTGAAACTTCCTGTTAGGATTACTTCGAATCTTTTGCTTTCACGTCTGCAATTGCTACCTGTATATAAACGTATTTTTTTTTTATTTTAAAGGAATCATGGCATACAAGTCTTTAAACGGTCTTTCTCAAAATTATATACATAACCTTACTTACCTAAAATCATCAAATACTGAGCGTAATCTACGATCGACAACTAACAACGACCTCCAGATTTAGGGGATGAAAACCAATCATTACAAAAGTCCATTTACTGTATCAGTACCTACTGTATGGAATTCCTTACAACTGACGATACGTAATTCAAATTCCCTTGCTTCTTTTAAAATATCATTAAAAAAAACTTATATCTTGACCAGCTGGAATGACATGAAAGACTCTGAATAGAAAACTTTATCTTCATATCTATAAATAATGTGTACAGATCTTTTCGATAAATATAATACGTACGACTTATGCTGAAATTTATGTACCTGAGTATAGAACATTGTTCATATGTGTATATGTTTCCCAAAATAGTCACACAAAATCATTCATGTTAAATATGCATAAATGAGCGTGCGATGATACCTGATTATGTGTATGGTCTTGTAGTGGTGGGTATTTTTTTGGTTTATTGTTGTTTGTTTTGATTTTGTTTTTAACATAGCCAATGGCAGATGGGTCAGTCATGACCAAATGTGTTAACCTCGTTAAAGAAAGATTATTATTATTATTATTATTACTATTATTATTATTATTATTATTATTATTATTATTATTATTATTATTATTATTATTATCTAAGTGCATAACATACATGAAAAGAGAAACAAGCAACCAATAAAATAACGGCGTGGAAGATAACAGACTCCAAACAGACATAAAATAAAACAAACTAGACAGATTGATATTGATCAGTGTGAGGGGGGCGGAGTGAATTGGTAAGTGTAGGATAGTAATAAACAGATGTTCGAAAAGACTAATAGATGTGTGTAACGAGGCATTTTTTTTTTTATCATTTCTTTCCAAATATTTGTATTAAGATGGAAAGATGTGCACAGGTTCAGACGAAAAACATTTAATTGTTATACTTGCTTAAAAAACTAAATATCATACTAAATAAAATGCAGTTAATAAAATAGACACCTACATTCTAAGGAAATTTCTCGTCCGATCAGCTAAATCAATTAAAGCGAATATTTTTTTTTTTAATGACCATAAATGTTAAATATAGAAACAAAGTTTGAACACAATGTCACTTCATTAAAGTGTATGTGCCGGTAACACGCGAACACATTAAAAACAAATACAAACTGACAATAGTACTTGAAATATCTTATTATAATGAACTTGTAATGCATATATTCATCCAACGGCAATTAAAGCAAGTCCAACGATTATAATTATTCATTTTAAATTAACCCTTCGAACATGTTGTAAGGCTGAGATTATTTTCGTTACGATCATAGACCATTGCGATTTAAACCTGTTGTAAGGATTAGATTAATTTCATTAGGATATTCGACTATTACGGCTTAAACATGGTGTAAATTTAAAATTAATTTCATTAGGATCATCGACCATTACGGTTTAAACATGGTGTAAGGATTAGATTAATTTCATTAGGATAATCGACCATTACGGTTTAAACATGTTGTAAGATTAGATTAATTTCATTAGGATATTCGACCATTACAGCTTAAACATGTTGTAAGTTTTAGATTAATTTCATTAGGATCATCGACATCGGGGTATGGTTTGCATGCATGCGCTCTCGTGTATATTTTTCTAAGGCATGTTTCAAACTACCTTCGACAAGTTTTGAATCTCGTTACAAAAACTTATGATTTAGACACAAAAATGATTCAATTGTATGTTCTAGTGGCAGTTGAACATTTATACATATTTGCTATTATGTAAGCCTATTTGTAAGTTCAGTAATATAATCTAGGTGCTCCTATTAGACTTAATTCAAATGTATTGCTTCTCCTGCGATCATTGAAGTTACACAGACCATGAACAGGTGCAATGTTTAAACCGCCCCCATCCCCTAAAAACAGAAACGGGTATAAAACCTTAACAGATGTTAATTTTCTTAATAACCCAAATGATACCAGTGATCAATCGCAGCTCTTAACGGCAAGAAAAGAGGCATAGTTACTTTAAATCGGCTTACCCCCCACATCAAAACTTTATTTCATATATGTGTTTTATAATACGAATCCATTGAATGAGAACAATCGTATTGGGGATATGTGTACTGCAGTAGAACATTTGGAGAATTTCGATGTTAGTTTAAGTAACAAATAGTATGTATTTGTGTGTGTGTGTGTGTGTGTGTGTGTGTGGACGTTGCTTTCTATTAGATTTTAGAAATCTTTCAATTAAAATAACATGGGTCCGTATTCATGACAACATGTACCACTGCCTGTTCAAGTGCTGATAGTTGAAGGTTGAGTGATGGGGTGGAATTGAGCTGGCTGTTGGAGGTTGGGTAGTGGGTGAAATTCACTTGAACTAGAAAGCTAGTCATTGGTTAATTTATTCAAGCAGTTCGTAATCTTTTACTGGTAGCTCGTTAGCGAGATAGCTAGATTGTTGGATAAATGACCAATCTGTACGACAGATAGATATTATTGATTACTGGTCATGTTGTAAAATCGATCGATCGATTGATAGATAGACAGATAGATAGATAGATAGATAGATAGATAGATAGATAGATAGATAGATAGATAGATAGATAGATAGATAGTAGAGCTCTCTACGTACCTACATAATTGCATAGAAATATGCAAACATACATAGATATATGCATCCATACATAATATTCCACCTATTGTCTATTCGATGGTTATCCAAGACTACCTACAATGTTTTGAATTATTGAGAGAGAGAGAGAGAGAGAGAGAGAGAGAGAGAGAGAGAGAGAGAGAGAGAGAGAGAGAGAGAGAGTTGACCTCAATAATTAGTCAAATAACATTCAGAGAAAACTTACCCCATTCTTACCACATACCTCCAATCTCTACTCCCAGAATTAGTATCACAAGCATGTGGGTTAGTTATGTGATCACACTACGTATGGGCTATGTAATCTTTACAGCGCTGGTTATTTTTAACAAGCTGATTGAAAAGGTTGCTGCTGCTGCTGCTGCTCCAAATGCCAAAGCACCGAAAAGATTAAGTATCATTACCTTGTCAGAAGATAGACGCTCATCAGTCTGAATTAACTCAGTACCGACAAGATATTGTCTTGTTATTTTGTTCGAGAGAAGACGCTCAGTCGAGGCCAGTAAGTGTTATAGTGACTTTTCATTCCTTTTGTAAAATTTGAGGTTGAATGTTGGCTTTATTGAAATTGTTACGGTTTTCTCTTTAACAACCTGTTCCTGTTGCATGCTTAATAATTTGGCTCGCATTAGAATATTAAAGATTATATCAAGCGTAATCGAAACTGATGTTTATGATAATAATGTTCAAATTTATTCCAATAAAAGTTGCTTTTGACCGATGTATGTATGTATGTATGTATGTATGTATGTATATGTATATATATATATATATATATATATATATATATATATATATATATATATATATATATATATATATATATATATATATATATATTAGTTAGTCACCCAAATCGCATCCCAGGTGTGTGCATATAAAGCGGCGTTAACCTTGAAGTGACGCTCCTCCCCCCTCTCACTGATCCCCTAGTCGAATTCCACTTTTAAACTCGGCAGTCTCATCGACCTAAACTCAGCAGGCTGTTTCAGGTTCTGATCACAACACAAAGACTTTCTCATTCACATCCTTTACCTCAAACAATAAATATCAGCAACACCAAAATTAAATTCTCACAGTCAGTACGAAACCTAAGTGTTACTCTAGACAGTACTCTCACATTGTACCAACATGTCATGAACATATGCAAGGCTGCATATCTTGAGCTGAGAAACATCAGCACCATTTGCAAATATTTTTCATATGACGCCACTAAAACACTTGTGTGTTCATTAATACTTTCAAGATTGGACTATTGTAACCCAATTCTGTCCCAGTAATGTGGAATGAATTGCACATTGAAATTAGATACAAAGACACAGTGATCCCTTTCAAAAGACCTCTTAAAATTCTACCTTTTCGACTGCAAGAACAAATTTAAAGACCTAAAAGTGCCTTACCTTAAATATTTTCAGCATTTGTTGTTTTCCAATTTGATGGTGTTTGTTTTTGCTTCTTGTTTTGATTTTAAACGATGTTTTTGATTTGTGTAGGGTGTATCATAACCACTTCCCAATGAGCATCTTGATGCAATTGAATGGTTTGAGGTAATTTAGCTGTCTTAAACAGCACAAAGTGTTGTTAGGAAACACCTCTATGGAACTATCAGTGGGTAACGTAAAGTAAAATTGGTTATTGTTGTTCATAATTCCAGGATTATGCTGCCCAAGGGAGGGGTCGATCGAGGTCAGAGAAATGTCTAAAAGAGAATTGTTGTTAGAATGGTGACTGTGTGGAGAATGACTGACGTTGGATGCAAAGCTCACGTTGTCGAGTTTTGTTCCCATTTGAAGAGCTCTTCAGGGAAGCATTGGGAAGAAGGTAACAGATGCATCTGCTTAGTACAATGGTCCACAATTGTTTGTCTCCATGTTGCAAACTCAAATTGGCACATCACACCACACCTTCAACGATAGCTTTTGTAAATCTTATAAAGAAGAACTGGGCGAAGGAGTGGTCACTGTGGCAGCTGCGGCTGTGTTCAAGGGCATGATGGTCACTTCTTTTTATAGTCGATGACTGGCGAAGCGTCGATCCAACAATAAAAACTGGGAGGATATCCTTTCCAAAGTATTCTAACTTCTTTGACTCGACTAATCTCCCACTTTACGGAATCTTCGCTCGAGAATGCTTTCGATGTCGTACACTTCGTCTTCTGTTTTGGTTACGCGTTGTAACTCGGGCAAGTAAAACGTTCCTTTTAATACTTCCCCGTTCATATGTCTTCCAATTGATAGACGGCAGGATGACGACCACGCACTCGTCCAGTGATACGAACACATTCGGTGATCCAGTTGGGCAAGTAACCTTTGTTGAAAGTGCGTTTGGTCTTGCCCATGCGTACGCAATTGCAAATAATCGGGGTGGTTGGGTTTTATATCCACGAGTAAATAAGCGTGTGGGGTTTGAGTGGCATCATCGTACGCATGAGTCAGGGAAGGTGTTCCTAAATGATTGGCTATGACTTGCACTTACAATTTATCTGTAGGGCATTTAAACAAGACCAGTAAAGAGCATTGATGCTAAGGATGCGATGAACTTTACTTTGTTAACACACACGCTGTATAATACAAATGACGCTGGCAATACGTTGATGCCTTTCGCGCGTAAACCACATTACATTTCTTCTTCGTCTTCTCCTAACATGTCCTCAAAAATGACCAGATTGGTTTGACTGGGGTCAGACATGAACCCGTTGTCTTCGCTAGGAATGCCTTCGACAAACACGATATAATTTCCTAGACTTTCTCGCAAGAGACTGTACACCGATTGACACTCTTTGTAACACCACACGATGGATTGAGGTTTATCAAATGATGTTTATGTTGGATCAAACGTTTCACAAATTCTGTTTTGCCTGAACCGTTCTGTCCGACAATTAACATGTTAAAGGGATGGCTAAGATACAAGGCCTCCCAACTAGCACGATCTAAGTGTTCGTAGATGACTTTGAAAATGGAGGAAGAGTGAGCAGAAACAGCAGAGGTAGCCATAGTAGTGCAATGAATGTCACTTTTGACACGGAAACAGACAGGACAAGAGTTTTTATACTTTTTCAAAACAAGTTTATTTCAACACTTTCTTAAAATGAAACGATAAGAAAGATGAAAATACATAAAAGCCGAATGGTTAAGTAAAGCAATAAAACATAAAAGCCGAATGGTTAAGTAAAGCAATAAAACATAAAAGCCGAATGGTTAAGTAAAGCAATAAAACATAAAAGCCGAATGGTTAAAGTAAAGCAATAAAACATAAAAGCCGAATGGTTAAGTAAAGCAATAAAACATATTACAATGAACAAAGTGAAATAAAAACAAGTCTCTGTACAACATGTTTTTGTAACGATGGTGTCCTAGAGACAGTGTGGACTGTTATTGCAGTCTCTACATTGGGTTCAGTCAGGCTAGTGAGATTTACACTTCACTGTCTGTTCACCAAAGTGGTGACTATGATGTGGTTAAAGAATGCATTCTAAGGGGTTAGGAGTTAGTCCCTGAAACTTATCGGCAAAAATTCAGAAATTACAGAAAAGAAGCTGGACAAACTCATGTCGAATTTGCTAGAGAAAAAGAGCAGTTGTTTGATAGATGGTGCTTAGCCAAGAAAGTCGAACAAGATTATCAAAATCTCAAGCAAATGATATTAATTGAAGAGTTCAAAAACTGTGTTCATAGTGACGTTAAGTCTTATCTTGATGAGCATAGGATTGAAACCTTGGAGAATGCTGCTCGAGCTGCTGAAGAAAATTCTTTGACACATAAAGTTAATTTTGTTAACAAGACTTCTACTCAACAGTCTTCTGGCAGAAAAGTATTTCAGCCTAATACCAGCTCTTTTAAAACTCAAACTAGCACAACTTTCAAAAATCAAACTTCAGAGAAGCTTGATTCTAGATCCTTGTCTCTTCCGACGTGTATCTATTGCAAGAAAAAAGGACACGTTATTTCTGATTGCTACAAATTGAAAAATAAGCATCATAATCATGACAGACCTGTTCCAAATGCTCTTATTTCTAAGAGGTCAATGTCACGGTCATGTATTGAAAGCAATACATTTGTTGGGTCTAATAAACCCTGGTCTGATTTTATTATAGAGAATTATGAACCATTCATATCGAAGGGTTCTATATCACTCTTGGGTGATTCAGCCAATCCTACCCCTATTAAAATTTTAAGGGACACAGGAGCTTCTCAGAGTCTTTTATTGTCAGGTACTTTGCCTTTTTCTGAGAAGTCTTCTTCTAATGAAAGTTTTCTTATTCAGGGAGTAGAATGCGGCTTTGTTAATGTTCCGCTCCATTTTGTAAATTTGTCATCAGACTTAGTATCAGGACCTGTGACAGTCGGAACAGTCTCAATTTTATCCGATGAGGGCATTCATTTATTCCTAGGCAACGACTTAGCTGGAGACAAGGTTGTGGTTAATCCACTTGTAACTGACAAGCCTGATTTGGATCAGAAAGTTGATCCAATTGAAAAATAATTCCAAGATATATTTCAAGCTTGTGCAGTTACCAGAGCTATGGCAAAGAAAGCTCTTGAGAATGATGTTGATGAAGACAGTATACCTTTAGCTGAAACGTGAATAGATCAGGCTTTTGATGAGGTCACTTTTACTTCTTGTTTGGATCAATCAGAAGGTATTGATCATAGTGATCCTCTTTTAACAACTCATTCTCTTTATTCTAATCAGGGTGATAAACGACAGTCACTTGTCGTCGAACAGGAAAAGGATCCTGAGATCTCCTGTTTCCTGTTTTTTTCATAGAGTCATAAGTGAGACTGAAGCCGCTGAAGTTCCTGTCTGCTATTTCATTAACCTTGGAATTCTTATGAGAAAATGGAGACCTCTCGAGGTACCTGCTGAAAACAACTCTGCCATATAAACATGCTAAAAGAGCATACTGAAAGAGATAGCCATGTTAAACCTGTAATTAATTTAGTTGTACCTGTCCCACTCAGTGAAGGAATATCATCAGATTCTACTGATATTGAAATGACGAATCTTTGTAATTCAGAAATTATAAAAGATCTAGACCAGAAACTTTCACATTTGCAAGTGCAAGAAAGAAATAAACTGAAACAGTTATTATTTGAATATGAGCACTTATTTCCAGATGTTCCTACAAGGACAAACAAAATTTTTCATGACGATGAAATTGTAAATTCCAAACCTGTTAAACAACATTAATACAGGATGAATCCACTCAAACAGGAATACTTAAAAAAGGAAATTCAATATTTGCTCGAGAATGATTTTATAGAGCCCAGTAAAAGTGATTGGAGTTCACCATGCATACTTGTTCCAAAACCAGATAAAACTTTCCGTGTGTGCATTGATTATAGGAAGGTGAACAGTATGACAAAAACAGATTCATTCCCATTACCATTACGTGAGTTTTTGAACGTAAATTTGTTCTAAAAGATTCTAGAAGATCACGTGACCCCTTTTTGTTTACGTAAAAACAGGTATATAAATTATGTTTTGAGAGCGAACTATTGAGTAGAACGTGTGCTGTTAGAATATTAAGTTTTGTCGTTTTGAGTTATTTTAAATTACCTTGTACTGGAAATTATTTCAATTCGTTTGGATCAAGAGGAAATATTTTGTTATTTATCTGGAAAAGAATTGTGCTCATAGAATTTTATTACCAAGAACTGACTTCATCAATTGACATCGTCTTCCATCTTGGATACTTCGCTGGGATTCGAACTTGGAATTATTAATAACTCAATAAATTGTTTATTAAGTTTTTACAAGCTTGTTATTCTCACTATTTCTATGTTACTGTTTATTCGGGCTTAAGCACGTAACAATGTGTATGGATGGATGGATGGATGGATGGATAGATCGATGGATATGTGGTCTAAGGTTGACATTGCCGGGAAAGTAGTGGGAGACAAGCGCCCCACTTCAGAAATCCCCAATACGGCTTGCGTCTCTGATCGCCTCTGTCAACTAAAATCCAGCTCCTGGCCTTCACGAGTGGCTTAGAGTTGAAGTCCGGCCGACCGCGTCACCCAGCAACAAGAGTAGGGGTGAAGGCAGGCCACTGGCGCCTTAAAACCAGTTGCTTCGGGTAGATGGGAAACGTAAGCTTTGGATAGTACCTCATCTAGGAGAAGAAAACTCCGATTCCAGACCTCTACTGCCATGCGGATCAACACACTCATGTGAAAGGTTAAGGGAGTAAACACCAACAAAAATCCGGAGATGGAGTCGCTAAGACGGTCTGACATTAACCTCAATGTCATTCCGGCAACTCCTTCGACGCCGTTGGTGCCAAGCTGTATCGACATTTGTCGTTCCCTTGGACCCACCAGTTGCATAGACGGGTTTAATCTGCTGAATTGGGAACATATGATTCTTCATACCACCCTACACAGGCTTCGTAACTCCACAGGAGAGGACACTCCAGCATAGTCGTATGGCGTCGGCACAACACGAGAAGTAGCACTTTACCGGTTCTAAGCCAAAGCTCGATTGGCGTAGAGCCTGGCACCAGGGGTTACTTCTAACAGTGGTCGAGATCATCAGGTCTCACTGGACAGGTACCGCCCTCTTTAAGCTGGGCAGCCCCCAGTCAGCATGGCCTGCCTGCTTCAATGTGTGCGCGGAGCTTAGAGAACCTTGTCGACAAGTGGGCCACAAAACTTTGCACCAGAAAAGACTCAAAGAAGAAAGAAGAAAACTCCAGCTCTTCGTTTTGCGACCTGGAACGTTTGGACCATATGTCCTGGATTGACCAATGACCTACAGCAGATCGACCATGCACGGAAGACTGCCGTCATTGGCAAAGAAAACTCCCGACTGAGCATCGACATTGCCTGTCTCCAGGAGACCTTACTGGCTGACAGCGGCACCATCAGGGAAACCAATTACACGTTCTTTTGGCAGGGGAAGCCCTTGAATGAACCTATGCAGCACGGTGTAGGCTTTGCCATAAAGAACCTTTATTGAACCTACGTCATCAGGTACTGAAAAAATCCTTGCCCTCCGGCTGACAACATCCTTAGGCCCGGTCAACATCTTCAGCATGTATGTTCCAACACTCCGCTCCACCCACGAGGAGAAAGATACGTTTTATGAGTCTCTTAATCAGGCAATATCCAGTATTCCAAACAATGAAGGCATTTACTTACTAGGAGAATTAAATGCAAGAGCGGGAGCAGACCATGAGGTCTGGTCCGCCTGTCTCGGCGTTTTCGGACGGGGCATGATCAACGAGAACGGTCAGCGACTTCTGGAGATGTGCTGCTCCTACAGCCTATGTGTGACCAACACTTTCCTCCAATGCAAGGAGATCCACCAGGTGTCTTGGAGACAACCACGTTCACTCCACTGGCACCAGCTAGACCTTGTCAACACTAGGCGTGCAAAACTGACCAGCGTTCTCCTCACCAGCAGTTACCACATTGCCGACTGCCATTCCTTTGTGGTCAGTAAGGTGCGAATATTACCCAAGACGCTGCACCATACCAAGAAGAAGGGTCACCCTCGCATCAACACCTGCTGTGCAAGTAACCCAGAGAAAACACAGCAGTTCATCAGCAAAGTGGAGGAAGCTCTCACCAAAATGACACCTGATGACACCATTGACTCCAAGTGGGCCCATCTCCGTGTCTCTGTGTACAACTCAGCCATCGTAGCTTACGGGAAGAGGGAACGGAAAAATGCCGACTGGTATGAGGAACACTGGGAGGAAATGGAGTCCGTGACTGAGGCAAAGAGGAAATCCATCTTGGCATACAAGGCTGCACCTAGCCCAATGACATTGCAAGCACTGAGGAATGCAAGTAACAACGCCCAGAAGACCGCCCGCCACTGTGCCCACATCTACTGGCTTAACCTTTGCAACAGTATACAGACAGCTGCTGACACTGGGGATGCAAGAGGAATGTATGAGGGCATCAAGAAGGCGTCAGGCCCCTCCATCTCAGATAACTCCCCCCTCAAGTCCAAGACATGTGAAGACATCACAGACCAGGGGAAACAACTGCAGCGATGGGTTGAACACTATCTCGAGCTATATGCAACCCAAAACAATGTCACTCACACTGTCCTGTATGCCATTCCAGACCTGCCTGTCATATAGGAGCTAGACACACAACCCACCCTGGAAGAGCTCGGAAAATCCATAGACTGCCTTGACTGTAGGAAGGCTCCTGGAAGCGACAACATTCCAGCTGAAGTCCTCAAGAGTGGGAAACCAGCGCTGCTCCAGCCGCTACACATACTCCTCTCCCTCTTCTGGGAACATCCCACAAGTTATGCGTGACGCCAACAACGTCACTTTTTACAAGAACAAGGGAGACCGTAGCGACTGCAACAACTACCGGGGTATTTCCCTCCTCAGTGTTGTCGGAAAGGCTTTCGCCCGAGTTGCCTTGGCGCGCTTGCATATCCTAGCCTGTATACATGATCTTCTCACTACGTCAGCTGCAGGAGAAGTGTCATGAGCAGCAGATGCCCCTCTATATTGCCTTCATAGACCTGACAAAGGCATTTGACCTGGTCAGTTGGAGTGGACTCTTCAGAATCCTGCAGAAGATTGGCTGCCACACCCACCCACCCACGTCTACTTGCTGTCCTCATGTCGTTCCACGAGAACGTGCAAAGCACAGTGTGCTTCAATAACGCAACATCAGAGGCCTTCCCAGTAATCAGCGGAGTCAAACAAGGCTGTGTGCTTGCGCCGACGCTCTTCGCCTTATTTTTCTCCATGCTTCTCCATGCTTCTCCAGTACGCCTTCATGGGATGCAGCGATGGGGTGTACATGCATACCAGGGCTGACGGCAAGCTGTTCAACATTGCTCGTCTCTTTGCTAAGACTAAAATCAAAAAGGTACTCATCCGTGAATTGCTTTTCGCCGATGATGCAGCCTTAACATCCTACACGGAAGGTGGACTGCAGCAGCTGGTATGCCGCCTCTCCAATGCTTGCAAGGAATTTGGACTGACCATGAGCTTGAAGAAAGCAAACATCATGGCGCAAGATGCAGACTCCCCTCCCTCTGTCACCATAGATGGATACAACTTGGAAGTTGTCGAGAACTTCACATACCTCGGGTCCAACATCTCCAGCTCACTCTCAATTGATTATGAGGTGAATGGCAGGATTGCCAAGGCAGTTGCAGTGATAGCCAGACTTAACCAGAGGGTATGGAACAACCCCATCCTCACTGAGAGACCAAACTGCGTGTCTATCAGGCCTGCGTGCTCAGCTCCCTCCTCTACAGCAGCGAAACATGGACCACCTATGCAAGTCACAAGAGAAAACTCTACACCTTCTACCTGAGATGTCTGCGGCACATTATGCACATCAAGCGGCAGGACAAAGTACCCAACACAGAGGTTCTAGAACGCGCCAACATCAACAGCATGTTCGCCATTCTAAGTGATAGGTCCCTTCGCTGGCTCGACCATGTCAAGAGAATGGACCCAGGCCGCATTCCTAAGGACCTGTTATATGCAGAACTAGCAGAAGGAACACGACCGACTGGACGTCCACACCTACGCTACAAAGATGTTTGCAAGAGGGACATGAAGACGGCCAACATCGATGTGAACAACTGCGAGGGCTTTGCTAATGACCGTCCCATCTGGCGCCAAGCTGTCAGGCAGGGAGTTAGCAAAGCGGAGGACGACAGGAATAGAAAGCATGCTCAAAAGAAAGCCAGAAAGAATGAACAGCTGACTCTGGAGCTACGTCATCGTCTCACGAAGACGGAAGGATGCCAAGAGAAGAGACATGATGTATGTTAACTTAAACTCCTTAAGGAATTTTGTTGCCGACACTTTAAATGCTACCTCTACGAATAGCAGCAGAGAGGGTGAACCCTACAACCTTTTTAGACAAAATTTGATTGAAATCCTAAAACGAGCCGTCCTATAATCTCATTTCAACCAAAAAAAGGGCGAATCCTACAACGTTTCAGACAAAAAAAATTGATTGAATCCTTAAAACGATCCGTAGGATTTCGTTGAAATCTCCCTACGAAATCATTTTAACTAAAAAAATGAAAACGATTTTTTAATTAATTTTGGTCGCAACTTGTTGTCATCCACCCTCTCTGCTGCTTAGTGATTTCATCACTGGTTAACAAAAAATAATAAATGATTTTAACCGAATATTTGATCCAGTCCGATACGATATCGTGTCCGAGGATCATGCAAATTTATTGTTGCGAATCCGTGTGGTTTTGACTGAGCATGACTAAAGAAATCTCGAAATTGATTGAAGTCCATATCAGAACACCATGTCTGCCATATATTTCTAAGAGTATGAGTATCAACGCCGTTGAATACAGAAAGAATATTGCAGTTATCTCTGATGACTTTTGGAACCTGAGTGTAGCGTTGAGTGACATATATCACGTCAGTGTTTTTGTGACGCCCCCGGGAAAAGATCCTAGCAGGATTTTTTTGTTTATCCAACATTATATCGTCGTATACGACTAAATTGTTAATATCTCCATCAATATCATCAATACTCGGTGCTTCATCGATATCGGTTATAAAATCAATGGCGTTCTCACCGCTAATTTCTGATGCATTCTCGTTAAAATCTTTTAGCACTTCATAACATCGTTGATCATCTACGCTAGGAGCAATTAAATACAACTTATCCCACTTCATCCATCTCATTATTAAATTGAGCAACAATTGCGTTTTACCGGATCCAGATGGCCCGATTATAATCATCCGGATAGAGTTTGGTAGCGCTGCATGATGCTTAACCGGTTCTCTTCTTTTAGTCGCTGAAAAATCAATTATATCCATATCTCTATACATAAATTATGGATCTATATTGTGTGAAGTGCAAAACGCGTACTGGCACAGAAGATGTGACGACGGTTACAACTAAAAATAACCGATCAGCGCTTTCTGGTAAATGCATGCAATGTGGTACAAAGAAATTTAGATTTGTGTCAATGAAATCTGATTTAAAAAAAAACGAGGAGGTGATATCGCAGCCAAATTGGCAAAGCTCCCTGGAACCCCATGGGCAAAGTACCCCGGAGAAAAGCACCTCCCAGGATATAGCTACTGTGGACCGGGAACCAGACTTGATATCAGACTCAATAATCAAAATCAACCCAACCCCGGTGAAGAACCAATAAACGCCATTGATAAGGCCTGTCACCTTCATGATGTTGCTTATAAAAGCAGCAATTTGCAACACAGGCATCTAGCAGATGTGAAATTAATTCATGCGTTAAATGCTATTCCTGATAAATCCTTCAAAGAAAAATTGGCTTCATTTTTGATAAAATCGGCTATGAAAAGCAAATTGATGTTAGGTGCCGGTAATTAATAATATGGAATCAATTTATTATTCCCCAAGAGGATACTGGAGGGGTAAATCAGCAGTCCATAAACTCGCTAGCGCTGCAAAAGTGAAAAAAACCACTGCGGCTAATTGGTTATCCAAACAGGCACTATGGCAAATTTATCTACCACCGCCTAAACAAATTCAATTCTCGCATTTTGATGTGACCGCTCCTAATGAAGTTCATCAGGCTGATATATTATTTTTACCTCATGATCGTGGTTACAAATACGCTTTAACCGTTGTTGATATTGCAAGTCGATACAAAGAAGCAGAACCGTTAAAAACAAAATCAGCTACTGAAGTTGCTTCTGCATTTGAGAGGATTTATCGACGAGGTCCTCTGCACTGGCCAAATCTATTGCAGGTTGATCCTGGCAAAGAATTTCAGGGTGCAGTGTTATCTACAATGAAACATCATAATGTCACCATACGACGAGGGCATACTGCGCTACATCGCGATCAGGCCATTGTAGAACGATTTAATCGGACGATTGCTGAGCGGTTATTTGGATATCAATACGCAAAAGAATTCATTCAAGAAAAGCGATCACGTGAATGGGTTAAAAGATTACCAGCTGTAATTACCGCACTGAATAACGAGATTACTAGAACAATCAACATGAAACCTATCAACGCGATTAAAAAGAAGTCAATACCTGAAAAACCACAAAAAGATTTCAAAGAACCAATTCTTGGTAGTAATGTCATTGTGAGGTACTTATACGAACCAGGAGAGCTTGAAGGTGGCAGAAAAAGGGCTACTGATCCTATTTGGAGCGTCACTACGCATAAGATATCTAGTATAACACGATCTACGGGTAGACCAGCAATCTATAAACTGGATTCAACTGCCCCTCAGCGGGGTTTTACTCGACAACAACTACAGGTAATTCCCGAGGATACTCAATTACCACCGCATGGTCTTAACTAGCACCGTTGCGTCTATTGCACTCAAGACAAGTCAACATCACATTATTTCTGACATGACCGAGACTGTTATTTTTTCTGTCTACGGTGAATTGGCGAGGATCCTTATCCGAATACTGCCAACGCAGTATACAATTGCAACTCGCGCAGTGATTATTCTGTTGTTTCTTCAAAGTGATTATTAATTCAGCATCAATATCAAATTCTCGTTGTTTTTTTTTGTCCTGTTGTTTGTAACCGGAGAGTTTTTTATTAATGATGCTAACATCAATATCATTTATTGTGGTGTCATTATCATCGAGGACAATTCTTCGAAGTTGATTTATTTTTCGTACTCTGGATACTGCGAGATAGACTAAATTCGACCATTCGATGTGATTATCCACCATCCAAACAATTGTATCCGATATAGTCAATCCCTGTGAAGAGTGTATTGTTGCTGCGTATCCTAGAGTCCACGGGGATTTATTAGCACGCAATGCATCTTCAACGACATTGATATCAACCAGCACAATATCATTTAATACCAGAATTTGTTTTTCACTCTGTCCTGGAATATCAACTTCAGTGTTCTGTTTTCGTGTATCCGATGGCCTATAACAAAGGGGTACTGGAAGCGTTGCAAATTTTTCTTTATGCAATTCAAATAACTTCATCTGAAGTGTATCCCTGACTATTTTTCTACTTGCAATTATCAAATCATTTGGTTTCCATGTTTCCCAGAAATCGTTTATTTGAGTTTCTGAAATCACTTCACGCGCTATTTCGCACTGGATTCTATCCGGTTGTAATCTAATTAGTTTCTTAAATTCTCGTAATCGTTCATCAATTGATCTATAATCAGTGGTGATTTCTTCATAATAGTCTACAAAACCCCTTAGCCATTCATGTGGAGATGCACCGACAAATGGTGGTGGTTGGCCGTGATCACCGCACATGACGACTTTTGTGTTTTTGTTTAACAACCACTCAAGAAATATTTTTAATACATCTAATGACACTGTGCATATTTCATCCCAGATTATGATTTCAGGAATGAATTTATCACCCATACGCTCGGGAGTCCATTTGTCACCCTTCCATCGAAAGAAACTATGGTAAGTACAGGCATTTACCCCTCGCTGTATCATCTCTCTGGCGAGTCTGTGAGTCGGTGTTAGCACAATCATGGTTGACCGACGAAATAATTCAATTGCACGAGTTGTCTTTCCTGACCCACCACAACCGTTTAAATAAACTGTCTTGTATCGACATATTGGATCAGATACCGGTGGTGCATTAGAAAATTCTGATTGATTTTCAGCGCGGTTACAACAAAGATATTTATCATCCATGGCAACGTCTGCGGATTCACAATACTCATGTAGCATCTCCCTTTTAAATCGCCAACGCCCCCAATTTTCTTCGGGATCTGTGAATTTAGCTACAGCTGATTTGTACTTATTGTGTATATACATCGAATCAGTGGCCACTCTAACCGCGGTATTAGGAAATCTATTTATCATCGAAAATAGATTAATAGAAGCATAGGCTAGCATTGAACTTCTCAAATGTGTGTACTGGGAATTATATCCATCACAGTAGGTAACAACCGTACCTAATTTCTCACCATTGGATAGAAAAGCATCCTTACGGGATACAAGTTTTCCCTGTTTCATTAAATCCGCTACAAGAAAATCGTATTCAGCGACATCTGTGATTAACCGCGAAGAATATTTTGCGTTGTCGTATCGTCCACCTTGAGTGAATTTACCGATTATTCTTCGTCCGAGATCTTTTGCTTGTTCTTTTTTAATTTCAAATAACTTCTTAGACCAATTTATGATTTCTTCTTCATTGAAATCAGGGAATTGTTTTCGTAGTTCGTTGATTATACGATCTAGATCGGGTTGTGGTAGCCAAACTTCTTTCTGAGCTCGATAGCATATAATAGCCTCGGAAACAATCAACGATATTAGCATACCACAATCAATCATATATCGTAGTAACACTATTGGCATCCAGGCCTTTTCAGATAGGTGTCTACCGAGCCAAACATAACTACACGGATGTAATCCTGACGCTAATTCGAATGATATCACACGAGCGAATCCGGTTAAATCAAAATCAGGTAATGGTCCATTAATCGCAACACGAGTCATTTCATGCGTGGGGTGTCCAAATCGTTTGAAGTACTCAGCGCATTCCCCATACCCGAGAAAACTTCCGGGATAACACGCGGCTATATCAATTGAAATCATACCATCACGTGAGTATTTCGTATTCCACAATCCTCCATGACCAAATTCGACGCAACTCGATTTAACATCCTCAAGAAAATCACTTCGTGTTGGACGCCATGAGTTTTTTTCTCTTGCGAAGTGAGCTACCACTGATGGAATAGTAAAACTATCCGTGAGTAGTTTTTCATGGAAACTCTCCGGTGAAAAATCATTAGCGATTTTTCTCATTCTGTTATCTAATTCTTCAACGCGATATAATTCACCATTTGGTTTTACAAATTGATCGAATCCTTCATCACTTCTAAGTAACCACACTGACACAGGATCATCCTTACACAACGCATTAATAGCATCAAATAATCTCTCTTCATAGAAAACATCCCCGACGAACTCCTTAGGGATATATTTCACGGTTCTTTCTCGTGGAAATACTGTTACCGCAGGTGTCCACGCGTGTTTGTTATGATCAATAATCTGTATTGGTGCTCCATTTTTGTTATATTTCGGTTCGTATAAAACCTCTCCGGTTATCGTCATAACTGTTATTGGAAATCTTAATGATGTTTCTAACTTAGCTATATCAGAAATCTTTGCACCGTTCTGTTTCACTGTCAGTTCCCACTCGGTTATTTTTTTTCGTCTTAGATCAGTTAGTTTATTTCCTCGGGATGCATTTGTGAAGTGCTCCATTACCCGTGTTGCTACACAATTAAGCCCTGACGAATATTTCATAGGAGCTAGTTTTGCGATATCGGGTTTATCATTTAACGGATATAGCCCATAAACCATTGCTGTTACGGGATAAGATCTTTCGTAGTATGGTTTGTCAATGCCGGTTAGAATCCCTGGTTTGGAATCTCTACTCACAATGACAGCTTTTTTATTCTTGAGGATTGGTTCAAATTTATCCCTAATAATCCATTTGCCATCGACTTCAATAATGAATTTGATTCGGAAAAAATACCGTTTTTCCCCAACACGTGAAATTATCACTGCTGCTTTTTCATCATTCATGGTAGCGTCAACAACACCATCAATTCGAAGTGTTGACCAACAATAGGATGCTCCATCACGCTTAAATTCATTGAAACAATCTCTGATTTTATTAATCATGGCTTTATCAAGAATTTTATTCTTTGGTGTATCAGAGACTATATCGAGATTGAATTGAGCATCCTTCCAGGGTAATTTCTTGGACGCTTTTTTTGGTTTCTCGAGATTAAATTTGTTACGTTTTTTTGGTCTATCGAGATTAAATCTAGGACTGATTTTCAATAATCTCTTAAACTCTTTCATGTTTCCGTCTCTTGGACGTTTGATACGTTTTTTTGGTCTATCGAGATTAAATCTAGGACTGATTTTCAATAATCTCTTAAACTCTTTCATGTTTCCGTCTCTTGGACGTTTGATACGTTTTTTGGGTCTATCGAGATTAAATCTAGGATTGATTTTTAATAATCTCTTAAACTCTTTCATGTTTCCGTCTCTTGGACGTTTGATACGTTTTTTGGGTCTATCGAGATTAAATCTAGGATTGATTTTTAATAATCTCTTAAACTCTTTATCAACATTGAATTCAGCATTTTTCGAAGGCGTTTTCCTTAATTCCTTCATGCTATAATTAAAACAAGCATTTAAATGAAAGATTTTTATATAATGAATCACTGCAAGTGGCTTATGATTGGATCAGTAATCCCGTGTAACAAATCATGCAGAAGTGAGTTTTGTGGGTATCATATGCAAAGCTTTCGACGTGGAAGCCTTGGTCCGTTACCTTGTATTCTATGTGGGGTTGGGGTCAGGGGGAAATCACGGTTGTGTTTGAATTGCGGTGGAAAGCGATACAGGGAGTTGAAGCGTTATTATGATAAAAGAATAAAAAATGGACAATCAATCAGAAATTTTGACCCTGACGCTGACAAAGTCAGTATTCTTGACGCTGACAAAGTCAGTATCAAGGATAAAATCATAAGAACTCCTCAAGACTACATCGAAAGATTTATCATTAAACCAAACAATGAATTAGACAAACAATAGTATTATATATACGAATGAACCAAGAATTCAGACCACACCCTGTGATCACAAATTATGAAGCATCCAGTGATGGTGTTGTAAGAAATCGCAGACTGAAGAAATCAGTTGGTTCTGATAATGGTATGGGGTATTTGAAGTTTGGCGCTGGAAAGAAATTTTATCTCAATCATCGTTTCGTGTATGAATGCTTTTATGGATTGATCGAGGATGATTTTGTTATTGATCATATCGATTCTAATCCAAAGAACAATTCTTTATCAAATCTGCAGGCTGTTACTCAAAGTGAGAATTTGAAAAGAGGGAAGACTGGCACTTGTTCAAAAAAAGCGAGACCTGTGAAATCTTTAAATACAACAACTAACGAAGAAAAAATATTTCAATCAATATATGAAGCCGGCAAGTATTTCGATATTTGTTCACCCTCAGTACGATTTGTTGCAGAGGGGATTTATCGATCGGCTATTTCAAAAAGGACGGGACAAAAAGTTAAATTTAGTTACGTCTAATACGTCATATTTTTCATTTAGAAATATGTCATTGCTATAGAATAATGAATTCTGAAAACATGAATAGCATCATATCCGAGATTTCAAAATTGAAAGGTTGGGATATTGAACTATCAGATGGGTTAAATCCTGATCAAATCATGTCTGATTTTCAGGATATAGAATACGGAGTTAACAACAATAAATACATGCTGCCAAAGAAATATGCACTCATCAAAAGAATTCAGAATTCTATTAAGGACTCTCTCGCATTCTCCAGTGACGTAAGTGTGTTCGCTCCGTTATATACCATCGTAGAACGAATACGAAAAGAATTGGGGTACGAATACGAATTGAAAAAGGAGGTTAATTCTAAAGTTAGAAACCTACGGGCGTTAATTCAAGAAAATGAACAATTTTGATTGACCAACCATTTATCATTATTTGATTGACCGACTATTTATCATTCCGTCCCTCATAGAGATTTTAATTTTTTTTAGCATTTTTTGATTGATAATGTCAGAAACAGTGAATAAAAAATTGATGGCTGGTTCGGATTGATCAAAAATAGAATGGCGAAAGTCACAGTATTATTATTATTTATAGCAATTATGTGACTTTCGCCATCATTGATAGAAGTCGTTATAGGATGAAATAACACTTCCATGACCATCCGATGGTGTTAGGTCGGGATTGAAAAATTGTTTTACAATTGAAAAATTGTTTCTGATTTCAAATAATGGTCAATGAAGCATTAACAACCCGATTGGCTCGTGAACGATTAGATGCAATTAAGAGATTTGTACCAATTCGTGACTCTGTACGGAATAAACTACAACAACGACAACAAGCGCAGACTGACTTTTCTGTGTCAAGTGAACAACTATTTACTCCGATAACAAGTGCGACCAAAGATGTGAAAAAGCTAACTGAAGCAGCGATATATGGAGATATTCCTGAGCGAGAACGAGTAAAGAAGGCGCCGCTGCTTGATACGCTTGAAAAGATAGCAGCAGAGACCGGACAAACACGCGCAGGGATACAACAGTTATCCAGTGATATAAAAACTCAACGCGAGTATGAACGACTAGCTGATATTGATGATTCTGCGCCTGAAACTCAAAGAGTTTCTACACCTGAACCACAACCTGTTGATGTCGTCACCCCAAGAGGTATCCCCTTTATAGACAAATTCACCGAAGCAGCTATAACAGAAATCAAAGACCGTCAATTAATAAAACTCGAAGATTATGCGGACTTTGGCGTTTTCGCTGCCCAAAAATATTATTCAAGGGAAGAGTTTTTAAAAGACGAGTATAAAAACAATAAAATAGGCCGAGATGACTGGGTTAATTGGTTGTTTAAAATAAATAAGGGGGTTACTGGTAATTTGAAAAAGGATACACTTAAGTACAGAACTTTTAAAGCAGGAGTTGATAGTTATGGTATACAAAAACAACAAAGTCGAGGCCGACAAAGGCAATTACTTGATGATAGTGAAGGCGCAACTGGTACAACTAAGGAAACAAGCGGAAAAGGATATTCGATTGGAAATCCAAATGATGTCTTTGACTCTACCACGACATGTCCTGGTAGTGTTATCAATGATATATCACGATTAGAAGTTCTTGTAGGAGGTTTCCGAGCTGGAAATAACTCACCGGAAATAATTAATGAAGCAGCTGATATCTGTAGACGATTATTTCAGGGTGGTATCATGGATATCAGCACATATCGAGATTTCATTGGCGAGTTAGTGGAAAGTGGGTATCACAGTGATTAATCATAGTGACTGAATTGAAAAGTCAATTGAAAAATTGTTTCTGATTTCAAATAATGATCATACACTACAATCATGATAAACCAACCCCCGTCTACGTAGTTAATTCACGGTTTCCGGTTTATAGAGCATACTACGGAGATGGTTTAGGTAATACCATTGCAGGGTTATTTGCGAGAATGGCTCCAAAAGTGATGCCGTTAGCTAAACAACTAGGAATGAAAGCCATTGATGTTATTCGTGATAAGGGTATTGGTGCTGTTGGAGATTTTGCTGGAAAAGCGTTTTCAGCTGCGAAGAATAAAATAACATCATTAGTGAGACGAAAAAAGAAACCGGTACCATTGCCATCTACAGCGGAAATGCCTGCAAATGTTAGTAGAATTATAAATAACGCAGTAGATGAAAAATTAGCGTCGATGGTGACTCCCTTGATAAATCAAGAGGACCAAAATAACATGATAGCAAACATGATAGCAGGAAGTGGCTTTAAAAAAACACGACGATGAAATGGGAAATCGCGATTTAGACTCTGATAAATAGAATAAAATGTTCAAAAGGTCACCTGATCCAGCATTTGATATAGACGCCCCAGTTGGCAAGGATGATTCTGTACGCGATTTTCAATTTTATTCTTATCACGCAGTACAACCAGATCTCCGATCGCGAATTGAACTTCAAGTTCATGATACCAGTAAATACTTCCTACCGTGTGAGGCATTTATTGAAGTAGAAGGAGAACTTGTAACAAATGTTGCAGCTGATACCCCATATGACAATAACGCAAATGTCCGAGTTGGTTTTGTTAATAACGGCATAATGGCGTTATTTGAAAGCGCTAGATATCTCATTGATGGAAAAGAAATTGAATCCATTGACCGTGAAGTTGATGTGGCCACAACAATCATAGGGTTAGCGAGATATTCTGATGATTATTCAAGATCAGCGGGTCCATCTATGATGTTTGCAAAGGATACCTCTGATAACGCTGACCACCTTCAATTCATTAAAGTGTTAACAGCAAGAGATAATGCAGAAGCCGATCAACAGGAAGCAGCTAATCCAGAACGTCGAACTAGACCCGGAGCTGCTTTTGATATTCTCGGAGGCGTTAATGGTAATCTCAATTTAGGATTTGCAACACGTGTAGCAACGTTGCATGGGCAGCGTCGACGATTTTCATGTGCGATTCCACTGCATCATATATTTGGATTCTGTAGAAACGTCCGAAAAGTTATTTATGGAGCTAAACACACAGTAGCGCTTGTACGAAAGGGTACTGATGATGATGCAATCTGGCGTAATGCTGGGGTTGCTCCCGGTAAAGTCATTTTAACAAAACTATCATTGTGGATGCCAGTGTTAACTCCATCAATCACCGAAGAACAGCGACTACTATCATTTATGGATCAAGGAGGAAAGTCGTTGTTGAGTTGGTTATCAGTGACCACGGATATTAAACAGGACAGTGTTGATGGTACATTCACATGGCACCTGGCATCAAAACAAGGTGTTTCAGCTCCACGTCATATATTCGTAGCGTTACAGAATAATGCGCGAGTTGGTAATCAAGAACGAAGCCATATGATATTTGATCAGTTAGGTGTTAGTGAAGTCTCGCTGAGAATAAACGGACAGCAGGAACCATCCGAGGATATACAACTTGATTACGGTCAGAATCATATTGCACGCGTGTATCATAACCTATTGTCGTTTATGGCACGTGATCTAAATGTGGATACTGGTTTGCAAATATCACAATTGGATTTTAAAAGCCTCTATCCGATTTATTACTTCTCACTGGAACATCTCGATTTAACAAGACAATCTGTCGTTGATATACACTTTAGAGCCCGTGTAACCCGTCCGACTGGTCCACCAGTTGGTGGGGTACCTCCTATCCTTATCCCGAATTATAGAGCGGTTGCTGTCATTCTCAGTGATAAATCAATGCTACTTGAAGGTGTTGGTGGAAGAATGAGAGTGGTAGATGCACCAGTGGAAAACATGTAATTGAAATTGTAAACGATTTAGAATCAATCAATTATGTATAATGTCATATAGTGTTATTAGTGTTGCGTTAACTCCTGGTCAAATCAAAAAATTGCAATCAGAATCGGCTAAGCGATGTGGAACCACAATCACGTTGAAACCCAACCAAATGACTGGTGGTGCAAATAAACTATCGCTGACAACTCGTCAGGTGAAACATTTCAATGATGCACTTGCAGCCAAAAAAGGTGTTCAGATTACTCTCTCTGCGGCTGCTATCAAAAATATGATTAAAACAGGCGGTATATTTCCGTTGTTAGCTGCGATACCAGCATTGATTGCAGCAGCAGCCCCAGCGGTGGCTAAGGCGGCGGCGTTAGGGGCTGTTGGTACTGCAGCAGGGATGGCACTACAGAAAGCAACGGGGAAGGGGTATAAAAAAAAGGGAAAGGGTCTAAGACTACCAGGAACCCCGTATTCGTGGTACAGCGGAAAGGGTCTAAGACTACCAGGAACGATTTATTAATTCGGGAATCGAAGATTCCTATGTCCAATTTTGATTTAATGGATGCTGCTAAAAAGCTGGCGATTAAAAATTTCAGAGGTGTCTTTATGAAAGATCAATTACCACATCAACCAAACAGCGTTGAAACCGGTATTATTAATCTCGATAACAGCACCGGACCTGGAACTCACTGGGTTGCATACGCTATTGATCCACGTGGGATTGTCTATTTTGATTCATATGGATTAGCCCCACCAAAAGAGTTTTTGCGTTATATAAAAACCCTTCCAATGAAGACTTGGTATTCTACGCTACCAACACAACAAATGAATGACCCACCAATATGTGGCAGCGAAGTATTAAATGTCCTTGATGCTATTTCTAACTCCTTGAGTAACCCAAGCGGAAAACCACCACATGTTGTCGTGAATGAATACACTAGTAATCGCTGGCAACGACGAAGTCGTCAAAAACGATTTTAAAGAGAGAAAGAGTTTTACAATAACATGATTGATATTTGGGGGAGATCTTTGAAACCCAAACCCGATGACACTGCACCACCTGATTCTGTCAAGGATGTAAAAAAACTAATCAAAGATGAAATAGCTGAGACGTTGAACTTAACAAATGTTGATCCTAATGAAATAGTTGTATTTCAAGACAAACAGGGTAAATTGAAAACCAGTAATATTTCTCTGGATGATATTTTGGTTAAACAACAAAACGCAATCGAGAACACCGTTGCGTTATTTTCCGATCAGGGTAAACTCAAACCGGGTGTACTCGTTTCGACGATTACAGATCGATTAAAAACTCTCAACGATGAGTTAAACAATTCTGTGGTTGTACTAAAAACACTTGAATCTAAAATTGAAGAAAACGGAAAACAGTTTATATCATTTCGTAGAAATATCATTGATAAATTTATTGGAACCCAGTTGGATAAAATAGAAATAAAACTCCCTGATATTAAAAAATCCATCGATGAGACGAAAAACTTCATCGAAGCCGTCAAAGGTGATTTTTCGAGGATGATAACAATCATTGAAAAAACAAAAATTCCTCATGAGAAAACCAACAACGTGGTATACACAATCCAACACGGATCATTTGAGTGGACACCTACAAACAACAAATTAAATATCACTGCAACCGTTAAGGGTATTTATCGATTAACACTAGTAACACCATTAACTCAATTTAATATATCATCGTCGAGTTCATCCGGGGTTAATAATACGATTTCAACGATCATCGACAAGGATACAACTGAAAAGTTCACTATAACAGCTACTGATAAAAATTTGATTGGGGTTTCAGTAACCTGGTATGTGGAATTCGTAGCGGATTTAAGTAAATAACTAAATTGAAAGGATTTCACAATTGAAAACGCTAGCTTTTTTAAAATAACAACAATGACTTTGTCATCGACGCAATGTCGCTATGATCAGGTCAGAGAATTTCAGACTAGACTCAAAACCCTCACTGAGGAGTATCAAATAAAAATAAAAAAATACCGACGAAGAATCACCGCAATTGATATTATTATGTACTCGGTGTCAAGCGTTCTCACTGGCGCCGGAATAATACTTGGATCGGTTATAATGATTGCCCCGGTCGTAGTTCCAATTTGCATTTCTGCGGTGGCTACAATCGGGGGTATATCAACCGGGATAGCAAAAAAGATATCATCATGCAGCCAGAGTAAACTGCAGAATTACTTACTTCAATTTCATATTGCATCAACCGCATATTCGCAGTTATCATTGATGATATCATCGTCACTCGATAATACAATTATATCAGATAGTGAATTCTCAGCGATGGTCAGTATTTTTGATTCCGCGATATCGAAATTAGAGCAACAACATGAGTATAATAACAATGACAACACAGATGGAATCAGAAAAAACAAACCCAAAAAACAAAATGATCTCAATAATATCAACCATACCAGATTGTGAGTTCTCAGTGATGGTCAGTATTTATGATTCCTCGATACCAAAATTAGAAATACAACATGAATATAATGACGACACCGCAGGAATTACTTCAACGAATAGTGGAGAACACGAACCCAGTACAAACAAGCATGATATCAATAACATCAACGAATCCAGAATTCAGTGTGAATTTCCCCTCTCCGGTTCCGGTGAAGGAGATAGCGCTAGCAAAACTACGAGTGTATCACAGTTGGCCTAATATCAGATCAAAATCATTTGGTGGTCAACAACCCAATAATTCTTTAGTGTTTGCAAATGAGAATAAACCCGACGGAACCCCAGACTGGAAAGTTGTTTCGATACCAACAGGGTCATACCAAATCGAACAAATCAATAATGAATTAGCGCGTAGAATAAAATCGATTACTGGAAAAGAATCAAAAATCGCTATAACGGTTCATGAGCCGACGCTATCATCTGCCATTGAAATAAACTCAGAAGAATACGTCGTAGATATATATCAAAGCTCAATAAGAACCGTACTAGGATGGCCTGAATTACCACCAGTGGAAAAAACCGTTGATGTACCAGAACCACAAAAATCTGATTATATCACCGACAGAATAAAACCTGATAATCCAATAAAGAGTTATAAAGAGCACGAAAACACTTTAGATTTTTTTGGTTTCATATTCCCAAAAAGGGCGGATGGTAGATCATTGCCAGAGTATCCTTTTGCTAACAAACCTGAAATCGTTAAAAATTTCACAGCGATGAATAATGATTTTTCACTGTTGTTAATATCTCTTAAATCCGGTTCTCTCACCCGAGATGAATTTATCAGCGTCGTAGAAACATGCAATAAAATTATCGACGATATGGAAACATTTAACCTAAAAATTATTCAGGATATATTAGATGAAGATAACCCAAAATCGAGAACAGAATTTGCATTAGACTATGAAATCCGCGTTGAAGATATCCCCACATTCAAACTACCAGGATATAACGTACCAGAACTAAAAAAACTTCTCAGTGACACCATCGATGTTGGTTTTAAAATAATTCATGATGCATGGAAAAAAACAGCATCAGGGGAAATAAAAATCCTCAAACACAATAATGACCCAGATGGTGGCGGTAGGCATATCGCTCCGTTCAACGTAAATATATCCTCAGTGATTGCGCTCAATTTAGTGTGTGATGTTATTGAAGGAAGCTATCAAATTAATCTCGAACGATCAAATCAAGCTCAGCAAGGGTATATTCTTTATTCATTTGCACCAACAGCTCCTCCAGGATTTTTAATAATTGAGTCTCCGGTTAATCCAGTCTATATGCGATGCCATAATAATTCATTAACCAGAATTAATTTCAAACTCACCGACCAGTCCAATAATCTGATTGATTTACAAGAAGAGGTGTTAGTGATTAGTTTGTTTGTGAAATCCTAAATTGCTTTGCAATTTCAAAGGATTTTCGTCCTAAGGACTTTCATCATAAAGACTGGTTAAAATCATTTATTATTTTTTGTTAACCAGTGATGAAATCACTAAGCAGCAGAGAGGGTGGATGACAACAAGTTGCGACCAAAATTAATTAAAAAATCGTTTTCATTTTTTTAGTTAAAATGATTTCGTAGGGAGATTTCAACGAAATCCTACGGATCGTTTTAAGGATTCAATCAATTTTTTTTGTCTGAAACGTTGTAGGATTCGCCCTTTTTTTGGTTGAAATGAGATTATAGGACGGCTCGTTTTAGGATTTCAATCAAATTTTGTCTAAAAAGGTTGTAGGGTTCACCCTCTCTGCTCGAATAATTGTATTCATGAAAGGAGAGGAATCAGAGATATAAGAGGCTATGAAATGCTGGTACAATATTAATTAATTCCATCCATATTTTGTTGTGATTCTTTACTTACAAGAAGTTGATTTCAAAACCCAACAATAGCAAAATGTTTATAAAGAATTGTCACGATTTCAAGTAATGGGAGCTAAATATGAGTGGAGAGTATAAGCCAGGCCGTATGAGGAATAAATCTTAAGTATACTAATGAGATCTATAATCCGTAATTATTCTTAACAGTTTAGGCTCTAATAAACGATAACAAAGGAAGAGTGAAATTAACAATCTTTGTAAAAATTAACAAATATTTTTTACCTGGATAAAGATTGTAAAAATGGAAAAAGAACTTACAGTTTTAAGAATCAAATCCAAAAATAGTCCAAGAATAATTAACGAATTAAATTACTAAAGTCATAGTAATAAAATGTGCTAATAGATTCAAGTTTGATTCTTCTTGGAAAATCGATGATGGAAGACGATGACATATGCTGAAGTCTGTTTTGTGTTTATCTATAGCGCCTTGTGGAATCACAGCATTTAACATCACGGTGTTGGAAATACGAATAAGATTTTCATAAACTGTCTTGGTTAAAGAATTTTGTATGAACACATCAAATATTTCCAGAGATATGAATTTTCTGGGGGAAAAACAACATCTCTATTGAATAAATTTATATTACAATATCATGCAATGAAAAATAAAATAAAGAATTTAAAACTGACAAACAATATTAAATTAAAACATATATCTATCAAATCAGATATACGTAACGATATAACATCGAACTTTGTTTGAGACTTTATCCCAAGGGATAGTTGCAATTCAAAAAGGATGTCTTCGACGAATTTCGTGGAGGAGAACCAGAGAAATAACGGGCAAATGATTGGTACTGGGTATGAAAAGCAGATACACTGGAAAATTTGAAGGAAATTCAAATTGGTCAAACCCACTTCGAGCAGTAGAAAGCTAACTATATGCTATATATATCGCAAAGCCTTTTCTGATATTTCTTCTCTTCAGTCAGTCCATAGCGAACCGATTATATCCAGCCTTGTGTGTACCCCTACCGAGGATTTTTTTTTAAAGATTATATATGACATTTTTTTGTTAGATGCATGTTCCAACAGAACTAATAAGGAAAATTAGTCAATCGCATTTCGAGAAATATTGGTTAATCAAATGAGAGTATAACATAGTCTGCAAGGGGAATAAATCTTACGTATAAATATGCCCAATATGTTGCACTTTAGAAATTTTCCATAAACTGAACCCCTATGGATTTGGTTTTGATTTCAAAGTCGTCAGATATATTGCCTAGTTACGGATGTGCTCCAACAGTATGATCATTTTAAATGTCAATGACAATTACTCTAACACACTCAGGCTGCAATACGCAACATATGAAAAAAAAATTGGTATTTCACTTTGAATGCGCGTTTATCAGCACGACATGATACACTTTAAGATTTATCTCCCTTACAAAAAATATTAACTTTTTTGGTGCTATTTTTTTTTTTCTAATATGCTGAGCCATGATTGTCTAGTCATTACGAATTACTCAAATAATAAGACGGCATCATGATTGTGTTTAAATTGCACTGATTTTCATGTTCCATATATATATATATATATATATATATATATATATATATATATATATATATATATATATATATATATATATATATATATCTATATATATATATATATATATATATATATATATATATATATATATATATATATATATATATATATATATATTAAAGATACACAATTTGTAAAGAACTTTTAAAAAAATGTTTAAGTCCAAATGGAGATTTTTGATAGTAAAATACATGTAACGCGTGTGCGTTGCTAAGATACTAAATAATATTTTTGAATTTAAATTACATGCAATCAGGTTAGTAAGCTTACTATTTTACAACAGTATTTAGGATCACAATATATATATATATATATATATATATATATATATATATATATATATATATATATATATATATATATATATATATATATATTAACCGTAACTTGGTTGTAATCATGGCCGTTTTAAGGTCTTCGTAGGCCCTAGGCACTTTCATATTCGTAGGCCCTCCTCAACTTAAACTGCCAACTAAGTAACCAACTATGCATTAAAGGAGACTAGAAACCAGTGGAAATATACAATAATATTAAATACACTGCAGAGAAAAACATGATTCTGAAGCGTCGTGTGCGACCGTACTGCCAATATTGAGATATTGGCATATCTTCTAGGCGCTGAGTTTCCGTGACCTCGTATGCATATTTTCCGCGCCTATTCGGTTACTTTCGGAAAGTGACGTCATACTAGCAACTCTTAGCATCCAGACCTACAGTTGCAAGGTTCATTTCATATAGAGTACCATGCCGTTTTGCGTTGCTTACGGGTGTAATAGCATACATAGAAAAGGCTGTGGAGTTCATTTTTTTTTCTTTTCCAAATGATAAAGGGATAAAGAATGTCTGGATACATTATTACAAGCGAGTCGATTTCAATGCAACACCATACAGCAATCCGTGCCCATTACATTTCACAAAGGAATGTTACCAGAGGGATCCTAAAAACATAGAACCTCTAGGATACACGAATGCTAAGCCTAGACTAAAAGTTGAAACTGTTCCAGACATACCATTGTATATTTTAAATCCTGGTAGAGTGTCAAACGTACGAGTTACGAAAATAGGCAGAAGGCCGAGTAAGTGCTAATAACAAATATGACAGCCCGACACCTGATCGTGCTGATGAAATGAGTAAATGTTTTTTTCTTCTTCAAGATTACAATCTAAATAAAGTCATCACTGTCCTATGTATAATTGAGATCTGACTTTAATCAAATGGAATTTTTGCTTAAAATAATAATAATAATAATAATAATAATAATAATAATAATAATAATAATAATAATAAGATTATCAACCCTTGACACGGTCGTGTTTTGAGAAAAACTTTTTAAGTAATTTTAAAAAAAAATATTAAAAAATTATTTAAAAAAAACACAACCTTTCAGTCTATGCCTATTACTCGTAAAATGTATAAACGGAAATCTGTAATGATTGGAACTGATATAAAACTGTCCCTTGGGCAGTTTAAATAGCAGCGATTAAAAGAAAAGAGATCCGATATAAAATCAAAGTTTCACATTAACTGGCTGACAATAGAAATTGGGGGGAGGCGACTATTGACCCCACCTATTTGCCCCGATGTGCAATTTCTCCCTGTGATACGCCTTATTATACCCCAGGACAAGACCTTTTTTTCATATTCTGGTCTGCATAATAGTTAGAGGTTAGAATTAAGTACACAAACATAATGGCAGTTTAACAAATTAACAATTATTCCTTATCATTGCACTTATGCTGTGAAAAGGACTGGCCCTCTGACATAATTCAAAGAAACCATGTGCTACAGAGTGTGTATGTAAGCACCAGAAAGTCATTGGCAAATAAGCGATGCCGAATTTTGTTGTAACTTCGATGTCAAAGACTTCGTTTTAAGAGTTCAAATCTGCAGTCAAACGTTACCGTACATGTATGTGGCCATTGTTTTCCCACATTTTATATCCCATCCTATTTCCATTAGTTTAAGTGTTAAGATATGTAACACTGTTTACTGAATTAAATATTTATTTTGAATTAGTTTTTTTAGGGGCACATATACTGCGTCGTATTTTTTTTTATTCCTTCTTTTAATTTAATCATGGTAATGAAACTTTACATAGATGGTAGTGGAATGTCAGGTGTTAACTGGCCGAGTTTTTTTTAGGGCGGAAATGGAGATTTTGTTTGCAGAGAAAATTACGCATCCTTCATTGTGATAATTCATGGGTTTTAAACTAATTAGTGACAATTTTTTTTACAAGAAGTACTTCTGTAGTAGTTAAATAATCTGAAATTTACGTGAATAATGTTTAATCTTAATCTATTTACTGAGGACAAAAACTGTCCTGTGATATTAATTATTTCTTCACTACAATATTCACAAGTGATAAAATAGAATATGACATTTGTGGACTGCACACTTGATGAAAAAATTACATATGGATTTTCTTCTTCTGAGAAATGAAAATTGAGAGACATTGAAATAATCGGGAGTTAACTGCGAAAATCAAGAGAGATATTACGAGATAATGAGGAAATACCTCCAAAATTGGAATTTATTTTCTTTCTTTCTTCTCTCGGCTTGAAAGTTAACATATATGAACTGTTCGGGTTTGTGGAATTTCAGTCAGGGCTAGTAAGTTTATTTAAGTCATCAGCCCGGGGCCTGTGCTTAAAACATTTCTTTCAGCACTGACCAGTACAGTACGTACTCTGTTAACGAATCATGTATATACTTACAGATTTGTCAATACGCTAACTGTAGCATGCATGTAAAATACACTGTAATTGAATCATAGAAAGGAAGCTTCTTAATGTTGAAATTAATTACGTATGATTTCCTCCTCGCAGATTTATTTGTGGGGTGTTGATTTTTTTTGTGTGTGAAAAATTACTTCCGATGAAAACCGTTATCAATGGCCTCTCTCGCTTGCCATGTTTCTGTTTGTATACGGGGACTTGCTAGTATGACGTCACGAGACCACGTGATCTGTCGTCTTATTAAAACTCGGAAATACTCGGCAATTTACGGAATCATTGTATCTTCTTCGCAATATAATCAATATCCGCACACGATATTATATTTTTAAACATTATATTCGAATTAGAATTTGTAAAGAATTACATTTATAAAATAAAAATTTTCATTTCTAGTCTCCTTTAAAGCTAAACACTTTCACATTATTTCCCGACTTCGTGTTTAATAATGATGATGTACCCGTTTTCGATATCAAATCTCAATTAACTTTTCGCAATGTTAATTATTCAATGCATTGATGCAGTATTTCCGGTGCTACTTCATACGCATTCGTTAATCGTCTACTTAAATTTTCTTAAAAGATTTTAAAATAAAGTAAACTTTATTTTCTGACTTTCGTAGGCCCCTGAAAATTGCGTAGGCCCTAGGCACAGTGCGTAATGGATAAGGCGGCCCTGGATGTAATCAGCAATCCTTCACATTGCACAGCACAGGGTACAGGTCTATTTTTTTTATTGAAATAAATAAAAGGCACCTAAATGTTCGCCTTTATTTCTTTTCTGGTGTCAGATATTATTCCACTCTTGTTATGTCAGATATCGTCTTATCGTAAGCATAAAAAAATAACCTAAGCTAATGTAGTCAGTTTGCAACCTGATAAGGATACACAATTCTATTAACATAACTTACTGTCTCCCTGGCAGCTACTCACTTTCTTAACTGGAATCATGGCGTAACTAGACCTCTCAGAGAACTATGCCGCAGACGCACAAGCGGAAAGGAACCATACAATTCTGCGCTAACCGTCAGGACATGTCTTTTCCGTCAATAGCCGGCAAAACGTATTGCCAGAATTGTGTTGAATCCCTTGTGCACCACACTGATCTTTGTCAAATGTTCGGGAACCCAAAATCATCAGTCTACAAAACAAAACAACTTAAGGTCTGTGAAGCCATTGTGTTGCCAACCCTGCTGTATGCTTGCGAAAGCTGGACCATGTACATACATCATGCAAAGAAACTGAACCATGATCACATGAGCTGCCTGAGGTCACTGACAACTTTATGGTATAACGGTACCAATTGCGCAAGTCTAGGTGGGTGGAGCTTAAGGTGTAGGGAACCTTGCATTCAGATATAAACAACAACACTAGCTATGATTGGTGGATTATGTAAGAGTTGTACTTTCTGTTAGGCTTTAAAAAAAAGTTTAGCCTCTTAGCAACATGTGAATTTATGCTAATTCCTATATAGATCATATTTTATTTATTTATTATGATTTTTTGAAAATGTGATACACATAAATGAAAATAAGTATGTTGCGACTAGATGACTCATACCCCTGTCAAGTTCCAGCAGAGTTATCTCTCTTATACGCAATGGAGGACCTGGTTCTGTCATTGTCAAACTGACAATCTAACATTGTTCTCTATGACAGTGTGTGACAAGCATGCTGAAATAGGATAGAAAGTATATTTATTTCACAAAACATTAGCATTGAGGTCTATGGAAAAACAATTGGTACCGTGATACCATCTGATGTCAGCACAGAGCCTCAGACATTGATTTTGTCTATGAGGCACTGTGTAGTGGACAAAAGCGGTCCAATGAGAAAGTTGCAGTTACAATTTTGATTTCGAGAAAACCAATATCACATGATGGGTTAAAATGCATGTCTTTGAAGTTCCATTTTCTATATCGACATTTTATATTTATTTTATGAATTATATAGTGGTGGTTTAAAGTTCCTGTGTCGACGTATCACAGTGTATATTTTTAATTACACGGCGGTGCCTTTACGTAGGAAGAATTGACCGAGAAGTTGCCCATGCATCGAAATATGGTTTCCTTCGTTATGTCTTTGTAAATCCAACAGACAATCAATCGTACAAATAACGGGGTTAGTCCTTAGAGACTGAAGGGGCTGGTGAGATGGTTGGGGGAGGGGGCACTGGCAAAAATATTCATGGCAAGCAAAAATGTATGTTGTATTTAGTAATCATTATGCGTTACATACATTCAAGCATATTTCTTTCTCTCAGAAATAGGCAATATAGTCCAAGTGCGCACACAATATGTTTAATAACAGCTTGGGACTACTATGATGTTTTGTCATGTTATCAGTGGATTATGTATGCCTGTCTTATTTTGTTTCCATTTTATGAACATTTTACCCCTCACATTTTGTCGAGAAATTACCACCAGTTTGATGACGAGCTATAATAAACACAATTTACTACATATCCATGAATTTTCTTCTTTCAAAGTTTGGATCATAATAAACACAACTTACTACATGTCCATGAATTTTCGTCTTTCAAAGTTTGGATCATAATAAACACAACTTACTACATATCCATGAATTTTCTTCTTTCAAAGTTTGGATCATAATAAACACATCATCATCATCAGTCTCTTGACCTAGTGTGGTCGTTGAAGCACTGTGCTGCTGAACATCTGACCAGTTCCCTCCACTTGACTCAATCATGTGCCAATGCCTGTGTCTCTGCAAAACATTTCCTGGTCCATTCTGTGAAGTTGTCACTCCACGTTTTGCTCTGTTTACGTCTCCTTCTACCATCTTGGACATTACCCTGCAGTACTGTTGTGGATAGACTGTTGGCTCTAGTGACATGGCCATACCATTTCAGCTTTCTCTTTTTGACAATGGTGAGGAGGTTTTCATAATGGCCTACTTTGTGCCTGATGGTGTTGAGCACTTCCTCATTTCTGATGTGGTCCATGTAAGAGATGCCAAGGATGGTTCTGTAGCATCTCATTTCAAGTGCCTGAATTCTTCGTTGTAATTCTGCTGTCAGGGTCCAGGCCTCACATGAATACAGAAAGATTGAGATAACTAGTGCTCTCAATAGTCTGATTTTAGTTTTCAGACAGATGTTCTTGTCTCTCTAGATGGGTCTTAGCTTTGACATAGCTGCCATTGTTTGTGCTGCTCGTGACAAAATTTCTGCTCTTGATCCCTCTTCCGTGATTATGGAACCAATATATTTGAATTGGCCCACTGTTTCCAGTTCCTGTCCTCTGACTTTAATCTTCGTTGAGATTTGTTTGCCACTGTTTATCATCAGCTTTGTCTTCTCAACACTTATCTCCATGTCAAATCTGGAAGATGTTTTATCCAAGTTCTTCACTAAGGTGGCAAGCTCATCTTCACTGCCTGCCAGCCCATCAATGTCGTCTGCAAAGCGGAGGTTGGTGATGTTACGCCCTCCAATGCTGACTGTCCCACAGTGGTTTTCCAGGGCTTCGCTCGTGATGCGCTCTAAGTAGATGTTAAAAAGCGTGGGTGACAGGAGACAGCCTTGCCGTACTCCAACTGTAGTCTTGAACCAGTCCCCCACAGAACCTTGAGCAATTACTGCAGTAATAAACACAACTTACTACATATCCATGAATTTTCTTCTTTCAAAGTTTGGATCATAATGTTCCTAGGCATCACCAGATTCACCACGTTATCAGCACTGTTGACTCTTAGTCAGACTATAAATGCGTAAGCCTAATAAAGCATCTGCAGAAATACATTCATATTGGAAGATTAAAATATTGACGATGACTTATCGAAGGAACCACAATAATGTTGTTTTCTTTTAACCCAAAGAAATCATACTTGGCATTCCGGAACTATGACCAACGTTCAGTCTAAGCGAATGGTAGGTGTGCACAAAATTTAACGTAGGATTGAGCAAAAATTGGCAATTCAGCTGCTCGGAGATGCCTGAGCAGCTCTGCGCATGCGCGCTGCTTTAGAGGGAACCTTGACTGTGACTTTTTACTCTATATTTTACACTAAGACGAAAGGTGTTTTTCAACGAAAAAAAATTGGTTACCTATCAAGCTCATACTTTTCCATAAACATGTAACGAAAAGCAATTTCCGAAAAAAAAAAACATTTATAAACAATTAACAGCTGCAATACAGCTTTCTCCTTATAAGTCTCTTGGATTTGACGATACTACTGTTGTTTGTTATAGTCCTGTCAAGCGTAATTTATTCTAATAGCTGTTTATTGCCATTTGATGCCTAATTTTCCATCTAATGTGGGCCATGCGTGTCGTGGTGACTCTTGGAGTCGTGCATGCCAAGGGAAAATATACGACTAAAATTCATTGAATGAACTTCTCCTGTCGGCCGTTTTAGAAGTATTATAAGTTATACAATTTGGAAGAATTAAATATAAACCAAGAAAATCTACATGAGCTGCTGCCAAGGCAGAATGTTTTTATTTCGTGTTGTTAAGTAAGATATTTCAGTTATAAAAGTGACAATACGTGGCGTTATTTAAATGCACACAATTGATGACTACGGCATGAATAAAATACGCGTTTGTTGGGTCACTAGGTCATATAAATAATATGTCGGTGGACGCAAATGGTGAAGTTTAATATATTCTAATTCAGGAAAACCATTATAGATTCAAGATGACGATTAATATAGAGATTTGACATAAGTATATCGATCCTAAAGCTTAGGGATTGTGATTATATTCTGGTGAAGTCTTTCAAACGTACATCTTCACTTGATTGTATACACTTGTGTGGGATAAAGTATGCGAATACACGCACGCACACACGCACGACACACACACACACACACACACAATAACTTTAAAAAATGAATTGTCGATCATTAAGTTGAAATAATCCCTATCTGAGTTTTCTTAGCTTCAGTGAAAAATAAGTAGTAATAAAGTAGGCTTCATTTGTTTTTTTCTTCTTAGAAAATGTCTAAATCACTCGACCTATGGAAATCAAATTTATTTTACTTACGATATTTATACATTTAAACAACAAAGGACAAAATACTAAGAATGGGATCGTTATCTTTCTCGTGTTGGCAATTTTATGTACAACATGAAATCATTTATGAACAGTTTATGCATGGGAAACAACTATATGTTATTATCATTCAATGTTAATTCTTGTTTACCCAAGGATTTTGTTTCATCTAAATGGTATAATACGTGTTAGATGTACATGCATGTGCAAAACGTCCCGAGCGTATTTATAATTATATTTATTAGGTTAAAATATAAAGTTAGATTATATTTTAGGTTTTTAAAAAATAGACGTGAGATCTGCGATCTGCATATATTTAACATAAAACTATAGAAAAACAACAATTGCTCTCAGAGAGGAAGCGTTCCTGTCGTCAAGTGACGGATTATTTACATCACGTGACAACAGCAATATGGCTGGTGCCTATACACCTGCACGCACCTGCAAAAAAAAGTGAAACCACTTATGCTGCAGATAGGGACTAAATGTGGATAAAATTACGCCTGCTGTCTTTGCATCTAGCAGAGGTAAGTATACATATATAATCTGGCGAAATTTCGAGATTTGTACAAGAAGTAGATTGGTTTAAATTATATTAAGAAACAGCAACAAACATTGGAAGTTACACCACAGGGAGTTGTGCCATAGCGCGAGGGATTGGTCGTGGAGGATTGTCGGGGTGGGGGCACAACGTATTATCTCTGTCAGTGGTGTAACCCAAACCTATCCTCCACTACCATTCCTTCCTTCAGGGCCAAAAATCATTCAGACTTACACGACTGCAGCCGGAACGTTCTCTACTGTACAACACAGTAGCCCAGACAAGTTCTGTGGTTTCGGTTACGTTTATTTAATTGGGATTCACAGCAACCATATAGATGATTTGCCTGTTTGTTTCTGAAGTGGATTCAATTTTTGTATGTGACATTAGCATGAAACATATTCAAGTAGTGACCAAAATCCGATTTCTAATGTTGTGTGTGTGTGTGTGTGTGTGTGTGTGTGTGTGTGTGTGTACCATTTATCTTAATCATACAATAAAAGTTGTCAATACTGCTATGTGATGAATATGAGGGTGACCTTTCAGAAAAAGGAAAGCTACCCTTCCTCAGTCAGCCTGTGGTTACATTAGCTAGCATGCCCTAGGATATTTAGAATATCAAAAAAGGGACTAACCATTTAAATTTTCTGTGGGTAGAATCTGAAAATTATTGAGTAAAAAATTCCTTACCCCAAAACATACAAAACAATTCTTCTTGCTCTCATTTTAAAATAAAAAGAACTAATTGTGTCCATTATAATATTAAAAAAAAATAATGAAATAAAGACCCAGGCCTCAATAAATGAGTAAAAGACCTAGGTCTCAAGAAATGAGATAAAGACCCAGGCCTCAAGAAATGAGATAAAGACCCAGGCCTCAAGAAATGAGATAAAGACCCAGGCCTCAAGAAATGAGATAAAGACCCAGGCCTCAAGAAACGAGATAAAGACCCAGGCCTCAAGAAATGAGAAAAAGACCCAGGCCTCAAGAAATGAGATAAATACCCAGGCCTCAAGAAATGAGATAAAGACCCAGGCCTCAAGAAATGAGATAAAGACCCAAGACTCAAGAAATGAGATAAAGACCCAGGCCTCAAGAAATGAGATAAAGACCCAGGCCTCAAGAAATGAGATAAAGACCCAGACCTCAAGAAATGAGATAAAGACCCAGGCCTCAAGAAATGAGCCACAGAATGGTTCAAATTTTCAACAATGGGGTGCAGAGGTAGGTATGGGGAGAGAATCAGTGTATTCAACAGATTATGATCATACCTTCTACATTTGACTAAAAGGTATCATGCAGGAGACTTGATATGGTAGACACTGACAAAAGGTGTCATGCAGGAGACTTGATATAGTAGTCACTGACAAAAGGTGTCATGCAGGAGACTTGATATAGTAATCACTGACAAAGGTGTCATGCAGGAGACTTGATATGGTAGTCATTGACAAATGTGTCATGCAGGAGACTTGATATGATAGTCATTGACAAAGAATTCAGGAGACTTGATATAGTAATCACTGACAAAGGTGTCATGCAGGAGACTTGATATCTTGATATGGTAGTCACTGACAAATGTGTCATGCAGGAGACTTGATATGGTAGTCACTGACAAAGGTGTCATGCAGGAGAATTGATATGGTAGTTATTGACAAAGAGTTCAGGAGACTTGATATGGTAGTCACTGAAAAAAGGTTCGGGCAGTTTCTCTGAAGGATGGCAGTATCTTTGTGAGTGATGGCTGTCGATATATGTATGACTACTGGATCTTCTTAGTTCTGCAATATATTCCAAACAGATATTACTATATTTGATGCAATAAACACTCTGTGTGCATGCAAAATTTATTCTGTTTATTTTGTGTGTGAGGTGGAAGCACATGTTTGTATGTACACCAGCTGAACAGGGCTAATATTCAGGGTAATGTTGATTCTAAGAAAAATGGTTTCTGCATTTTATCTTGAATTCTATATTACCAGCTTCAACCAGACCTCACAGGAGGTATGCATGTGATACAAGGGCAAAACCTATTCCAGGTCACATGGATTGAAAAAAGAAATATGATTTCCAGAAACAATACAGTATTGTATCACATGCCTTGACTAAATGTTGCAGATGGCTTGCATTTGAGACATGAAAGACACCTGATGATTTTGGGGCTATGAGGTCAAGAACAGAAGGAAAGCTTTGACCACACATTAACTTGGGTTGAAGTCTACAAATTTAGATTTTACATTGTGGATCTCATGTATTGGAAATACAAAGCTACCTATACGTTGTGTGGTCAGCATTTCAGTTTAATGTTGTTGTGTCTAAAAATATTTTTTTTTTCATTTAAAAAATTGAGTCCTCAACCATAGTTTGTGCTGGACTTAGAATTAGAGCAATAAAAATGTTGATGGATTTTGTTGTTGTCAGTCATTAACTAAATAAAAGAAGAAGACTAGTGTTTGAATAATAATTTTTGTTCTTGACAAGATATCTTGACCAAACTTTGTGGATAACTTGTTCATAAGACATGAAAGAAGAATTTGATTTGGTGTGAAGAGGTAAAATCTTAAGGTTCTTGCAACTAAAAGAAAAATGAACTTTTCACAAGAACTTTTGTACTTGAATACAGTCCTTGACCAAACTTTACAGATGGCAATTGGGGCAAACATTTTCAGGTTTGCAGGTCAAAGACTCTGGCCGTGGTAAGTCTAATTATACTAATTAATGCAAATTTACTTCAAGACCACATACCTTGGCCAAAATCATTTAGATCTGGGGAATGTTACACATGGGGTGGGTGTCCAATGTACAATTCACTGTAATTTTGTTTCCTATATATTTTATGTGAATCTTACAAATCTGATGTTTTATTAACTCTTGACAAATAAATTGGATATTGGAATAGCATGAATATTCATGAAGGCGGGCTAAATAGACATGAAGAATTGTGACCTTGCATTAGCCAAATCATACAAACTTCAATTGATGTAGAAGGTGAATGTGCCAGATAATTACAGATGTGTATGCCAGATAATTACAGATGTGTATGCTAGAAAATTACAGATGTGTATGCTAGAAAATTACAGATGTGTATGCTAGAAAATTACAGATGTGTATGCCAGATAATTACAGATGTGTGTGCCAGATAATTACAGGACTTGATTTTAATGTTCATTGTCTTACAAAGTGTGAGTTGGTTGCAGAAAATGCAATTTGAAATTTCAAGCTGTTCCATATTTGTTTGGAAAGTACTGGTACTAAAGTCTTTAATAATTTGTTTAGAAAGTACCAGTACTAAAGTTTTTAATAATTTTTTTGGAATGTACCAGTACTAAAGTCTTTCATAATTTGTTTGGAAAGTACCAGTACTAAAGTTTTTAATAATATTTTTGGGAAGTACAGGTACTAAAGTCTTTAATAATTTTTTGGAAAGTACCGGTACTAAAGTTTTTAATAAAAATCTTTACTAGTAGTGCTAAATTCTTTGCTTCAGCTACAAGTCAGTGAAGCTACAAGTCAGTAAAAACATGTTATTCTTACCTGTTCTTCTGTGATTATAGTGGCTGTATTTCTTCACTTTTTAAAAAAGATAAACAGTGCTCAGTTTCAACAAGCTATAGATCAGCCTAACACTCTTAATTTTTTAGTGCCAGACCATCAAGCTGCACTCACAATTAGCAGACATATTTGACAATGATTTTTACTTTTCAGCTACATACACAAATAATATAGGAAAAGCTAACCTGAAGCTTTCGTCCTGAAGCTAATTACACAATCAATAGACTGATTTAATTTCTAGTGACTATTAATATTGCTTGATGGAATGATGAGTGATGTTGACAGATTGTCTCAGATATGTGGCAGGTTGTAACGGCCCTTGTCCATGTTCAGTGTCAGTTTGTGCACACGATGAAGATTGATTTCTTAAACCTCAGTTCAATCGAGGCTTGTTCTCAATCCAAGTTACAGTAAGGCAAATGTGCTATGATAGTTTTGATCTAAGTTCATTTAATCTTGCTTTTCATTTCCCTGATATAGTCATGATGGCACTATCTTTCACCCAGTCCCTCACACTTAATGTGATAGATTTCCATAAATATCTATCTTATCCGACTGGTGTATGTTGTTTGAAAAGTTAAATAATAATAATAATGAGGACTTTGTATAGCACCTAATCTTTAAAAGCTCTAAGCGCTTTACAACATCTATATGACTACACTACAGAAAAACAAAACACCATCAAGTTGGCAAACAAAAAAAATGCTGAAAATATTTAAGGTAAGAAACACTTTTAGGTCTTTAAGTTTGTTCAAGTCAAGTGTTGGTTTCTTCAGCAGAGGTTTTATAATGGCAGTTTGAAAAATGGTGGAAATTCATGGATGAGAGATGTATTAATAACATCAGTCAGTGAAGGCAGTACTGCATCTAAGCACTGAAGCAGCAGTGATGTTGGAATTGGATCACAATTGTCTGTACTAAATCCATAGAGACATTATCAGATATGAATAATATTACTACACAGTTGAGCTTTCACCAAAGTTAACATAGCTGACATGATCATGTAATTCAAGCTGCAAAGACTGTCTCGCTGGCTAGCACTAGATGGAATCTTTCTTGTATTCTTGTGGTCGCTAAATACCACTCCTATTAACCTAGGTGAAGCTTCCTTTGAAAACCATGCTCTCCTTTGCATGCTGTTCTCCATTGCACCATCAGACAATAGAGAGAGCTTAATGTCCTGTCCCAAGAGCAAGTGGAAATTATGAGTTGGTTTCTGTTTGCCAAAGATTTTAGCTTCCGTAAGTTGCTCCACTTCAGATTGAGATTCCTAGTCTCATTGGTATCTTTGCTGGGGATGACCAAGATAGACTTTAGTAGCCACATCATGCAGTGGTATCTTTGCTGGGGCTGACCAAGATAGACTTTAGTAGCCACATAATGCAGTGGTATCATTGCTGGGGATGACCAAGATAGACTTTAGTAGCCACATAATGCAGTGGTATCATTGCTGGGGCTGACCAAGATAGACTTTAGTAGTCACATAATGCAGTGGTATCATTGCTGGGGATGACCAAGATAGACTTTAGTAGCCACATAATGCAGTGGTATCATTGCTGGGGATGACCAAGATAGACTTTAGTAGCCACATCATGCAGTGGTATCATTGCTGGGGATGACCAAGATAGACTTTAGTAGCCACATAATGCAGTGGTATCATTGCTGGGGATGACCAAGATAGACTTTAGTAGCCACATCATGCAGTGGTATCATTGCTGGGGATGAACAAGATAGACTTTAGTAGCCACATAATGCAGTGGTATCATTGCTGGGGATGACCAAGATAGACTTTAGTAGCCACATAATTCAGTGGTATCTTTGCTAGGACTGACCAAGATAGACTTTAGTAGCCACATAATGCAGTGGTATCTTTGCTAGGGCTGACCAAGATAGACTTTAGTAGCCACATAATGCAGTGGTATCATTGCTGGGGCTGACCAAGATAGACTTTAGTAGCCACATAATGCAGTGGTATCTTTGCTGGGGCTGACCAAGATAGACTTTAGTAGCCACATAATGCAGTGGTATCATTGCTGGGGATGACCAAGATAGACTTTAGTAGCCACATAATGCAGTGGTATCTTTGCTGGGGCTGACCAAGATAGACTTTAGTAGCCACATAATGCAGTGGTATCATTGCTGGGGATGACCAGGATAGACTTTAGTAGCCACATAATGCAGTGGTATCTTTGCTGGGGATGACCAAGATAGACTTTAGTAGCCACATAATGCAGTGGTATCTTTGCTGGGGATGACCAAGATAGACTTTAGTAGCCACATAATGCAGTGGTATCTTTGCTAGGGATGACCAAGATAGACTTTAGTAGCCACATAATGCAGTGGTATTTTTGCTAGGGATGACCAAGACAGACTTTAGTAGCCACATAATGCAGTTTTTCTTGATTTTTCACCCTTTGGTAAGTCCAGAGTGCTTTTCAATACAGTTTCATTTAAAGTGGTAGTTGGTCGTTTTATAAGACTTTAGAAAATATCAGTATTTTAGAAAATTATTCTTAATGTTTAGAATCATCCAATAAAAGGGATGGGTAAGTCATATGATGTTTATGGCATAAACAGTCCAAATAAGTTTTGATCAACATGGATACTTGTTGAGTGCTTTATTCAAAGCACTGTTCAGTTCTGCTAGCATGTGCAAATAACTTATAGGTAAGAATTGAATGGTGAGAGCAGTTCATTTGTACAGACTTGAGGTGCTTAAAAACTACTTCACTGGAAAAATACAACTGACTATTAGAACAGTCAATCAACAGATAAACATGATAACGGTTAATCAACCAATAAACATGATAATGGTCAATTTTAGCAAGTGATGTCATCAGTGTTGTGCCCTGTTTGATCTGTCAGGTGTCTATGGTATATACCTCTGTCCCTCTTCCTTGATAAATATAAGAATTTATTAAATTTAAGAAAATACAGGGGTGGGTGTAAGTTAGTGTCATTGAAATGATTTAGCACATTTATATTAATATTAAAGACAAGTGGTGACTAATTAGTAATGTACTTGGACAATTTAAAAACTTAATATTGTATGCATTGGTCGTGTTTATTGCTGAAGCTCTCAGCTGGTAGATGGTCTCTTAGGTAATAATAATTCACCTGCTTTGTAACATCAGGAACCCGGGTTCAACACTATCATCTGCAGTCTGTTAAGTGGTTAAACATTTCAGCATGTTGACTTGTATGTAATTTTTTATGCTTGTGCTAGCTATTGCAAAATTAGCCAAAAGACAATCAAAATTCACACAAGGCAATCAAACTTCACACTTGGCAATCAAAATTCACACATGGCAATCACAATTCACACAAGCCAATCATAATCTACACATGGCAATCAAAAATTCATACAAATTTTCACACATGGCAATCAAACTTTACGTGGCAATCAAAACTCACACTTGGCGATTCTTAAAAAAATAAAAGAACATATTGGGCATATGAAAATATCAGGGCATGTGTTGCCTTAAATAATTTATTTAATTAATTAATTAATTAATAATAATTTATGTAAATAACATGTCTTATTTGGTTTAGAACTAGTCTTTCATGAGATCATTCTAAGAAGATGTCTGACAATATACATTATACATAGGATAATAAGAATTTCTATTTAAGTTTAACATGTCTTCACTACTTGTATTGTAAATACAAAATCTTATTGTAAGCTGTTAGTAACACAAACTGTCATGATATCCCTTATAAGCTGTTAGTAACACAAACTGTCATGATATCCCTTATAAGCTGTTAGTAACACAAACTGTCATGATATCCCTTATAAGCTGTTAGTAACACAAACTGTCATGATATCCCTTATAAGCTGTTAGTAACACAAACTGTCATGATATCCCTTCTTAAATACAATAATACTTTTAAAACGTTTTACATGTAGTGGAAGCATTTTCATTAGAACAGTACAAGAGTATTGGAAGTCTTTCTTAAATCACTTTGTTCTCGATTTTTGGTGGACGAAGATTTCCATGTGATGTTGATCACAATCGGTCAAGCGTTGAATAAGACCTGAACAAATTATGTAGATACCTTTGTGCATTTCCATGTAGAGGTTTATGTATGAAAACTGCCTTGTGATAATTAGTTATTTTTCAAAATGTAAGAAATTTTAGTTTAGATGAAGGGTACAAAAGATCAAACTTCATACATTTTTTTAAACAGAAAACTCGGATGATTATTTAACAAATTCTTCTTTTGATGGAACCTTGAGCGTGGGATGATTAATTTTCTTGGGTGTTCAGCAGTTCACTTTGTAAAGATCATTTCTCCTAACTACATGTATTAATAACAGTTGTCTCATTGTTTTCTCTTTTACAGGATGTAGTTTCATATCTAACATCAGCAGCTTACTATGTGGTTGATCAGCATATTTTGAAAAGAAGAGATTCATTCTAGTTCTCAACTTGATGAAGTTGTGGTGATGAAAATTTCAGAGGACATTAATACGAGAGATTAAATTTCCCAGCTGTTTGGATTATGTGATTGTTTGGAATGTCTGAAGGCATTCGGCACAGCTCATCTATGTCATCCCTGTCATCCATGGATAAAGGACAAGATGGTATGTATTCTTATCCTTCGTTTTATCGGTATTTGAAGGCTCTCAAGATGTGTGTAGACCACGGTTATTATTTAAAATAAGAATCTAATGAAAAGAAAATGTAGATATTTGGGAATAGACATCATCAATCTTTCTAGCCAAGGTTTCTTCAGAGGCTACTTGCAAAATAAATTCCTGTGTTGTCTCATGAATTTGCAGTTATGTCAGGGTTTGTAAGGTCTTTGAAGGTCTTTGAGAGTTTAGAAAAAATGAGGTAGCATTTTCAAGGCCTTGAAAGTTTGGGGAAAAAAAGCAGATTACCCTGAGGTCTTTAAAAGTTTTCTTGGTTTCTTTCTTTTGATGACCTATTCAGTTTCATTTCATCATTAAACAATATTGTAATTGTAGCATTTTGCATTCATTCCTTTTTCATATAACATAACTTGTATACAAAATGTTGCGGAAAAAAGGTCTTGGAAATCTATGTTTGTGGCCTTTGAAAGTGTGGGAAAAGTCATTGAATTTATCATTCAGAATTCTGTATGAACCCTGTATTTTATTTTTATGAAGGAGTTGTGCAAATTGTATTTAAAAAAATGTTTGACAGATATATCCTGCAAGTCGACTGTTCTATCAGATACAGCAAGGACTCTGATGCAACTTGTGCTCATTCACTGATTTGAAAGTTTCCATTGACAATATCCAAGAACTACTCACATGATAAAAGCAAAGAGAATTCAAATGAGACAAACTGGTACAGTGTATGTAGTCAAAACTTTGAAATGGCTACAGGCTCTAGGGTTTTGTCATCGATATGGATTTACATATTGTCAGACATAAATTACCAAAAAGTACCCTTCAGCCAACTGCAACTCAAACCATGAGAAAGACCAGTAAGTGTCTCAAATGTACACCAATGTGTTTCAAGCATGCTTGCCTGCATTAATTGTGATATTTAATGACTCAATAACCTGGATGCTAATTTATCAATTTATCAGACTATGTATATAGGCAGAGGTTCACTGGAATGAGCAATTTAATAGTATATATATATATATATATATATATATATATATCTCGTCGGCATCCGTCCGTCTTCGAGAGACGATGGTGTAGCTTCCGATTTGGGTGTCCTATCTGCACCTTCGTTAGTGGCTGAAGAGTCCGACCCTTGAGTGACAGTCTCTGTTGCACTTGCTGCAGGTGTATGCTGATGCTTGCTTGCTTATATATATATATATATATATATATATATATATATATATATATATATATATATATATATATATATATATGCAACCTAATGTAGTAACAAAATACATCTGTAATCAAATATTCAACCTAATGTAACAGAATACATGTCTATACAAATATGCAACCGAATGTAACTAAATACATGTATATACAAATATGCAACCTAATGTAACAAAATACTTGTCTATACAATTTGTAAGCTAATGGACAAAAATACACATCTCTACAAATTTGCAACCTAATGTAACAAAATACATGTATATATAAATATTTATGCTAATATGACAAAATAAATGTCTCAACAAATATGCAAGCTAATGTGACAAAATACATGTCTATACAAATATGCAAGCTAATGTAACATAATACATGTCTATACAAATATGCAATCTGTGACAAAATATGTCTATACAAATATGCAATCTAATGTGACAAAATACATATCTATACAAATTTGCAAGCCAAAGTATTATAATGAAATTTACTGGGGAATATTGTTACCCTTTTCTTCTGGGACATATTTACATTGTGTTAGAAGGAGCTAGTTTATACCTGGTAAATATTGTCAAAATGAAACTTGCTTCATTGTTGGAGCAATGGTTACAAAATATGGTGCCACTTTTTCCTCGTGTTAATCTGATATTTCCTATCATCATGAATTTATAGGATTTTGAATTTGTGTTAATCTGATATTTCCTATCATCATGAATTTATAGGATGGCACAATAACGTTACAATAAATTTTCAATGTCCATTATTTCATTTTATTTATTGGGTCAATTTTGAAACTCTGTTCTCTCTCTCTCTCTCTCTCTCTCTCTCTCTCTCTCTCATTTGAATATTGAGTTCTTCTCTTATTGATTCATTTAGTCTCTTGTACTGTCATGTGTTTTCATTGTTCATATCAATGATGGCATTTAACAATTTATTTTATTTGCCGAGTTATTCAGTTCTAACAAATGTACTCTCTCACATTGTCAGAATTCTGTTTGACTGGATTCGGAGATAAATGATTGACTTCAGTAATCAATATTGCACTTTCTACAATGAGGATACGGCATTTTTGCAAATATTAGATAGCTATGTACTTTCGAGTAAACAAACATAATTTAAACGTTGCCAGCTTTCAGCACTCTGTGTTCAAAGCAACTTGTAATTATTTGAAACCTGTAAGACAACAAACACATTACAAAACAGAGAAACGAAATTATGAAAGACTCAATGAAAATTAGTATGAATCATCTCTAGAAAAGAATGTGATAAGAATTTATTTGCACAGCTCTTAACAAACTAAGTCTGGCAGATATTCCAGAAGTCATCTAGAATCCAGCAATTAATCATGAAGGTCCAGTTGTGGATGAATGTGATAAAATAACAAACGTTTAATTATTGATTGGTCAACTTAGCTTGAAAAACATTAAGGAACCCATTATAAATAAAATAAAAATATATTAATGTGATGGTTCCATAATTAAATAATTTACATCCTATCTAACAAGTGAACACAATGTGTTAAAATTAATTACAGAGCATTTTTTTAAAAGAGTATCTAGTTTCATGTGGAGTACTACAGGGATTAATCCTTGGTCCACTCTTATAATCACCTTTTGCCTTTGAAAACAGTCCAATGCATTTCATCTACTGACCTATATACAGATGACACCACTTTATCAGATTTCAAATAGTTAAAATTATTCTTAGAGATATTCGCTTACTTAGCCTTGCTTAGATTCCAAGTAGAAGGAAAATGGTAAATACAGACAAGACTGATAATTACTAACTGAACCAAAGAGAGCTAAATTGGAAACTATTGCCTTCATCCATTAGCTTCTGTATTTGAGACTGAAAATATATAGTCATTTTGAATCCCTATATAGTCCTTCTGATGACATGAGTGAAAGGCTTAATTTGTAAAACAAATTGGTAAAAATAGGTAACTGACAGGTACATTAACCTCACTATTTGTATATTTAACCTTTCTGAACAAACCTCATAAGCTCACAACAAAGAGTGATGCATCAATTTCAATAGTGAAGGCAATCTTTTCAATTACCATTCTTGTCATTAACCTTATGATTCATGAATTCCTGGATGTACTTTATTACCATAATTGTTGCTTTCACTTAATTTTATATTGTTCCAGACATCTGTAGTGCATCAGGGCTTCCAGAACTGCATCAAAGATATTTATAAGCATGCCAATCATATATGCCAATTCTTGAAATACGATATAGCATTTATCAAAAAGTTTCTTGACAAGATTATTAATTATTTTGCACTTTACATGGTCATAAGAAAAACTTGAACCCAACCAAGTCCAGCACAAAACCCCAAAAGACACTCCTTTGATGTGGAATAGTCACAGATTTTTCCACATTTATTGCAAAATATGAGGATTATTTTAATTATAATCTGTGCATCTCTCATTAGACTATGACCATCCAGATTCCATATTAGTCAACATATTAAGAACAACCAATGCACCATTGTCTGGACCATGCATACATGAACTTAAGGATTGGCACAGAGGATTTCCAAAAACATAAACAAATTCAAACAGTGACCTATTCTAAAAGAACTTGTGATATTCCAAGTCAATTGGTACTCATAACGAACAAATTTATTTAGATATTTTAGGCTGATATATGGGTCAGAATTAAATTTAGTTTGATATATGGGTCAGAATTAAATTTATTTAGATACATTAGGCTGATATGTGGGTCTTAATTAAATTTATTTAGATATATTAGGCTGATATATGGGTCTTAATTAAATTTATTTAGATAGATTAGGCTGATATATGGGTCAAAATTAAATTTATTTAGATAGATTAGGCTGATATATGGGTCAAAATTAAATTTATTTAGATATATTAGGCTGATATATGGGTCAAAATTAAATTTATTTAGATAGATTAGGCTGATATATGGGTCAAAATTAAATTTATTTAGATATTTTAGGCTGATATATGGGTCAAAATTAAATTTATTTAGATAGATTAGGCTGATATATGGGTCAGAATTAAATTTATTTAGATATTTTAGGCTGATATATGGGTCAGAATTAAATTTATTTAGATATATTAGGCTGATATATGGGTCAGAATTAAATTTATTTAGATATTTTAGGCTGATATATGGGTCAGAATTAAATTTATTTAGATATATTAGGCTGATATATGGGTCAGAAATAAATTTATTTAGATATATTAGGCTGATATAAGGGTCAGAATTTTCCATTTGGTTTCATTACTGTAGTAACAATGCTGGAAACAAAGTGATTATTATCTTATATGGATAGAAATGCATGTATAGTTTCTGTGGATAGAAGTAATACTTTACTTCATTACTAATAATGACTCTCTGTTCATCAAAGAAAGGAGTTATTTACTGCAGATTTCATACAGTAAACAACAATTCCACATGAATAGATTGATGTAATACATTAACATGTCATTCAATGATCTACACCCTAGTAAAATCCAAAATACATTTATCTACAACCTTTAAAATTTGGTTAAATGTTGTCTTTCAGCAGGAGATACTGCATTTTCATTGAGATTGTTATTTACTTTATTTATTCAAATGCATTCTTGCACCTAGTTTTGGGCTTGGTACTGGACAAGACTTTCTTAAACAAAATATGTCAAATTTGTAGAAAATGGTAATTGGGATAACATCAGTGAAGGACTTATCTGTGGAGAAATATGGTAATTGTATATGTACTTCATTTCTTTAGTAAATGTAAATGAAAGATATTTTCTAAGTAAAAGATGTGTAAAAAAAATGATAGCTTAGATACACACTATTTATCAATGAATTTAATCCTGTTGGTACTAATAGACATACTTTCAAAATACTGGACCTGTTGACAGCTGATATCTCAAAGTTTCTCAGTGTCAAAGTTCAGTATGACGCTAAATCATTCCTTTATATAAAGCTATGCTAGAAATTGAAGTTGGGTAGATTTTATTCATTGCTCAGTATGCGCTTTTGATAACAGATAAAGCATTCCATGCTCACTTTCTAATCTTTTCTTGACGTCAGTAGACATAAAAAAGGTGACAGTTTTGAATCTATACAATTTATATATGTTAACAGTCACTCTTTAATACTTTTAAAATGCAATGAGTCTAGAGAACTTTACTTTTGTATCTTTCTTTTGCTGTCATGTTTAGTACACACAGGAGCAATTAAGATGTAGTATTAAATACAGTTTAATAAAAAGGTTTTGGCCAAAGTTATTTACCATATCAACTTGCTTAATAGTTCAAGAGTCAAACTGCAAATAACAAAGATCCAGATCTGGACTATCATAATACAACTGTGAATAACCCTTAACCTTTAACCCAAACCACTGCAGACCAGGATCTATCTTCTTTGTTCTATTGATAACAGATTACGCAATAGCAGATCAGGGTCTGTGCCGTTTGTATTTGGACTCGTAAGCGAGTATAAATTTTGTTAATTGAGTATGGATTTGACATACAGGCTTGTTACAGTAAGTCAAAATGAAAGATTTTTAGTTTACTTGTCTGTGAACTTAGTTTATAAACTTACTTTTTCTGTAAATTCATTAATGTCAAGGTTCCTATCTCTAAAGAGTAATAATGAAAAAATTAACTGAATGAAATCTCTTAAGAGGAAATAAAGAAAGTCAGTCATACATACATTTGCTGTGTCTGTAAGCACCTCATGATCCATGAAATTTCAGAGAGTCTCAGGCTTCAATTTATCGAAAATAGTAACAGCAATCAGAAAAAGTAAGAAAACTTTTGTCTTTTTAATATAAATCCCCCCAAATGCATTGTACATTACATTATCATTATGAAATTCTGTATGCTGGCAAGATCTTTCTGCTGAATTCACACTTTTCTGTAACTGGTTTATATTTCCTCAAAGTACAGGCACTAACCCAACTGGCTGCCTTCAAGACTGTACCTAATTGTGTGCCTTCAGTGCTGGCAGCAGAAACAAAAGTGGCCCTGGTGTTATGAATCTGCAACACTGACCAGTATCAATACTAGATCTTCTCATAACAGTCTTGATTCAGTTGGATATAGTTTCATAAGTCTTGATTCAGTTGGATATAGTTTCATAAGTCTTGATTAAGTTGGATATAGTTTCTTTAGCATGTCTTGATTCAGTTGGATATAGTTTCTTTAGCATGTCTTGATTCAGTTGGATATAGTTTCATAACAATCTTGATTAAGTTGGATACAGTTTCTTTAGCATGTCTTGATTAAGTTGGATACAGTTTCTTTAGCATGTCTTGATTCAGTTGGATATAGTTTTATAACAGTCTTGATTCAGTTGGATATAGTTTCATAACAGTCTTGATTAAGTTGGATATAGTTTCTTTAGCATGTCTTGATTCAGTTGGATATAGTTTCATAACAGTCTTGATTAAGTTGGATATAGTTTCTTTAGCATGTCTTGATTCAGTTGGATATAGTTTCATAAGTCTTGATTCAGTTGGATATAGTTTCTTTAGCATGTCGTGATTCAGTTGGATATAGTTTCTTTAGCATGTCGTGATTCAGTTGGATATAGTTTCTTTAGCATGTCTTGATTCAGTTGGATATAGTTTCATAACAGTCTTGATTCAGTTGGATATAGTTTCTTTAGCATGTCTTGATTCAGTTGGATATAGTTTCATAAGTCTTGATTCAGTTGGATATAGTTTCATAACAGTCTTGATTCAGTTGGATATAGTTTCTTTAGCATGTCTTGATTCAGTTGGATATAGTTTCATAACAGTCTTGATTAAGTTGGATACAGTTTCTTTAGCATGTCTTGATTCAGTTGGATATAGTTTCATAAGTCTTGATTCAGTTGGATACAGTTTCTTTAGCATGTCTTGATTCAGTTGGATATAGTTTCATAACAGTCTTGATTAAGTTGGATACAGTTTCTTTAGCATGTCTTGATTCAGTTGGATATAGTTTCATAAGTCTTGATTCAGTTGGATACAGTTTCTTTAGCATGTCTTGATTCAGTTGGATATAGTTTCATAACAGTCTTGATTAAGTTGGATACAGTTTCTTTAGCATGTCTTGAGTCAGTTGGATATAGTTTCTTTAGCATGTCTTGATTCAGTTGGATATAGTTTCATAACAGTCTTGATTCAGTTGGATATAGTTTCATAACAGTCTTGATTCAGTTGGATATAGTTTCATAACAGTCTTGATTCAGTTGGATATAGTTTCTTTAGCATGTCTTGATTCAGTTGGATATAGTTTCATAACAGTCTTGATTAAGTTGGATACAGTTTCTTTAGCATGTCTTGATTCAGTTGGATATAGTTTCATAAGTCTTGATTCAGTTGGATACAGTTTCTTTAGCATGTCTTGAGTCAGTTGGATATAGTTTCTTTAGCATGTCTTGATTCAGTTGGATATAGTTTCATAACAGTCTTGATTCAGTTGGATATAGTTTCATAACAGTCTTGATACAGTTGGATATAGTTTCATAACAGTCTTGATTCAGTTGGATATAGTTTTATAACAGTCTTGATTCAGTTGGATATAGTTTCATAACAGTCTTGATTCAGTTGGATATAGTTTCTTTAGCATGTCTTGATTCAGTTGGATTTTTTAACATCAAACTTAATGCTAGTTATACATAAGGATGGGAATGTGGATTTTTTAACATCAAACTTAATGCTAGTTATACATTAAGACAGGAAGGTTGTTTTACACACAGTTAACACCAGCAATATGGATTTGTAAGATGTTAACATCAAACTTAATGCTAGTTATACATAAGGACAGGAATGTGGTTTTTGATGCTATTAACATATAACTTAATGGTAGTTATAAATAAGGATGGGAATTTGGATTTGTTAACACCAAACTTAATGCTAGTTATACATAAGGATGGGATGTGGATTTATACACTGTTAACACCAAACATAATGCTAGTTATACATAAGGACAGGAATGTGGTTTTGGACGCTGTTAACACCAAACTTAATGTTAGTTATAAATAAGGATGGGAATGTGGATTTGTTAACACCAGACGTAATGCTAGTTATAAATAATGTCTGTATCAGTTTTATAAAGTAAATAGCATGGCTAACTTCATACTCAGTTACTTCAGTGACAACTTGACAATGTATTGTAAAGACAGAAAATAATTAAACACTAGCTGTACATCTCATACAAACAAGTATGAATATGATGGCTTGGTAATTATCATTCCTTACATAAATCTCTTAATACATTTTTGCTTAGAGTGGATTGTGAAATAGGATTAGCTAAACAGAGAAATAAATTTGCAATATAGCTTTGAATGTAAAATTACCTGCTTGGTAAGATGTGCATGTAAAGGTTGGGAAATGCAAGCCTAGGATATTGTTATGCATAAATTTGGAAAAGTTAAATATCGGGGGTTTAGGTTAGGTTGTATTTTTTGCTTTTAAATGGCACATTTAACACAATAATGGCTGTATCTTGGCAAAGAAGTCAGGGGTAAGTGCATTTCTCAAGGACACACCAAGGTGAAAATATGCAAGAATAATACATTTGACAATACTGTGCACATACATACAGAAAATATTTAAGTGTTAAATGCAATTGAAACATTTTATGAGGCACATAAATTAACACCAGTGAAACATATACAGGTAAACATTTTCACAAAGGTATACTTAAAAGATTAAGATGTAATCCACCTCCTTTTCACCATATACAATATATACTCGCTTATAAGTCGAGTCCACCTGGAAACTGCAGAGATCTAGATCTGCCATTGCCAAATTTGCTGGCAGATCTGGGTCTGTGCAGTTTGATAGGAGTAATCAGTAGAACAAACAACATAGACCATAATCTGCAGGTGCATTATGTTTCGGCAGATCAGGATCTTTGTTGTTTGCTGTTTGAGTCTCATAAGCAAATAAGACAGTACACTTGTACTGTAATGATTTACCCTTACAAATACATATTTGGATATCAGTCTTTTATGACAGCTCAGAGCAAGGGTTTTGTAGCATTTGGCAAGAGATAATCCAAATACAGAACCAGTTAACATGTGATGATGATTCCGATATATCCTATCTTAGATTCCAGGAGGGTCATGTCTCTCAAAGCAATGCACTTGATGTACCTTTAAAACAGATGCCAATTTCAGTAGTGGAAGTGAAATGGATTACTTATACTTACATATATTCAAACAGTGTTATCTATTCATAGCCATTCAGTCTTGATTTATGGGATCTATATATGTTACTTTATCAAACAAGATAAATCTTTCTGGATTTTGGCCTTTGTTGGGAGTTATAGCCAAATCAATATTGACTTGGAGAAATGGAAGCAGTTTTTTTATTTGTATATTTTTTTGTTTGACCTCAAACTTCCATTAATTAACAATGTTACCGTAGGGAGACAGGTATTACTTACCAATGGTAATGTTATCTTTGAGTCACTTCTTGTTAATATTTTATTTTCAAGATATATATATATATATATATATATATATATATATATATATATATATATATATATATAAACTTTTCTTCATTTTGTGTTTGTATTAATTTAATTTGGAAAGATTTAACTACATCATGAGAAGATGGCTGAATGTGTGGTAGAAACGATTTCAAACAATTTGAGACTTAGACAAATGTCGCAGGATTTTTTAAAATGATTAGCTAGTATATTGCTGATTCATGTCATTGCAAAATGTTGTGTTTTTGTTCCTTGTGGCCATTTTGGATAATCCAAACCTCACCTGGCCATTTTGGGATCACATGGTTTAATATAGATATAGCAGTAGTCCTTACCTCACCTGGCCATTTTGGGATCACATGGTTTAATAATAATCTAGATTTATGGGTAGTCCTTACCTTACCTGGCCATTTTGAGATCACATGATTTAATATAGGTTTATGAATAGTCTTTACTTCACCTGGTCAGAAGGTCAAGTGAACTAATGGTATGATCCAGTGTCAAGAATTGTTGTTTTTAATTTATTTTCAAAAACCGCCAAAACCAATTTAAGCCAAACTTGACTAGAGCATCCTGGTGTACATGGAGCAGGCCGTTTAAATTGATATTAATGATGCCAATCCACCATCAAATAGGCAGATGCTGCTGGAAGAAAAAATAAATTCAACTAAATTTGACAGAAACACGGTGGCATAAAAGTGTTTCAAATTTATAAAAAATGATGTTCATCTGCCTTTAGTCCTGAAATCAGTGATCTTTAAACATTAATCTGTTTTCCTAGTGAGAAGCGAGATGTGAAAGAGAATGTAGGACTGAAGTCAGTGACTACATCTTTAAACATTAATCTGTTTTCCTAGTAAGAAGCAAGATGTGAAAGAGAATGTTGGACCGAAGTCAGTGACTAGATCTTTAAATATTAATCTGTTTTCCTAGTGAGAAGCGAGATGTGAAAGAGATATGTAGGACATAAAGTCACACTTTGAATTTTTTTAAGGATTTTAAAAGACACAGCTAATTGAGATGTTATCATAACAGACAAGATATCAGCTGTAACATTTTTTATTACCTTTTGTCTATGTATATTTGTGACTTTGGTCCATCCATTACCTTTTGTCTATGTATATTTGTGACTTTGATCCATCCATTACCTTTTGTCTATGTATATTTGTGACTTTGGTCTGTCCATTACTTTTTGTCCTGTGAATTTCTGTCCATTTTTCCATTCAAACCTAGAACAAGAATCAGCAGTTAGCACCCCCCACCTTTCTGTCAGTAAAAAGAAGGCTAACTTATCTGTAATACCCACAGTGCTAGTCATTCACACACTTTAAAATTTGATCTCTTTTTGATTTCATGATAATTTTTGATACTATTGTCATTTTCTATTACTATGATAACTGATGTAAAGGAGATATTTCAAACATAATTTAAGTTCTTTACAGATCATTTTATTTTTGCCAATTTTACAGTTTCTCCTGTGCTTCATGTTTTGTTACAAGTATAATACTTGGATTAAATTTTGACGGTATACACTACCAGTGTGTCCTATAGTGAATAGAGTATCTTATATACTCACTTATAAGAAGAGTCAAAATTCAAATAACAATGTTCCTGATCTGCTGTAACATAATGTGCCTGCAGATTAGGGCCCATCTTGTTTATTCTACTTATTACTTTTAGCAAATTGTACAGACCCAGATCTGCTGGCACATGACATTGTGGCATATCTGGGTCTGTGCAGTTTGCAATTTGACTCATAAGTGAATATATACAGTACTTTCAATTTAGTGACTCATAAGTGAATATATACAGTACTTTCAATTCAGATTGTAAGTTTTCGTTTACCCTTGACTGGAATAGATTAGTATCATCCCATGTCAAACTTGATGCCATATTTTCCTAATCAAATATTCAGTGAATACAATCAAACAGGATTTGAATAATTATCAGTGCTAAAAATAGTATCAAATCCATCATCTATGATATTTATTGACTCAGCCTCTTCCAGTCAAGCTGCATTTAAAATGTTCAGAATTTAGTCTGTGTTCTAAATCTAATTAAAAGATATTGTAAGGGTCTTGATTAATGTAGATTGCAATGAAAAATAAATGTCCTTGATTGTATTCTAATTCAGTACAAATGTTAATGTGTCTATAGTGTTGAAGACAGGTAGACAGAAACTCAATTACATACTTAATTAAATGTGCGGATGATCTCCGAAATTTATCTAGGAAGAGATTATGTTCGCAATCAAAATTATACAGACATATGGTCAATTTAATTTTATAATTTGATGATAGTAGGCCTCTGGAATTTCCCATGCTAGTACATACCTGATATATCCATGTGACTGTTGAAATATGCAATAATGTTCCAATATGTGTGAAATGGTCTATTGGTTTATGTAAATAGTATAACTGAAACCCATACACAGAGTGCTGTACATATGTAAACATCATAATGTGGTTTATGTCAATAGCATAATGTTACCTGTATCAGGGCCAGGTACATGGGAAATACTTTTCTGCCTCAATCAAGATTGGAGGTGAACAGTTTGATTTAATGGTTAAACACAGGTTCCCATCAAAACAGTTACACCATTTTAAAAAAATTAAAAGGGACAAAAATAATAATAATAATAATAATAATAATAATAATAATAATAATAATAATGCTTTATTTATAGAGGGTGATTCATTAGTCAAGGACTATTCTCCCTTGAGGCCCTCTTAATGAAAGTATAACAAATGCACATTGTGTGAAGAAGCAATAATTAGTGCTTATATTAGCATGGTTCATATTAAAATACTAAATTTCAAAAGATTGTTGTAAAGTAATGAAGACATTGTTGCATAGTTTAGATTTTGCTTGTTTTGTTTCTGTTACCAAATGATTCAAAACTTGATGGGTAAATAGATCAATATTTAAATATAAACTTTCTTTTGGAATATTTTCCAAAACTATTGTTAGTTTAAATGTTCAGATAGTTTGTGATTATTAGTAATTTCCCATGCTCATTATTTTAAGCATTTTGATCCTAAGATTTAAAAAATTTTCAACAATATCACACCGCCTTCATCAGCAGCTAACATTGATCATATCACTTGTAATGGTCACATGATCCAAGGAGACTGGTGTAGATGGCTGGTAATTCATGTCCCTTGTTCCTGTTTAGTGTTGACCTCCACTCAGTCGTGTTTTGAGTCCTAAGTCTCAGGCCAATTTATTTCTTTATCAGATAATCGCTATATGGTCTGGATTATTATTATTATTATTATTATTATTATTATTATTATTATTATTATTATATATATATATATATATATATATATATATATATATATATATATATATATATATATATATATATATATATATATATATATATATATACTTTATTGACTGATCCTCAAAACTGTATTGGGAAGAGATTTCTAATGAGTTGTTGGAAAGCTTTAGATAATAGAACTAAATAAAAATTGGTTCTAACAAATTGATCTGGTGAGAATCACTCACTTGCAGTGAATGACTAATTGACCAATTAAAATATATTAAAATATTTTTCTATCATATAATATTGGTATATTTTGCATAAATCAATGTCCAGGATACAGTTTGTTTTACTATGAATATATAAACATATCTACACCTGTAATTTAACTTCTAATCAATGAATTGCAAAAGGAAATCATTGGATTTTCATTACGTATACCATATGTACTCATTTATTAGTCCATTCAGTATACCATATGTACTCATTTATTAGTCCAGTCAGTATACGATATGTACTAATTTCTTAGTTCAACTGTAAACTTCCTAGATACACATCTGCCATGCACTGGCAGATCTGGGTCCATATAGTTTGTTAGAAAAAACATTATAAACCTGACCTGCTAGTGCATTATGGGGTAGCAGGTCAGAGTCTATGATGTTTGTTGTTGGACTTGACTTACATGTATGTTTTTTTTTCTTTTTATCTAAATTTTTTAAAATTTAAAAGGCAAATGTTTGGATTATATAAAAAGGATAAATTAGTAAATTAGTCTATTTTTTCTTTCTAGTAATTTTTTAAGATGAGTGAAGTTTTTACCATGCTTTTGTTACAGCCAGCTTTAGTTTATTTATAGCCATCAAGCTGTTGTAGTGATAAGTACCTTGTTATATATATATATATATATATATATATATATATATATATATATATATATATATATATATATATATATATATATATATATATATATATATATATATATAGACTTTATTTCCTGTGCAACATCATGCCACACCCTGCAATATTATAAGGAATTAAATAATTCTGAGCTAGTTATTATTTTCTAAGACTGAATTTGGTGTACAATACAGAATTGGTAACATTCATTATAATCATAATTCAGTTCAATGAGTGATCTCAGGTCTACTTTGACCTCTTGATTAGTGATATCTTAGAAACTAGCTTATTAACTATTTTTTAATAAATTAGATAAGTTAATAATTAAGTTGCAATGTGCTAAACAATATGGTCCCAATGACCAAAATGAATGTTAAATCTTTTGTATATTGTACTATGCATGCAGTACAACAGTGTCTACTGACATAAATAGTATGGTCCAATTATGTGGTGTAATGACCATAATGGACCTTAAATCTTTTGTATATTATACTATGCATACAGTACAACAGCAAATAATGTATTCAGTGCCAACATTTTTTAACTATATCTCTGAAAATCACAAATTATGAAGAAAACACAAATGTAACATACCAATCGTTGACTTTGTCATGAATGTTTTACTGAGCTAATTGCATAGCTTGCCAAGGCAAATTCCACATTTTTAACTGAGCTATATGCATACCTTGCCAAGGCAAATCCCAAATTTTTAACTGAACTAATTGCATAGCTTGCCAAGGCAAATCCCAAATTTTTAACTGAGCTAATTGCATACCTTGCCAAGGCAAATCCCACATTTTTAACTGAGCTAATTGCATAGCTTTCCAAGGCAAATTCCACATTTTTAACTGAGCTAATTGCATACCTTGCCAAGGCAAATCCCAAATTTTTAACTGAGCTAATTGCATACCTTGCCAAGGCAAATCCCAAATTTTTAACTGCGCTAATTGCATAGATTGCCAAGGTAAATCCCACATTTTTAACTGAGCTAATTGCATACCTTGCCAAGATAAATCACAAATTGTTAACTGTGCTAATTGCATAGCTTGCCAAAGCAAATCACCAATTTTTAACTGAGCTAATTGCATAGCTTGCCAAGGCAAATCACAAATTTTTAACTGCGCTAATTGCATACCTTGCCAAGGCAAATCACAAATTTTTAACTGAGCTAATTGCATACCTTGCCAAGGCAAATCACAAATTGTTAACTGTGCTAATTGCATAGCTTTCCAAAGCAAATCACAAATTTTTAACTGAGCTAATTGCATAGCTTGCCAAGGCAAATCACAAATTTTTAACTGAGCTAATTGCATAGCTTGCCAAGGCAAATCCCACATTTTTAACTGCAAGGCAAATCACAAATTTTTAACTGAGCTAATTGCATACCTTGCCAAGGCAAATCCCACATTTTTAACTGCAAGGCAAATCACAAATTTTTAACTGAGCTAATTGCATAGCTTGCCAAGGCAAATCACAAATTTTTATCTGAGCTAATTGCATACCTTGCCAAGACAAATAACAAATTTTTAACTGAGCTAATTGCATACCTTGCCAAGGCAAATCACAAATTTTTAACTGAGCTAATTGCATATGTTGCCAAGGCAAATCCCAAATTTTTAACTGTGCTAATTTCATAGCTTGCAAAGGCAAATCCCAAATTTTTAACTGAGCTAATTGCATAGCTTGCCAAGGCAAATCCAACCCCAAATTTTTAACTGAGCTAATTGCATAGCTTGCCAAGGCAAATCACAAATTTTTAATTGACCTAATTGCATAGCTTGCATAGCTTGCCAAAGGCAAATCCCACATTTTTAACTGAGCTAATTGCATAGCTTGCCAATGCAAATCCCAAATTTTTAACTGAGCTAATTGCATAGCTTGCCAAGGCAAATCCCAAATTTTTAACTGAGCTAATTGCATACCTTGCCAAGGCAAATCCAATCCCAAATTTTTAACTGAGCTAATTGCATAGCTTGCCAAGGCAAATCACAAATTTTTAACTGAGCTAATTGCATAGCTTTCCACAGCAAATCCCAAATTTTTAACTGCGCTAATTGCATACCTTGCCAAGGCAAATCCCAAATTTTTAACTGCGCTAATTGCATAGCTTGCCAAGGTAAATCCCACATTTTTAACTGCAAGGCAAATCACAAATTTTTAACTGAGCTAATTGCATAGCTTTCCAAGGGCAAATCACAAATTTTTAACTGAGCTAATTGCATACCTTGCCAATGCAAATCCCAAAGTTTTAACTGAGCTAATTGCATAGCTTGCCAATGCAAATCCCAAAGTTTTAACTGAGCTAATTGCATAGCTTGTCAATGCAAATCACACATTTTTAACTGAGCTAATTGCATAGCTTGCCAAGGCAAATCCCAAATTTGTGTATTCTATGTGTCCTTCTCTTTGACTACATGTATAAAGCTTGGTCCAAAATTATTAAAATTTGCCACTGCATTATTTTTAATGGAACCATTGACAGCACAACAATTTTTGTCATGGTCACCCCAGAAGATGGCACCAAAATTATACTATACTAAAAGTTGTTCAGGGCATTCCATTAGCTCCAGTTTCCAAGTATTTTCCATACTTAATTTGTCCAATGCAACCAGCTACTTTTTTTGATATAGTATTTTCAATTTAATTGAATGCCTCGAGTGTTTACTATATTGGCATCTTATCTACCAAGTTAGGGGAACTTCCATTCAATGTTTTAGAAGGAGATGGGCAGATATTTGCACAGTTAGCACAGATCAACAAGGATAGAGTTATGACAGACATTTTTACAGATCAACAAAGGATATACTTATTCGCAGCCATATGCACAGATCAAGAAAGGGTAGAATTATGAGCAGCCAGTCATTTGTACAGATCAAGAAAGAATAGAATTATGAACAGCCATATGCACAGATCAACAAAGGATAAAATTATGAACAGTCATATGCACAGAACAACAAAAGATAAGCTTATGAGCAGCCATATGCACAGATCAAGAAAGGATAGAGTTATGAGCAGCCATCTGCACAGATTAATAAAGGATAGAATTATGAACAAATATATGTACAGATCAACAAAGGATATAATTATGTGCAGCCATAATGCACAGATCAAGAAAGGGTAGAATTATGAGCAGCCATTTGTACAGATCAAGAAAGGATAGAATTATGAACAGCCATATGCACAGATCAACAAAGGATAAATTATTAGCAGCCATATGCACAGATCAACAAAGGATACAATTATGAGCAGCCATATCCACAGATCAAGAAAGGGTGTCATCCTACTCTAAACAGAGTGTCAAATCTAGCTGTTTTTGCAACCAAACATATGTAGGTCCTTAGTGTCTTTGGTCATGTTGTACTAGGGGAGGTAATATCTTCATATTTAAGGACATTGCTTTGTTTGAATCACATGTCTAATGCTTTTCACTGGCAGACAAGATAATATGTTTTGCAGAAAAGATATATCAAATAAAGTAATGATGAAATAGAAAATACAAACAAAACTTTCTTGTCTGTGTATTTTTGGACATGGTAAATTACTACCTTTCATGAACAAAGAATTAATTAGGAACAATAACTCTTTGACATTGCTCTATTAATTTGTTAAACACTTGGCACGTTATGAATTCAAACAATTAGTCCACCTGTAATGAATCTGCATATAATATCACCAGATCTTAGGTAAGGCATACCAATGACCCTAAAAGTATGCTACCTTGATAAAAGACTACCTTTATTTCAATTCATGTGAAATTACACAAGTAAATATCAAATATTGGGTTATTGTAATACTTGTCTGTATTGATTATATGTCAGCATTTAGTAAAACATGGTGTTTGTATGTTTCAATAGTTGTGAAAGGCTTTCCGCCATTTTCAATGTTACATTCTTAATAAGCACACATCAATGTTACATTTTCACAGTTCTTAATAAGCACACATCCCTTTTTTATATTAAAACTTGATGTTATATTTTCACAGTTCTTAATAAGCACACATCCTTTTTTTTATATTAAAACTTGATGTTATATTTTCACAGTTCTTAATAAGCTGACATCCCTTTTTTATATTAAGACTTGCATAAGTAATTCTATTATTAACCACATGTTTTATATCCATTGTGTAAAGGGAGTGGCTTATTCGGTCTATAACATCATGACTAGTGTGGCATATAAATAAGAATATTCATATTAAAAATCATAGTTCATGGTTAGAATTAAACCTCCAATGTCAGATACAAATTTGTCCTACCTACTTTTTTAAATCAAGTAACAAAATGGCTTACAAGAGGGAAAATTGGCATGGAAGGTGCTCTTTCCTTTCATAATTCTTGGCAGCAAAATTTGTACTGGAATTTTCTCAAAGTAGCAAAACCATAAAATATGAGACAGATTTGGTGCTTAATAGTTTGAATCCTGCATTGGGTGAGAATAACTTGTTATTACCTTCTCCTGAGGAACTGTTTACCTTCCTTGTTGTGTCAAGGTGTAAAGTGAAAATATATTAAATGCAAGGGTACCATGCTTATCCAGACACCATTAAAATTCCTATTCCACCGGTTTTAAAATTAGGGTAGGCAGGTCAGTATCTATTTTTTCTTAAAGCATATATATTTAAATTGATTTTAAAAACCTTTTTTTAAATTATTTTTTTTATTATGTGGAAAAAAAGTGCTAGGGTCAGCAGTGAAAAGTACAGACTAGGCCATCAGGAAACACATTTTTGTTTAGCCAAAGACAATGTATTGGTGAACAATAATATTCAGAAGAATATTTTATATACAATATAGATGTGATCAATATAATATAACAAAATTGCTTTGGGGTGCCTTGTGGTTACGATGATAAGGTTTACGGTGGAATCTAATCACATTGTAACTAAATTGCTTGGGGATGCCTTGTGGTTACGATGATAAGGTTTACTGTGGAATCACATGCACTTTTAAATAATACACTCGCAAGTGATGTGAGGGTAAAGTCATAGAGTACAGAAGTCTTTTTTCCAATATCAATAACAAAAATCCAAAGCCTCAATGATGATATTACTAAAGGATTAAAGGCTTTGTTGGATTATGCTTGGAATATTAAAGAACTCAAGCAACATAATTAACTTTGCTTGGATTCTATTGGCATGGCAGTTTTGGCTATGATAGTTATTTAAATACAATTGTGATAAGAATTAATATAGAAAGGATTAAAAATGTTAATGGATTATGGTCAGAATAGTTATTATGAAAGAGCTCATATGTACTCACGGATAAGACGAGTCAAACAGCAAACTGACAGACATAGATCTCCTGCTGTATAATGTGTCAGTAGATATGGGTATGTGCCAGTAGATATGGGTATGTGCCAGTAGATATGGGTATGTGCCAGTAGATATGGGTATGTGCCAGCAGATATGGGTATATGCCAGTAGATATGGGTATATGCCAGTAGATATGGGTATGTGCCAGTAGATATGGGTATGTGCCAGTGCCAGTACATATGGGTATGTGCCAGTAGATATGGGTATATGGGTATGTGCTAGTAGATATGGGTATGTGCCAGTAGATATGGGTATGTGCCAGTAGATATGGGAATGTGCTAGTAGATATGTGTATGTGCCAGTATATATGGGTATATGCCAGTAGATATGGGTATGTGCCAGTAGATATGGGTATGTGCCAGTGCCAGTACATATGGGTATGTGCCAGTAGATATGGGTATATGGGTATGTGCTAGTAGATATGGGTATGTGCCAGTAGATATGGGTATGTGCCAGTAGATATGGGAATGTGCTAGTAGATATGTGTATGTGCCAGTAGATATGGGTATGTGCCAGTAGATATGGGTATGTGCCAGTAGATATAGATATGTGCCAGTAGATATGGGTATGTATTAGTAGATATGGGTATGTGCTAGTAGATATGGGTATGTGCCAGTAGATATGGGTATGTGCCAGTAGATATGGGTATGTGCTAGTAGATATGGATATGTGCCAGTAGATATGGGTATGCGCTAGTAGATATGGGTATTTGCCAGTAGATATGGGTATGTGCCAGTAGATAGATATGGGTATGTGCTAGTAGATATGGGTATGTGCCAGTAGATATAGTTATGTGCCAGTGCCAGTAGATATGGGTATGTGCCATTGCCAATAGATATGGGTATGTGCTAGTAGATATGGGTATGTGCCAGTAGATATGGGTATATGCCAGTAGATATGGGTATAAGCCAGTAGATATGGGTATATGGGCATGTGCCAGTAGATATGGGTATGTGCCAGTAGATATGTGTATGTGCCAGTAGATATGGGTATGTGCCAGTAGATATGGGTATAAGCCAGTAGATATGGGTATATGGGCATGTGCCAGTAGATATGGGTATGTGCCAGTAGATATGTGTATGTGCCAGTAGATACGGGTATGTGCTAGTAGATATGGGTATGTGCCAGTAGATATGCATATGTGCTAGTAGATATGGGTATGTGCCAGTAGATATGGGTATGTGCTAGTAGATATGGGTATGTGTCAGTAGATATGGGTATGTGCTAGTAGATATGGGTATGTGTCAGTAGATATGGGTATGTGCCAGTAGATATGGGTATGTGCCAGTAGATATGGGTATGTGCCAGTAGATATGGGTATGTGCCAGTAGATATGGGTATGTGCCAGTACCAGTAGATATAGGTATGTCCCAGTGCCAGTAGATATGGGTATGTGCTAGTAGATATGGGTATGTGCCAGTAGATATGGGTATGTGCCAGTAGATATGTGTATGTGCCAGTAGATATGGGTATGTGCCAGTAGATACGGGTATGTGCCAGTAGATATGGGTATGTGCCAGTAGATATGGGTATGTGCCAGTAGATATGGGTATGTGCTAGTAGATATGGGTATATGCCAGTAGATATGGGTATGTGCCAGTAGATACAGGTATTGCTAGTAGATATGGGTATGTGCCAGTAGATACAGGTATGTGCCAGTAGATATGGGTATGTGCTGGTAGATATGGGTATGTGACAGTAGATATGGGTATGTGCTAGTAGATATGGGTATGTGATAGTAGATAGGGGTATGTGCCAGTAGATATAGGTATGTGCCAGTGCCAGTAGATATGGGTATGTGCCATTGCCAGTGGATATGGGTATATGCCAGTAGATATGGGTATATGCCAGTAGATATGGGTATGTGCCAGTAGATATGGGTATGTGCCAGTAGATATGGGTATATGGGTATGTGCTAGTAGATATGGGTATGTGCCAGTAGATATGGGTATGTGCTAGTAGATATGGGTATGTGCCAGTAGATATGGGTATGTGCTAGTAGATATGGGTATGTGCCAGTAGATATGGGTATGTGCTAGTAGATATGGGTATATGCCAGTAGATATGGGTATGTGCTAGTAGATATGTGTATGTGCCAGTAGATATTGGTATATGCCAGTAGATATGGGTATGTGCCAGTAGATATGGGTATATGGGTATGTGCTAGTAGATATGGTTATGTGCCAGTAGATATGGGTATGTGCTAGTAGATATGGGTATGTGCTAGTAGATATGGGTATGTGCTAGTAGATATGGGTATGTGCCAGTAGATATGGGTATGTGCCAGTACCAGTAGATATAGGTATGTGCCAGTAGATACAGGTATGTGCCAGTAGATATGGGTATGTGCTGGTAGATATGGGTATGTGACAGTAGATATGGGTATGTGCTAGTAGATATGGGTATGTGATAGTAGATATGGGTATGTGCCAGTAGATATGGGTATGTGCCAGTGCCAGTAGATATGGGTATGTGCCATTGCCAGTGGATATGGGTATATGCCAGTAGATATGGGTATATGCCAGTAGATATGGGTATGTGCCAGTAGATATGGGTATATGGGTATGTGCTAGTAGATATGGGTATGTGCCAGTAGATATGGGTATGTGCTAGTAGATATGGGTATGTGCCAGTAGATATGGGTATGTGCTAGTAGATATGGGTATGTGCCAGTAGATATGGGTATGTGCTAGTAGATATGGGTATATGCCAGTAGATATGGGTATGTGCTAGTAGATATGTGTATGTGCCAGTAGATATTGGTATATGCCAGTAGATATGGGTATGTGCCAGTAGATATGGGTATATGGGTATGTGCTAGTAGATATGGGTATGTGCTAGTAGATATGGGTATGTGCTAGTAGATATGGGTATGTGCTAGTAGATATGGGTATGTGCCAGTAGATATGTGTATGTGCTAGTACATATGGGTATGTGCCAGTAGATATGGGTATATGCCAGTAGATATGGGTATGTGCTAGTAGATATGGGTATGTGCCAGTAGATATGGGTATATGCGTATGTGCTAGTAGATATGGTTATGTGCCAGTAGATATGGGTATGTGCTAGTAGATATGGGTATGTGCTAGTAGATATGGGTATGTGCCAGTAGATATGGGTATATGGGTATGTGCTAGTAGATATGGTTATGTGCCAGTAGATATGTGTATGTGCCAGTAGATATGGGTATGTGCCAGTAGATATGGGTATGTGCCAGTAGATATGGGTATGTGCCAGTAGATATGGGTATGTGCCAGTAGATATGGGTATATGCAGTTTGTTCAGGAATATTATGCTACAGCTTATTGTAGTTTGCAATATAACCTGACTTATAAGTGAGTATATACAATTTATTGTAGTTTGCAATATAACCTGACTTATAAGTGAGTACATACAGTTTAAATGATGTCAGTTTAGCATTGGTATTTACGGTTTGTTGAAATATCTACTTGTGTGTATATCCCAATGTTAAAATGCCAGAATCATAACTATTGAAACATCACACAAAATTCAGTAATGAATGGAAACAGAAATGCAACAGTTTGAATAAAACTCAAAGTTCTATTTCTGTAAAATTGAAGAAGATGACTAATATTTAACCTGCATAGCGTTAATCTTAATGCAGATCTGACAGGCATGCTCAACACACTGGGATGAAACAACTTAAACCTCTTGGTGACCTCAGCCGAGTTGTACTGACATCGCCACATTCCAATGCACACAGTGAATGGTAATTTTCCATTCTGAGGAATATTTAGGCTAACTCCAGAGAAAAGTCTAAATTTAGTAAATGATACATCTTGCCCAAAGTGATGAGATCAACAATGATGAGGGCTGCCCTTCACATAAACCAGACAATGATCTTATAAGGCTACATACAAGGATAGTACAGAATACAACAAGTTACTGTGAAAGGACAATGTATATATTATAGAATATGGAAATCACGCAGTAGTTGTCATTTGTTCCCCACTTAATGAAAATTCCTCCTTAATTCAGGTCAAAACTTCTATTAAAATTTAACCTCCTAATCTGTCCTAAACTGACTTATGTTTTGTTATGTGTGTGAATAGGACTGAACTTCACGACACATGTAGTAGTCCAAATAAAAAATTGACTTACAAAATTTGCAACAAGTTTTCCTGAACCTCACGACACATGTATCAGTAGTCCAAATTAAAAATTGACTTACAAAATATGCAACAAACTTCACGACACATGTAGTAGTCTGAATTGAAAATTGACTTACAAAATATGCAACAAATTTCACGACACATGTAGTAGTCCGAATTAAAAATTGACTTACAAAATATGCAACAAGTTTTCTTGAATATAATAAGGAGCATAATACAGAGGCTAGAAACATTTACTGGTCATTGGGCAGTGACCTTTTGTATTTTTATTTTTAAGACAAGTATATTTTCATGTATATAAATACCCACACTTGTCTTTCGGTATGTCACACCTGCCAAACAAGAGGTTATGAAATTGTGGCAGCATCTCCTTCTTTTTAAAATATTTTTTTGTTATATTTTATGTTTACATTTTTATTTTTATCTTGAAATTTTTATGTACCACTCCTGTCAAGGACAGACAATAGTTAGTTATAAAATAAAAAGAGTGGTAATTTCAGATTATAATATTCATTTCATCTGAAAGAAAAATACTTTGCATAACATTGGTTATGTTTCATATAAATATTAGTGTGTCAGTGGGAAGTTAGAATCTGACAAGTAGTGTTACAGATATCATCTTACCTGATGGTACAATGAACATATATGCTTGCCCTGTGTGAAAATTCACTTGCCCTGTGTGAAAATTCACTTGCCCAAGGAAACATGAAATGGTTAAATTTAAAGGCCTGATATAATTACATCAGAGACAGGACAAGACAAATCCAAGAAGATTGTTATAGTTTAGCTGGAATTAAGATTTCATACAAGAAGTAAATGTTTTGTTTGAAATTTGAAATGAAATTTAGGCAAAGTATTTTTATTCATTCTGTGAAAACTTTTTGTATCTTTTCCTTGGTTGCTGAAAAGCAATTTTTGAGTCCTGGGTTTAAGGTAAATAAAACCCATGTTGTGCTATTTTCAGATATGACCCTGTCGGCCCTACATCATATGTACAGTAGTCAAAGGAGTGTAAATGGACCCCAAAAGGCCTCAGTAACTAACAAGCCCCCACGAACCCCTAAACCTGAGGAGAAAGAGAAATCCCATGTGCCAGAGGGGAGAAGAATTGAGAGGAATGAGGATAGGATGGTGAGATCACCAACAATACAGAAGAAACGGCGGAAAAGACGCCACATGATTACAGCTAACCTGGCTGGCACACGCTATGAAGTTGGTAAGTGTAACCTTTTGTAATTGGACTCATAATAATATAAAGTTTCCGTTGGGACAAATATGTCTGGTACAGACTCATAGTAACTTATTTCTTGAAGAAGGAAGTCTGCCAATATTTTTCTTTTCTCAGTGTCTTCCAAGTCTTTCTTTCTCTTATTCTTTCTTTGTTTCCTATTTAACATATTGTTTAGATTCACTTGTAAGACAAGTCCAGCTGCAAACAGCGCAGACCTAGATCTGCCATCACATAATGTGCCGACAGATCTGGGTCTGTACATATTTACTTAGGAATAAACTGGAGAACAAACAACATAGACCCTGATCTGCTGCATTATGCTATGGCAGATCAGGATTGTTGTTGTTCGCAGTTTGACTTGACTTAATGAGTCGTGCTAGATGCAAGATTTTGTAGGTTTTGTGTTACTTTCTTTGCTTTCATGGAAGGAACTCTTTCTATTTCAGTGCGTCAAGTGATAGAAGATCTAGGTTTCAGTATAGCCAAGGATGATGACCCAAGCAGGTTGGTTCATTTTACTTAACTTACCGCTGAAGAGAAATTCAAATAATGACTTAAATCTTTGTGTCAATAGAGAACTGTAGTATTGTCCCATTTTTCCAAATGTTTAAATATTGATTTCTCTTTTTCAGGCATAAACATGTTCTAATATATATATCAGATAATAGTAACATTTACCATATATACTTACTTAAAAGTCCAGTCAATCTGCAAACAACAAAGATCCTGAACTGCCATAGCACAATGCACATACAGATTAAGGTCTATTCTACTGATTACTCCTAACAACCTGCACGGACCATCTATGCTGGGGCATTATGTGCTGGCAGATCTGGGTCTGTACAGTTTGCAGTTAGACGTAACTTGTAATCAATATATATGGTTTTACACAACCAGAGTTTGATATGCTGAAACACACAAGTACATACACACCCATTTAACATGGTAACAAGAATACCTGAGTGCACCTGAAAACAAGATGAAATGCACTGATATATCTGGGTCTGTATGTTATTCTACTGATTACTCCTAGACCTAGATCTGTCTGCACATTATGCAATGACTGATATGCATCTGTGCAGTTTGCAGTTGGACTTGACTTATGAGTATGCAAGTATATTGTAACTTGTCTGTACATAAACATTGGCATGTGCATCAGGTCCAGAAATTATTCATCCCATCTTGAGAACCAGTTATGATACAATCCACTAAATGAGGAGGGGGCTCCGAGTGGCAGAGTGGTCTAAAGCGCTCTACATTATGGATCACTGCCATCTCACCTCTGTCTGCGGGGGTTTGAGTCTAAGTTTTGGCTAATGTAGTTATGTGAGAAAGCTTGCCAGTAGCTTTTTGTGGGTCGGTGGTTCTTTCTGAGGGCTTTTCCCAGGTTCTTCCTCCGCCAATAATACTGGCTGCCATGTATAGCCTATCGTGTGCTGAAAAATGGCATTAAACCCTACAACAACAACTAAATGAAGAGATTCTAAGAGGAAAGGTTGTAAGAGGCTATCTGTAGGTAGGGGAGAAGTGGAAATCTCAATTCTTGATCGATCATATGAGTGGATATCAAATTTAAGAAGTTGAGAAAAAGGAATCTACACTTAGAGGTACTTTATTCAGAATTAGCCAGAGTCACTTTTTATTCAACAGTATTGTCAATTATTGCATTTTTTGCATTATAATCTTAAATTATGAGATAGCAGTCTTGTGTTTTGAAGATCTGAGGATGTTAATGGTTACTATTAAAAGTTGAGGTTTATAGGGAATGTTTCACCAGAGAAATATCAGAAAATATACTGGTAATTTTTTTAAAACTTTGCCATAAATAGCAATGACTGGAGATGTGATAAAAATACTGTAAACAGCAATGACTGGTGATGTGATAAAAGCACTGTAAACAGCAATGTAAACAGCAATGACTGGGGATGTGGTAAAAACATTGTAAACAGCAATGACTGGGGATGTGGTAAAAACATTGTAAACAGCAATGACTGGGGATGTGATAAAAACATTGTAAACAGCAATGACTGGGGATATGATAAAAACACTGTAAACAGCAGTGACTGGGATGTGATAAAAACATTGTAAACAGCAATTACTGGGTATATGATAAAAACACTGTAAACAGCAATGACTGGGGATGTGATAAAAACACTAAACAGCAATGACTGGGGATGTGGTAAAAATACTGTAAACAGCAATGTAAACAGCAATGACTGGGGATATGGTAAAAATATTGTAAACAGCAATTACTGGGGATATGATAAAAACACTGTAAACAGCAATGACTGGGGATGTGATAAAAACACTAAACAGCAATGACTGGGGATGTGATAAAAACACTGTAAATAGCAATGACTGGGGATGTGATAAAAACACTGTAAATAGCAATGACTGGGGATGTGATAAAAACACTGTAAACAGCAATGACTGGGGATGTGGTTACAACATTGTAAATAGCAAGGACTGGGGATGTGGTTAAAACACCATCAACAGCAATGTAAACAGCAATGATTGGGGATGTGGTGAAAACATTGTAAACAGCAATGACTGGGGATGTGGTAAAAACACTGTAAACAGCAATGATTGGGGATGTGATAAAAACACTAAACAGCAATGACTGGGGATGTGATAAAAACACTGTAAATAGCAATGACTGGGGATATGGTAAAAATATTGTAAACAGCAATGACTGGGGATGTGGTAAAAACACTGTAAACAGCAATGACTGGGATATGATAAAAACACTGTAAACAGCAATGACTGGGGATGTGGTAAAAACACTGTAAACAGCAATGACTGGGGATATGTTAAAAACACTGTAAACAGCAATGACTGGGGATGTGGTAAAAACACTGTAAACAGCAATGATTGGGGATATGATAAAAACACTGTAAACAGCAATGACTGGGGATATGATAAAAACACTGTAAATAGCAATGACTGGGGATATGGTAAAAACATTGTAAACAGCAATGACTGGGGATGTGGTAAAAACACTGTAAACAGCAATGACTGGGGATATGATGAAAACACTGTAAACAGCAATGACTGGGGATGTGGTAAAAACACTGTAAACAGCAATGACTGGGGATATGGTAAAAACATTGTAAACAGCAATGACTGGGGATGTGGTAAAAACACTGTAAACAGCAATGACTGGGGATATGATAAAAACACTGTAAACAGCCAAATATCCTCGAGATCACAGTCTTCTGGTTATATCACCTGGCATAATGTCAAGTCAGCTTAAGACATATCATCCATGGCAGATCATCCAATGTCTATATGTGATTCATGTCAGTATTTCTACACACTATTAAATGACAATGTCTATATGTGATTCATTCAGTATTTCTTTGTGTACACACTATTAAATGGCAAATCTGGACAGTTTGAAGTTGTACTCAACTTATAAGTGATTATATATATTAGTAATTAATGAAAGAATTATGGATTTGGAAAATAAATATTTTGTGATAAGACAAACAGAGATTTCATGAAACGTTTAATGTGTAAATATAAATATTCACACTTAGACTGTGAGTAAATAAATATAAGGGTTGCATGCATTGGATGATATTAGATATTTTATATACGTTTATGTGTTCACAGATTCCTGTGCCAGGCTTGATACTTTGATTTTTAAAATCACCTGATTATTTAATGTCAAGCCAGATTCCTCACATCATGTTGTATATACTGTATAAGTATATTGTACAAGACAGATTGAAGGCCTCAAGGTAGATTAGGTACTGTAACTAATTGAGATAACTTCTCTAAATAAAATCTTTATTATTAATATTATTAGTATATTATTATTATTATTACTACTACTACATGTACTATTATTATTATTATTAGTAGTAGTAGTAGTATATTATTATTATTATTACTACTACTACATGTATTATTATTATTATTATTATTATTATTATTATTATTATTATTATTATTATTATTATTATTATTATTACTGCAACTACTACTATTGATATCATTACTACTATTATTAGTATACTATTATTATTATTACTTATATTATTATTATTATTATTATTATTATTTTTATTATTATAGTACTTAAAAGCTACATTTGGAGTTTATTTACCTTTATTAAGTTACATTTTGGATTTTGTTTATCATTTGAATGTTTTGATTTCAACACATAAGATGAAAAATAGTTAGCGATAGATTAAGTTTCTTTTTGCCAAAATATTTAGCGATAGATTAAGTTTCTTTTTGCCAAAATATTTAGCGACAGATTAAGTTTCTTTTTGCCAAATATTTAGCGATAGATTAAGTTTCTTTTTGCCAAATATTTAGCGATAGATTAAGTTTCTTTAGCGATAGATTAAGTTTCTTTAGCGATAGATTAAGTTTCTTTAGCGATAGATTAAGTTTCTTTAGCGATAGATTAAGTTTCTTTTTGCCAAAAGCAAAGTGATAAATTAACTGAATGATTGAAAAATTATTTATCCATTTGACTTTATTTGCATTATCACTGTAATACTAAAAGATGTCCTTTTAATCAAACTGTAATTTGTTATTGAATTTCTAAGTCAATTAGTTTTTGCTTGACATTATTGTCAAAACATTGATTGTTGGTGGTTACATTCTGAATATAAAATTCAAATAAATAAATAAAGTAAGTAAATATAAGTAAGTAAGTAAAGTAAATTAAGTAAATATTTAAACCATTATTATGTACTTTGGTCAGACCAAAGTACAACATAAAATGACTTGTCATGAATGGAATGAGAATGACAAAAACTCAATTATGCGCTGCTATCATTTTTATTAGCTCTAACATAAAATCACTGTCATGAATGGAATGAGAATGACAAAAAATCAATTATGCACTGCTATCATTTTAACCGCTCCTGTGGCCTAGTGGTTAGAGCGTCCACCCCGGAAGCGGGAGGTCGTCGGTTCGATCCCCGGCCGAGTCATACCAAAGACTTACAAAAATGGTACTAACAGCTGCCTCGCTTGACGCTCAGCATAAAGAGGTTAGTGTTAGGACTGGTCGGCCTGGTGTCAGGATAATGTGACTGGGTGAGACATCATGCTACATGTCTGCGGCATGATGTCTCAGTGCTAGACATCACTATAAACTGCCTCACTGCAGACATCGTAGCGATATGACTGAAAAATTGTTAAAGCTACGTTAAAAATCCTAATCAAACAAACAAACAAACAAGCTATCATTTTTATTAGCTCTAACAACATAAAATCACTGTCATGAATGGAATGAGAATGACAAAAAATCAATTATACACTGCTATCATTTTTATTAGCTCTAACAACATAAAATCACTGTCATGAATGGAATGAGAATGACAAAAAATCAATTATACACTGCTATCATTTTTATTATCTCTAACAACATAAAACCACTGTCATGAATGGAATGAGAATGACAAAAAAATCAATTATGCATTGCTATCATTTTTATTAGCTCTAACAACATAAAATCACTGTCATGAATGGAATGAGAATGACAAAAAATCAATTATGCACTGCTATCATTTTTATTAGCTCTAACAACATAAAATCACTGTCATGAATGGAATGAGAATGACAAAAAATCAATTATGCATTGCTATCATTTTTATTAGCTCTAACAACATAAAATCACTGTCATGAATGGAATGAGAATGACAAAAAATCAATTATACATTGCTATCATTTTTATTAGCTCTAACAACATAAAATCACTGTCATGAATGGAATGAGAATGACAAAAAATCAATTATGCACTGCTATCATTTTTATTAGCTCTATTTGTCATATACCAGATGAGTTTACGGGATGGCTTGTTAGCAAAGTTTATTATAAGTTTGTTATAAGTTTGCTATAGCACAAGTTTGTTAAAATTATTTCTCCGAAACTATTTGGAAGATTGCCATGAAACTTTACAAACACAATCATTCCAGGATGGTCAAATAAACATGCAGTTATCATCCAAAGACTCATGGTCACTTGTCTGTCATAAATAAAAATGGTGCCACTCTCTTAGCATGGCCACCACAGTGACCAGTTTGAAAATCTTAAAGCTCACAAATTGGTTTCAACACTGAAAAGTTCAAAGAGCAAAGGGTATTATCTTGGATTCCAGAAATTTCTTTTTGGACACTAGAGTGTCAGTCAGTTTAAGGAGTTATGGTAATTTTAAATGTTTCCATTTGATGCTACAGGCACTGATCTTTGCAGATGAAGAGAATTCTGTCATTTCAGTAGTGTGCTAATTTATCCGCATTATAAATATACTTTTTATTGATTTGGACTTCTGTCATTTCATTAGCATGCTAATTTATCTGCATTATAAATACATTTTTCATTGTTCCTGTCATCTTGATTGAATACAAAATATACCTACGTATAAGTCCAGCTTCAAAATGCATAGACCCAGATCCTCTATTGCAAAAGGTACTAGCAGATCTTGATTTATCCAATTAGGAGTAATTGGTGGATGTAGTTTTTGGGAGGTTTAATGCCATTTTTCAGTGCAAGATAGGCTATATGTGGCAGTCAGTGATGTACCATGGGAAGCTAACAAGAGCTTTCTCATAAATTTAAATTAGCTGAAGACTTAAACCCACATGGACAGAATTGTGATGGCAGTAATGAAGAGTAATTAGTAGAACAAACAAAACAGACCATGATCTGTAAGTGTATTATGTAATGGCAAATCAGGGACTATTTTGCATGCAGTCAACTTATATGTGCCCGGTATATTCGATAAGATGTGGGTGTATAGTGTCAATGATGTAGTGATAGCATCGGTTACTTTTATTTGTGTATTATACATAGGGATAGTTCTTACTGACAAGAATTCTACAGAATTCCCCTACTGCAGTGACATATTCTTAATACCCAGAAAAGTCACAGGATTGGATCACTGTGACCTGATAGCAGTACCTTTTATGACAAATATGTCCGTCAAACTTCATGGCTGTCATGCCAACATTGTCAGAGAGACTGAGCTAAATGTAAAAACATCCTTGAACATTTATGACAACAACAACAACAATGCAGGTGGCTAAGTGGTCCAGAGTGCATGCCTTTTTCCAATCAGTTCCACTTTACCTTTATGTGGATTCAAGTCCCAGGCTTGGACAATGTGGATATGGAGATAGCTGCCAGACTAGCTTCCCATGGGTCAGTGGTTCTTACCAGGGTTTTCACATGTTTTTCCTCCATCACTAATATACTGGCCTCCATATCTAGCCTATATTTAGTGTCTAACAGCAAGACAAGACAAGTGAATTACCTACAACTCACCTATTTTTTGCAGGTAATATTGATATTTATCAAACTGTTCTTTTGCAATGTCAGTATAATTTTAATTGTGACATTGCTCCGAGATCATGTTTATAATTGCTTTCTTTTAGATTTTGACTGACATTTAGTAGATGCATATCTTAGTAACCATAACAACAATGTGTCATGTTATTAACATCATATTTGACTCCTCCCTAACCTTTGTTATGTTTCTTAAAAAAAAACAATGTTCAGTAATCTTTGGGACACAAAAACTATAACATTTTGTGGCTACCACTATACATGTTCAAAGCATGCAGTTTGTATCAACAGTAAGCATTCCTTATTGGAGCCCTTGTAAAATTATCCTTGGTATAGTTATTCAGCTAATTATCATAGAGTCAATTAAAACCTAAGATAAATGAACCACATTTTCACAGATCACTTGCATGGTAATAGGTTGAAAATAGCTAGGATGATGCCATGTCATGTTCATTGAACACTGCTGTGGGAAATCCATAATCTAATTGGCATAAATAAAGTACACTAGTGGAACAACCCAATTCATTGACTTTGGTAAAAGCTTAACAGTGTATTATTATTTAATTATTATTCATATTTGACAAATGTTTTACCTTTATACACGAACAAAATAGGGAAATCTAACCTGAAGCTTTTGCCACAACACTAAGGACCTCATCAGCAGACTGATTTAATCTCTACTGACTGTCAAAATCACTCAACGGAATGATGGTCAATGTTAATAGATTGTCCCCGATTCATTTAAGATAGGTATATTCATATAGATGGATGTTGAGTACAAAAGTTACTACACTTCATTACCTTGAATGAGAATCCTAAAGCCATTTTTATTAAAGATTATTGCCAAGTTTGTGATCAGTGACAAAGCCTCTCTAAAGTCAGATTTTACTCTATCGATAAAACATAAAACATTTTGACCGTCACAAGCATGGTTCATTTTGTTTATTTTACTGCAAGGTATTGAAATTCAGATTTAATTAAGGAAAATATGAACCTGCAGCAAAATGAGTCTGGGAAACTAAATTTCAGAACTACATAGCTTAATGCAACACAGTAACAGCAAGGAGCGTTTTGTGTTTTGCACACTGCAAACACAATAACAACATTTCAGTCAATATTCTGGAGTTTATGACATTTGTCAACATAGCAACATTACCTAGTATGTTTGCCACTCCCTTACAGCAATGTACATGTAGAAATTCAAAAATATTTTAATGGAAGTGTTAACACCAGTTCTATCCAGTCTGAAAGAGTTTTAGGATGAACAAAAATGACATTTGTATTACCTTCAACCACCCCATTGAACTATTGAGACCATGACAGACTGAAGCCAAAAAAGAATCTATTCCTTTGTCCATTGGATTATAAGGGCAGAAACTAGGTCTACTTTTTTATTATTTAATGTTTGGATGTGTTTGTGGGAGTATGGGCACATGGGGATGCTATTAGACAATGCTTTAGTATGTATGTAAACTATTTGTTGTTTAAATGTATTTTAAATGCTTCAAAGAAAACATGTATGTTATTTTCTGTTTTTTCAGATTTGATTTTTAACTAATTTTAAATAGATTTATGTGAAAAGATAAATTATTCTGAATTTTGTTTACATTTATAATTTTGATTTAACATTGCATTATATATTGAAAATATTAGCATTTCTCCATAAAAAAATATGAGAACATATATGTATTCAGGCATACTCATGCATGTAGCATGTAAGCACAGAGCATATCCAAATATATACATGTGAGAAAAAGAGAGAAAGGTCATTTCTTAAAGTCGACACCTTATTCAGTGATCATATTTTTAAAAAATCAGTTACTCCACTTTCAAAGTCACTACTTTATTTCCTTGTAAAAAAATGTTTTCACAGTTCCATTCAGTAAATAACTTTTGTAGTTTTGTTTCTCATGTCAGGCTTGTTAACTTCAAATTTAAATTGAAATATTCAATGTAGAGTTATTGCAAACATTTGGTTTTTTGTTCAAAATTTCAGTGTAAATTTAATACATTTTGCTTGCAAATAATACTAGATTTACAAACGTTGTCTCTCAAGATTAACCAAAATCTCCAAATAAAATAGATTTTTCAAAAATCTTGAGGTCAACTCCAATTTCAGCTATTCAAAATTGTTAATCTTGACCCCAAAAAATGTTTCACAAGAACATAGATGGAAAATAAATGTTTCACTGTTTGTTCGTCATTATTATTGAAGGAAAACCCTTTATCAACTGCAAATTCAGTCTTGAAGAAGATACCATTTGTAGTTACATGTAGTGGTTAATTCTAAAACAGTCACCATAATTTTGTATCCAAGGTAATGTTTTAATGGAATCAAGTTAAAAAAAGGTTTCTAGAGTTTTTGGATCCTGACAAAATGATTTTATTTAACTAGTATTATATCTCTCTGTATCCTTGTTGATTCTTTAGTAGAACTTCAATATTACACTGTATTTGGGTAAAAAGAGTGTAGATTTTATTTTCTTATGTTGCACATGTAATATTTTTTAAATCTAGGCTGATATCACTTATAATACCATAATATTTTTTAAATATACATGTAGGCTGATATCACTTATAATACCATAATATTTTTTAAATCAAGGCTGATATCACTTATAATACCATAATATTTTTTAAATCTAGGCCGATATATCACTTATAATACCATAATATTTTTTAAATATACATGTAGGCTGATATCACTTATAATACCATAATTTTTTTAAAATATACATATAGGCTGATATCACTTATAATACCATAATATTTTTTAAATCTTGGCTGATATCACTTTTAATACCATAATATTTTTTTTTAATCAAGGCTGATATCACTTATAATACCATAATATTTTTTAAATATACCGGTAGGCTGATATCACTTATAATACCATAATATTTTTTAAATCTAGGCTGATATCACATATAATACCATAATATTTTTTAAATATACCGGTAGGCTGATATCACTTATAATACCATAATATTTTTTAAATCTAGGCTGATATCACATATAATACCATAATATTTTTTAAATATACCGGTAGGCTGATATCACATATAATACTATAATATTTTTTAAATATACCGGTAGGCTTAATATTTTTTAAATATACCGGTAGGCTGATATCACATATAATACCATAATATTTTTTAAATATACCGGTAGGCTGATGTCACTTATAATACCATAATATTTTTTAAATCTAGGCTGATATCACATATAATACCATAATATTTTTTAAATATACCGGTAGGCTGATATCACTTATAATACCATAATATTTTTTAAATCTTGACCGATATATCACTTAATATTTTTTAAATCTAGACCGATATATCACTTATAATACCATAATATTTTTTAAATCTAGACCGATATATCACTTATAATACCATAATATTTTTTAAATCTAGGCTGATATCACTTATAATGCCATAATAATTTTTTATAATATAGGCTGATATCACTTTTAATGCCATAATATTTTTTCTATATAGGCTGATATCACTTATAATACCATAATATTTTTTAAATCTAGGCTGATATCACTTTTAATGCCATAATATATTTTCTATATAGGGTGATATCACTTATAATATCATATTTTTTAAACCTAGGCTGATATCACTTACAATGCCATAATATTTTTTATAATATAGGTTGATATCACTTTTAATGCCATAATATATTTTCTATATAGAGTGATATCACATATAATACCATAATATTTTTTAAATATACCGGTAGGATGATATCACATATAATACTATAATATTTTTTAAATATACCGGTAGGCTTAATACTTTTTAAATATACTGGTAGGCTGATATCAAATATAATACCATAATATTTTTTAAATATACCGGTAGGCTGATGTCACTTATAATACCATAATATTTTTAAAATCTAGGCTGATATCACATATAATACCATAATATTTTTTAAATATACCGGTAGGCTGATATCACTTATAATACCATAATATTTTTTAAATCTAGACCGATATATCACTTATAATACCAAAATATTTTTTAAATCTAGACCGATATATCACTTATAATACCATAATATTTTTTAAATCTAGACCGATATATCACTTATAATACCATAATATTTTTTAAATCTAGGCTGATATATCACTTATAATACCATAATATTTTTTAAATCTAGACCGATATATCACTTATAATACCATAATATTTTTTAAATCTAGGCTGATATCACTTATAATACCATAATAATTTTTATAATATAGGCTGATATCACTTTTAATGCCATAATATTTTTTCTATATAGGCTGATATCACTTATAATACCATAATATTTTTTAAATCTAGGCTGATATCACTTTTAATGCCATAATATATTTTCTTTATAGGGTGATATCACTTATAATATCATATTTTTTAAACCTAGGCTGATATCACTTACAATGCCTTAATATTTTTTATAATATAGGTTGATATCACTTTTAATGCTATAATATATTTTCTATATAGAGTGATATCACTTATAATACCATATTTTTTAAACCTAGGCTGATATCACTTACAATGCCATAATATTTTTTATAATATAGGTTGATATCACTTTTAATGCCATAATATATTTTTAAATATAGGCTAATATTACATATAATACCATAATATTTTTATACATATAGGCTGATATCACTTATAATACCATAATATTTTGTAACCTATGGTGATATCACTTATAATACCATAATATTTTATAATCAAGGGTGAAAAATGATATAGCTCACAAAATGTTTCATGTGATAAATATAAACCTTGCTCATGAAAGAACTGGTATATACATTTTACTCCCTTTGACAGCCATGATTTATACAAGAGTGGTCTGTTGTTAATCATTATGATATTTTTGCAGACACCATAGTGTGTAATTTCAAGAACGTTTTTCTCATTTTCAATTGTCATAAGTTCTACCCATGTTTAAAGTACATGCTTTTAAAACAAATTTGTTATATTTTTGGATAATCACAATATTTGCAAAACATGTAATGGAAAAAAATGTGTAATGTGACATTTAATATTTTATGAGAATGTACTCATTTTTTTTATTTTGCCATTCATAACAGCAATTGTTCTTTCAATATATTTTTTTTACTGATTTGAGTATCATAGTTAAATGTTTTATGCACAATCCACCTTCTTCAAGCTTATGTTGTTCTACTTACTCCATCATGAGCATTATTATACCACTATCCATAAACTTTTTTCAATTTCTTAGATGCCATTTGATTTGCTAACGTTAAAAACGTGTCAATTTCTTAGATGCCATTTGATTTGCTAACATTAAAAACGTGTCAATTTAGACAAAGGCTTTGATTTTAGAACAACAAATTTCAAATGTTGTTAACCTTCTTTTATTCCTTTGACCTAAAAGTTATTTTACCGGTAGAATTTTTCATTTAAAATTCATTCCACAACCTCTTCTGCATTCACATTAACTTCTAGTAAAGATTAATTGAAACCTAATCAGATCCTGAATTTGTACACCCAATCAGATCCTGAATTTGTACACCCAATCAGATCCTGAATTTGTACACCCAATCAGATCCTAAATTTGTACACCCTGTCAGATCCTAAATTTGTACACCTATAACATAACTTCTAGTAAAGAGCAATGAAACCTTATCAGATCCTAAATTTGTATACCCAATCAGATCCTAAATTTGTACACCCAATCAGATCCTGAATTTGTACACCTATAACATAACTTCTAGTAAAGAATAATGAAACCTACGGTAATCAGATCCTAAATTTGTACACCCAATCAGATCCTAAATTTGTACACCCAATCAGATCCTGAATTTGTACACCCAATCAGATCCTAAATTTGTACACCCAATCAGATCCTAAATAAATTTGTACACCCAATCAGATCCTAAATTTGTACACCTATGTGTCTGTGAATTCTTAAATGCACCTTTTTTATTACTTTTTTATATATTAACTTTTATTGAATGTAAATGTGTCTAATGTTTCTATCAATCTATGCAAGGCAGTCTCCATCCATCTATAAAAACAATGTATCATTGGTATATTGTGCTGATATATTTTCATATCCATTTACATATATGCCTTTCATATCATTATTGTTCCAAACCATCCCTTATAAAAATTGCGAGCTTATTCAAGACAGTATACGAGCTCGCTGCAACTTTGCAGGTGCAAGCCCACGACTTCGTGGTTATTCTCATAGAGTTTGGATTTGAAATGATTACCAAGTCATGGCAGGCTCGTACAAGCATTAAACATGCTCAACACGTGTATATAGCAAGCTCACTGAAATTATGCTTGCGCCAGCTATCAATAAGCATGCAAGCTCGTCACGGGCTGTGAACCAGCTTGTACTAGTTGGTTGATAGCACATGACGAGCATGTATTCTCATTGCAAGTTTAGCACGAGCTCGTACGTGCAAAGTAGCAAGCTTGCAATGAATTGTAATGAGTTCAATACAAGCTTGCGGTTAGCTAGTCACACTTACATTGAGACCTTTATACAGCAAACTTTGCAGTCCCTGGTTGATCAATGGGGAAGATCAAGCTTCATATAAATAAATACAGTGAACTCTCACCAAATTTCAATGCAATACAAATTATGAAACAAAACTAAAATCTTGCAGCTAATAGTTTTTTTTCTTCAATGCACCAAAATATATTTGTTTTCCTTATTGGTGCTTTAGTTTTGATATATCTCTTTGTATTGTTCCAATTCTTGGAATGGATAAAAGCAATGCCTTTTTTTGATGAACCAACAACCAATAAAAAAGTAATTATAACAAGAACTATCATAAATGGAAAGTGAGATTTCTATTTATTTCAATAGTTATAAAAAACAAAAACTTAAGTTTTAGAATCTAATACAATAATTAAAACCATCAAACTGACTAGAAAAATCAAAATCAGATATTTTACAATTTAATAAGTCCAACTGACTGAAAAACTTCAAAGTTTAAAAGGTCATTTTAAAAAATCATGTTAGGGGCCATCCATTTAGTACGTACACATGGAGGGGGGTAACCAAAATGCATATGCTTGTGTATAGTGTGCGTTTCTACTGATAATGTACGTATGCATAAGAAACAGGGTGGATGGGTGTGAAACCTCTATAATAATTTGACTAATATGTAACCTGATAGACAGGCTTCAGTCTACGTTTGAATTTTAGTGGACACTAGACAAACTTTGGTTTGGCATCAAGAGTATGTACACAGGTGGGGCATGTCTTAATACGGTAAGTATACAGGGGGGGGGGGCAGTCTTGGCCAGATTTGTGCACATGTACTAAATGGATGGTCAATTTATTTTGGGAACATCTGGCAGTCCCCACTTGCTGTTGATGATATTCATTCATAGCTGGTGATGCATATGCCTGTCCCTATCCACAGTGCTCAATGAACCAACCTCTCTAAAATTAATTGTCATAAATGGAAAATGAAACTTCCATGCTTTATGATTGTGTTAAAAACAACACAATTAGTTTTTGAATCTAATACAATTAAAATAAACGAATGGACTAAAAACTTAAGATAACATGACTTTTTAAATATCTTAATAAATCCAACTCATAAGCTGTTTTGAAGTAAAATGTCTTTGAAATCAGCATATTTCATGTAGGTAACGTCTAGCTGTGCCACACTTGCTGTTGATTATACTGTTGAACTCCTTCAAAGTTTCTGATGCCTCACTCGCTTCACAGTGCTCCCTGATGTAATCTGTTGAAAAACACCAGATGAAGCAGCAAGCTGATGTTTATTAGGTTTTTCGTGCTCTTGTATTGCATGCCCAGTAGCAAAATTACATTACACAATTTGCAAAACGTAGTTTTCTCCTTTACCAGATTGTTTCGCAAATCTAAACAGAACGGCACAATTGTCATTCCAGCTGTTTTCTTGTCTTTCATGGAGAAAATTCTGAATTATTCTTCTTTCCTATTCAACATGATTAGAAGTTGCATATTATGAAGATGAGATACAGTGACAGCGGTAACTGTTTGCAAATATGGCGGGTAAATACAGGCATGGTAGCCTCGATTTCGAATGAACCAATCATATTGAAGAACTATTCCTTCACACATGCCATACATTGCTATCATAATGGAACAGAGTGCCCATACTAAACTGTATATTGCAATGAATTTTTTAAAATTATTTTTAAATTAAAAAAAAAACATTTTTTGCACAAAAAACGTACACCCGTAATCTGGTTCAAAATATGGAGAAAAAACACGGTATTGGTGTTATAGGCAGTTGAGTAATACACATACTTTCAGAAGAACAGCTCAACCTTTTAACTTCAATCCTTGGCATTAATGAACCTAAAAAAATGCTTTGTTTCTTCAGGATGTATAAAGATGGAATTCTGTTTCAATCATTACAGTATTCTGCAGTTTCAGAACGAAACTCGTACACTGTTATTTTCTACGAAAATGATGAATCAAGAAAACTTGGCCATGTTGAGAAATATATTGAAGTTTGTACACAATGCCACAGAAATTGTACCATTGAATGTTTGTGTCAAGCACAATATTATGCAGTCATAAAGAAACCGAGAAATAATACTGAAGTTTCAATTGAAAATGGCAGGATTGATGAAAATCCTGTTAATATAGTCCCTTTGAAATCTAAGTATGTGCAGTACAAAATACAATTACAAATGTCAAAGACTTGTGTGTGTATATTCAATTAAATGATGGCAAGAACACTGCTTTTGCTTGTGTGCCCCTCCCCCCCAATTCTATTGAATATGATTGATAAAGATACATTCATGTAGAAAGTCCAGATCATTCAGACATGTACATCAAAATAGAAGACATAAACCATATATATATATATATATATATATATATATATATATATATATATATATGTATATAATATTTTATACATTTTCACTACTACTCTTTGTATGAATCCTGTATGTACTGATCCTTAAAGCTTTGTACATATTTTATTGTTGCAATAGATCAATTATTTAGTTTTAATAGCATTAAAGACACCTCATCTTGTAAAAATTTGTGCATCATATATATATATATATATATATATATATATGTATGTATATATATGTATATATATATATGTGTGTGTATATATATATATATATATATATATATATATATATATATGTGTGTGTATATATATATATGTGTGTGTATATATATATATGTGTGTGTATATATATATATATATATATATATATATATATATATATATGTACAAATGTAAAGACCTGACCAAATGAGCTCCTTTTAATAAAGTCATTATTATTATTATTTTACCATTGGTGGCCAACTAGACGACCTAGCAAATAACTATTAGAAGTGGAATTTCAATACCTTTTTTCAAAACAAGTCAAGATTATTGTTTTGATATGCAAATTAATGATTTTATACACAAAATGTTACATTTTCTAGTAATTTAATTTTTCACGATATCCATTTTATAGATAAATAATTTATCTGCAGGGTTTGTTAGTAAGATCGTACGAGCAACGAGCTACTTGAATGTAGCCAAATTACTTCTACGAGCTCAGTGCAAGCTCCCATGTAGTCTGTGAGCTACAGTTAAGATCGTAACAAGCATACTACAAGCTATCACAAGCTCACGCAAGCTTGATTTATGATTGCATTTTTATAAGGGATAATTCCTACAATTCTATTACTAATAAAAACAAATAATGAGAGAGAAGATGCCCTTGATATGATATTCATGTTCAATATATAAAAACAATGATACTGGTTTGGAATCACATATATATATATTGTTTCATGCCAAAATGCAAAGTAGAAAGCACATCCTTTATAAATCTCTATGAGTTAAGGGCTTTTAAAAACAACCTATAAAAAATGCATCATATCAATCTTTTCCCTATAGGACATGATCTCATATATGAGTCTGACTAGTTCTCACAATTACCTATCTTTATTTGATGAAATGAGTGGTAATGTTTTACCACTGCTAGGTCAATAGAGCTACAAAATCACCGGTAATGCCTTAATTTTTTTATGTCAAGTCTTTTACATGAGTCTGAAAAATGTGAGATGCTTCTTTATTTGCGTCAAGGAACTAGGATTGGGAGTTGTGAGGGAACAGGGATATATGATTCTATCTTTGGGTTATGCCACATGTATTAGGATCAAAAGGGTTAAATAATGTATCTTTGTGAAAATACATGACTTTTTGCTTAGCTGCAGAATTCGTACAAAAGTCCAATCACTTTTAAACTTTCTTATAGTTTAATGCACTTATTTATCTGCACCATGAAAAAAAAATATTGATATCAAATTTTCATGTCAGTTGTTTGTTTTGGAATGATGCCTTTGTATAACTGATATCAAATTTTCATGTCAGTTATTTGTTTTGGAATGATGCCTTTGTATAATTGTTATCAAATTTTCATTTCAGTTATCAAACTTTCATTTCATTTATTTGTTTTGGAATGATGCCTTTGTATAATTGTTATCAAATTTTCATGTCAGTTGTTTGTTTTGGAATGATGCCTTTGTATAACTGATATCAAATTTTCATTTCAGTTATTTGTTTTGGAATGATGCCTTTGTATCTACTGAGCGGATATCAGACCTAAAATCATACCAGAAAATCAACCATTTTCCTGGAATGGGGGAAGTGACAAGAAAAGACAATCTTGCAAGGAACATGCTGAAGTAAGACTTCCTCATAACACTTTTCTTAAGTATTTCTGTTTTTCTTTTCTTTCAAAAATATGTAAAACTTTCAAAAATTTGATATGTGCAACCCCAGTTTATTTTTTGAAAGTTAAGGTTTATTTTAAGTTTTCATGGTTGCAGACAAGAGAAGGGTTTATACTAGAATTTAGCAAGCTATTCAAGTGATATTAAGTAAATGAGTTATTTTGGAAGCTTTACTGTATTTGTAAAAAATTGAAATAAAGATGCTATCTATGGTTAAAGGTTGTAAATATTTATATTTTTACAATATACTTAATGTTTCTGTTTTCTTAAGACTTTTAACAAATTATGCAAATTATGACTTTTAAAATAATTATGACTTTTAACAAATTATCCATTTTTGTGCCAATGTTTTTTCATACCTTGTAATCTCTTATCCATAACTTCCTTTGCAATTGAATTTCAGAGATGTAAATATTGAAAAAGAGTAGAAACTTTTTTATTTCATTGTTTAATTAGTCAGCTATTAAATTATTACCCACATAACTTGCTTGCCATCTTAAGTAGAAACCATGCTCATATATATATATATATATATATATATATATATATATATATATATATATATATATATATATATATATATATATATATATATATATATATATATATAGTTTTACTATAATTTTCTTTTTGTCATTTACGCGTGCTTATAAGTTGGGTCAAACAAGAAAACAACTTACACCTTGATCTGCAGTCGCATAATGCAGATCAGGGTCTTTGTATTTTCTTCTATTGATTACCAGTACTCCCCAACAAACTGCATAGACCCAGATCTGCTGGCACATAATGTGGCTGCTGATCTGGGTTTGTTAAGTTTGTAGAATGATCTAGTTATAAGTGAGTATGTACGGTAGTCACTATTGGATAAATTATTTATGTCAGTCAATTAACCTTGTTGGCTTGAGTTGGAGGGTGGAACAATATTTGTAGAAAAATATTTGAAATTATGTTGGATCATTATAATCATAAACTTAATGTAGAACTTTTTTTTGCTGTACACAGTTTTTACAGTGATAGCACATCAGCCCTCTGATTAACCTTGATGTTAAAATTTCACAGTGTTAGCACATTTAATTTAATATTAGTATGTGTAATTACTTTAGCTATGTTCAGGTAAATTATAATTTGATAGGAATCATTTATTTAAATTATGCATTGGAATTACAAAGTGCTCAACAACATTGTGGACTAAAGCGCTCTTTTGAAATTATTTGGATTATTGTGAATTAATTAAATAACATTCTGGATTATATCATTAGGATACATCAAGAGCAGCAGAGAGGGTGAACCTCACAACTTTTCGAGCGTCGATTCGATGATCTAAGGCTTCCACCAAATAGTAAAAAAAATGGCGTCTATTCGATAAAATAAGATTTCCTTATATACGCCATTGTCGTTGTCATTCACCCTCTCTGCTGCTGGAATTTTCAGTTCTGGGTTAATAATTCTTTTACGAGTTCAACCAAATATTTGATCGAGTCCGATACGATATCGTGTCCGAGGATCATGTAAATTTATTGTTATAAATCCGTGCGGAGTCGACTGAGCGTTACTAAAGAAATTTTTAAATTGATTGAAGTCCATATCAGAGCACCATGTCTGCCAAATATTTCGAAGCGTATGAGTATCAACGCCGTTAAATACACACAGTAAGTTACAGTTGTCTCTAATCACTTTTGGAATCTGAGTGTATCGTTGAGTGACATATATCACGTCAGTGTTTTTATGCCTGCCTCTGGAAAATATTCTAGCTGGGTTTTTTTGATTGTCTAACATCACATCGTCGTATACGACTAAATTGTTAATGCTCCCATCAAGGTCATCCACGGATGGCGCCTCGTCAATATCAGTTATAAAATCAATGGTATTCTCACCTTTAATTTCTGATGCATTCTCGTTAAAATCCTTTAACACTTCATAGCATCGTTGATCATCTACGCTAGGAGCAATTAAATACAACTTATCCCACTTCATCCATCTCATTATTAAATTGAGCAACAATTGAGTCTTGCCGGATCCAGATGGCCCGATTATAATTGCACGGATAGAGTTTGGTAGCGCTGCATGATGCTTAACTGGTTCTCTTATTTTAGTCGCTGAAAAATCAATTATATTCATATCTCTATACATAAATTATGGATCTATATTGTGTGAAGTGTAAAACGCGTACTAGCACAAATGATGTGACGACGGTTACAACTAAAAATAACAGATCAGCACTAACTGGTAGATGTGCAACATGTGGTATAAAAAAGTTTATATTTATTTCTACAAAATCAAAGATTTTACAATCCGGAGATGTTTTAAAAAAAACGAGGAGGTGATATCGCAGCCAAATTGGCAAAGCTCCCTGGAACCCCATGGGCAAAGTACCCCGGAGAAAAGCACCTTCCAGGATATAGCTACTGTGGTCCCGGAACACGATTAGATATCAGACTTGATGATCAAAATCAACCTCGATCCGGCGAGTATCCGATAAACGCTATTGATAAGGCGTGTCATGCTCATGATGTTGCATATAAAAGCAGCAATCTGCAAAACAGGCATCTCGCGGATGTGAAATTAATTCATGCGTTAAATGCTATTCCTGATAAATCTTTTAAAGAAAAGTTGGCTTCGTGGTTGGTAAAATCAGCTATGAAAGGCAAATTGATGATGGGTGCTGGTAATTGAAAATGCTAGCATTTTAATATGGAATCGATTTATTATTCCCCAAGAGGATACTGGAGGGGTAAATCAGCAGTCCATAAACTCGCTAGCGCTGCAAAAGTGAAAAAAACTACAGCGGAGGATTGGTTATCCAAACAGGCACTATGGCAAATTTATCTACCACCGCCTAAACAAATTCAATTCTCGCATTTTGATGTGACTGCTCCTAATGAAGTTCATCAGGCTGATATATTATTTTTGCCACATGATCGTGGTTACAAATATGCGTTAACCGTAGTTGATATTGCAAGTCGATACAAGGAAGCAGAACCGTTAAAAACAAAATCAGCCACTGAAGTTGCTTCTGCATTTGAAAGGATTTATCGACGAGGTCCTCTGCACTGGCCAAATCTATTGCAGGTTGATCCTGGAAAGGAATTTCAGGGTGCGGTTCTATCTACAATGAAAAATCATAATGTCACCATACGACGAGGGCATACTGCGCTACATCGCGATCAGGCCATTGTCGAACGATTTAATCGGACGATTGCTGAGCGGTTATTTGGATATCAATACGCAAAAGAATTCATTCAAGAAAAGCGATCCCGTGAATGGGTCAAAAGGTTACCAGCTGTGATTACCGCACTGAATAATGAGATCACTAGAACAATCAACATGAAACCTAGGAACGCTATTAAAAAGAAGTCTATACCCGTACAACCACAAAAAGATTTTTCTAGAAACGCTAGCGTTTCCGAACCAATTCTTGGTAGTAATGTCATTGTGAGGTACTTATACGAACCAGGAGAGCTTGAAGGTGGCAGAAAAAGGGCTACCGATCCTATTTGGAGCGTCACTGCACACAAGATATCTAGTATAACACGATCAACTGGTAGACCTCCAGTCTATAAACTGGATTCAACTGCCCCTCAGCGGGGTTTTACTCGACAACAACTACAGGTAATTCCCGAGGATACTCAATTGCCACCGCATGGTCTTAACTAGCACCGTTGCGTCTATTGCACTCAAGACAAGTCAACATCACATTATTTCTGACATGACCGAGACTGTTATTTTTTCTGTCTACGGTGAATTGGCGAGGATCTTTATCCGAATACTGCCAACGCATTATACAATTGCAACTCGCGCAGTGATTATTCTGTTGTTGTTTCAGCGTAATTATTAATTCAGCATCAATATCAAATTCTCGTTGTTTTTTTTTGTCCTGTTGTTTGTAACCGGAGAGTTTTTTATTAATGATGCTAACATCAATATCATTTATTGTGGTGTCATTATCATCGCCTGACTCTGTCAGGACAACTCTTCGAAGCTGATTTATTCTTCGTACTCTGGATACTGCGAGATAGACTAAATTCGACCATTCGATGCGATTATCTACCATCCAAACAATTGTATCTGATATAGTTAATCCCTGTGAAGAATGTATCGTCGCTGCGTATCCTAGCGTCCATGGGGATTTATTAGCACGCAATGCATTTTCGACGACGCTGATATCAACCAGCACAATATCATTTAACACGAGAATCTGCTTTTCACTCTTCCCTGGAATATCAACTTCAATATTCTGCTTTCGTGTATCCGAAGGCCTATAACACAACGGTACTGGAAGTGTTGCAAATTTTTCTTTATGCGTTTCAAATAACTTCATCTGAAGTGTGTCTCTGACTATTTTTCTACTTGCTACTATCAAATCATTTGGTCTCCACGTTTCCCAGAAATCATTCATGGGAGTTTCTGAAATTATTTCACGCGCTATTTCGCATTGGATTTTATCCGGTTGTAATCTAATCAGTGCTTTGAACTCGCGTAATTGTTCATCAAGTGATCTATGGTCGGTATTAATTTCTTCATAATAGTCTACAGAACCCTTTAGCCATTCATGTGGAGATCCACCGACAAATGGTGGTGGTTGGCCGTGATCACCGCACATGACGACTTTTGTGTTTTTGTTTAACAACCACTCGAGAAATGTTTGTAATACTCTCAACGATACCGTGCATATTTCATCCCAAATTATGATTTCAGGAATGAATTTATCACCCATTCGATCAGGGGTCCATTCATCGCCTTTCCATCGAAAGAAACTATGATAAGTACAGGCATTTACCCCTCGCTGTATCATCTCTCTGGCGAGTCTGTGAGTCGGTGTTAACACAATCATGTTTGTGAAATCCGTAGGATTTTTCCGACGATATAATTCAATTGCACGAGTTGTCTTTCCTGACCCACCACAACCGTTTAAATAAACTGTCTTGTATCTACATATTGGATCAGATACCGGTGGTGCATTAGAAAATTCTGATTGAATCTCATCACATTTTAAGTACTTTTCATCCATGGTAACATCTGCCGATTCACAATACTCATGTAGCGTCTCCTTTTTAAATCTCCAACATCCCCACGCTTCCTCCTGGGATGTGAATTTAGCTACATCTGATTTGTATTTATTGTGTATATACATCGAATCAGTAGCTACTCTAACCGCGGTATTAGGAAATCTATTTATCATCGAAAATAAATTGATAGAAGCATAAGCTAGCATAGAACTTCTCAAATGTGTGTATTGGGAATTATATCCATCACAGTAGGTAACAACCGTACCCAATTTCTCACCATTGGATAGAAAAGCATCCTTACGGGATACAAGTTTTCCCTGTTTCGTTAAATCCGTTACAAGAAAATCGTATTCAGCGACGTCTATGATCAACCGCGAGGAAAATTTTGCATTGTCGTATCTTCCACCCTGGGTAAATTTACCGATTATTCTTCGTCCAAAATCCTTTGCTTGTTCTTTTTTACTTTCAAATAACTTCTTAGACCAATTTATGATTTCTTCTTCATTGAAATTCTTCGAATTTCCATCTGGACACTGTTTTCGTAGTTCGCTGATTATACGATCTAGATCGGGTTGTGGTAGCCAAACTTCTTTCTGAGCTCGATAGCATATAATAGCTTCGGAAACAATCAACGATATCAGCATGCCACAATCAATCATATATCGTAGTAACACTATTGGCATCCAGGCCTTTTCAGATAGGTGTCTACCGAGCCAAACATAACTACACGGATGTAACCCTGTAGCGAGTTCAAATGATATCACACGAGCGAATCCGGTTAAATCAAAATCAGGTAATGGTCCATTAATCGCAACACGAGTCATTTCATGCGTGGGGTGTCCAAATCGTTTAAAATAGTTACTACATTCTCCATACCCGAGAAAACTTCCAGGATAACACGCGGATATATCAATTGAAATCATACCGTCACGATGGTATTTTGTATTCCACAGTCCTCCATGACCAAATTCGATGCAACTCAATTTAACGTCCTCGAGAAAATCACTTCGTGTTGGACGCCAGGAGTTTTTTTCTCTTGCGAAGTGAGCTACCACTGAAGAAATAGTAAAACTATCCGTGAGTAGTTTTTCATGGAAACTCTCTGGTGAAAAATCATTAGCGATTTTTCTCATTCTGTTATCTAATTCTTCAACGCGATATAATTCACCATTTGGTCTTACAAATTGATCGAATCCTGATTCGGAACCAGCACTGCTAAGTAACCACACTGACACAGGGTCCTCTTTACACAACGCATGAATAGCATCAAATAATTTCTCTTCATAGAAAACATCCCCGGAAAATTCCGGGGGGATATATCTCACGATTCGTTCTCGTGGAAATATTGTTACCGCAGGTGTCCACGCGTGTTCGTTATGATCAATAATTTGTATTGGTGCTCCTTGTAATCTATATTTCGGTTCGTGTAATACTTCCCCGGTTATTGTCGTTACTGATATTGGGAATTTTAATAATGTCTCTAATTTAGCTATATCAGAAATCTTTGCACCGTGCTGTTTCACTGTCAGTTCCCATTCTGTTATTTTCCTACGTCGCAGATCAGTTAGTTTATTTCCTCGGGATGCATTTGTGAAGTGTTCCATTACCCGTGTTGCTACACAATTGAGCCTTGACGAAGTCAACGGTGAATATTTCATAGGAGCTAGTTTTGCGATATCTGGTTTATCATTTAACGGATATATTCCATAAACGATTGCTGTTACGGGATAAGATCTCTCGTAGTATGGTTTGTCAATTCCAGTTAGAATTCCTGGTTTGGAATCTCTACTTACAATGACAGTTTTTTTATCCTTGAGGATTGGTTCAAATTTATCCCTGATAATCCATTTGCCTTCGACTTCGATAATGAATTTTATTCTGAAAAAATACTTTTGTTGGGAATTGCTTTGTTTGGGAATTGCTTTGCTTGAAATCTTTTGGATTTCCACCTTTGGATTTCCACCTTTGGATTTCTCATGGGAATTGCTTTGTTTGGGAATTGCTTTGCTTGAAATCTTTTGGATTTCCACCTTTGGATTTCCACCTTTGGATTTTACGCCAAGGTGTGAAATTATCTCAGCTGCTCTTTTATCGTTCATAGTAGCATCGATGATGGGTACATTGACATCATCATTGATAATTCGAAATGTCGACCAACAGTATGCTGCACCGTCTCGGTAGAATTCATTAAAACACTCCCTGATTTTACCGAGTATAGTTCTATCACCGATTAGACGTTTTGGTGTATCAGAGACTCTATCAAGATTGAATTTAGTATTTTTCCAGGGCTTAATTTTCGATAATCTTTGGAACTCCCTAGCAAGATTGAATTTAGTATTTTTCCAGGGCTTAATTTTCGATAATCTTTGGAACTCCCTAGCAAGATTGAATTTAGTATTTTTCCAGGGCTTAATTTTCGATAATCTTTGGAACTCCTCCATGTTATAATTAAAACAAGTATTTAAATAGAAAAATATAGTATAATGAATCACTGCAAGTGGCTTATGATTGGATCAACAACCCCGTGTAACAAATCATGCAGAAGCGAATTCTGTGGGTATCATATGCAAAGTGTGAGAAACGGTTCAAAAGGTCCTCTCCCATGCCTCCAATGTGGGGTTGGGGTAAGGGGAAAATCGCAGTTGTGTCTTGCTTGTGGGGGTAAACGATACAGGGAACTAAAACGCTATTATGACAAACGAATCAATGACTCCGTCCTTGATAAAATCAAGGACAAAATCATCAAAACCCCGCAAGATTATATCAAGAGGTTTATAATAAATTAGACAAATAGTATTATTATACAAATGAGCCAAGATTTCAGACCTCATCCAGTGCTTGTTAATTACGAAGCCTCCAGTGATGGTGTTGTCAGGCACCGCAGACTAAAAAAAACGGTTGGATATCTGAATAATATGGGTTATTTGTTGTTTAGTGCTAGAAATAAAACATATCTTTGTCACAGAATTATTTTTGAATGTCATAACGGATTAATCGAAGACGGATTTGTGATTGATCACATAAATGGCGTGAAGACTGATAATTGTCTTGAGAATCTTCAAGCCGTCTCACAAAGTCTGAATGCAAAATTAGGTGGAACAGGCAAATATGCAAAACGTCCTAGGGGAGTTAAATCGTTTGATTTAGAAACCAGCGAGGAGAGAATCTTTCATTCGATAAACGAAGCCAGTAGATACTTTGACATTTGCGTGCCTTCAATTCGATTTGTTGCACAAAATTTAATTAAAACATCTCTGTCTAAAAAAAATGGTCATAAAGTAAGATTCGTATACACCTGAAACGATTCAAGGGAGATAAATCCCCATGGACAAATCCAACCACTCAAAACACTCTACCTACTAAGTTCCCTTGTATTATGACGTCAAAGGAATTTGTCGCCTGCTATATTACCTGTACTTGACTAGGCGTGCCCACGTGACTGTAATGGAGATCGATAGAGAATAAAACTTTTTATTGTCGCTTGTGGGCTAAAACTGTATTATTTATTTAAGCTAACTCGTTCTTTTCAGTACAAAATTTTTTATTTATCTACATATCTCATGTGTGGGGGGGTGGACTAGCAGTAAAGCAGACAGCTAACTCGTTCTTTTCAGTACAAAAATTCTTTATAATCTAACGCATTACCTATGTTCGCTCAGCCGGAACGCGAGTGTTTTCTATTCATTGAAGTAGGTGGGCGTGGTTAAAATTCCTTGTATACAGCTCTTTGTGAATGTATTTTATCTAGAGGATTATAACAGAGTAAAATGTTTTATTTAACAACAGTATTATTTTGTTTAAAATATTTCTCATTGTTGCAGCATAAAATTGTCTATTTTAAAAATCTCTTATTGTTAAGTATATCAGAAGATATATATATTAAAAAATCTCTATTCTGTATGACTATCCCGTGGTGTAATGGTATCGTGTTTGTCTTGTAAACATAGATCTATCAACTACGTGTTCGGTCCCCATAGCAGATACATTATTTGATGGCGAAACGGAAGATGTTTTTTCTATTAATTGGGGGGGAGGGGCGATCCCCCTCAGCCAAACCAACATTGTAACTCATGCTATCGCATTCTCGGTAGCGTGGGTTGGTGTTTTTTTCCAACTCATGCAACCATGAATTCGATTTCATGGGTTGCCATGTTGGTTTGGTTTACCACGCCCACATCATTACATCACAAATTCCATCATCGTTTCATTGAATATATCCATCCTTAATTAAGTACATGTTGTGACGTCACCCCAAGCATATCTTCTGGGCGGTCTAAGATGGCGTTTGCCACCTTAGGCCTCCCGCCGGAGATGTATGTTTCGGGTCCCCTTGGGCTTACTTGGATGCGAAGGCAACCAAGGAGTTCCAAAGATGTGTTGTCGTAAACCTCTGGGTCTCTCTGACGTCATAGGGCGCCAGCGAGATTGCCAAATGAGTGTTTTTTGTTTTGTTTTTTTTTAATAATTAGAGATACAGTATACTATATTTATATAAAACTATAAATAATGGATATCAATGATGTAAATGCTATAATTGCTGAAATCTCAAATTTAAATAATAAAGGGGTATTATTATCTGAAAGTCTCGACTGTGACAGGATTACCTCGGAATATGAAGATATTGAATATCAGTCTAGTAAGGGTCGTTATGTTTTACCTAGGATGTACAGGCTCGTGAAAGGAATTCAAAAATCCATCAATGCTTGTTTGTACGGTAACGACATTAATGTATTCATAACGCTATTTAGCACCGTTGAAGCAATACGTCAAAAGCTCGGCCAAGAGTATCAAAAACGAGCTGAAATTAGTTCTAAGGTTTGTGATCTTAGAAAAATGTTAAACGAGGAAAAACCCGTATCTTAACCACGTGGGTGTTACTAAAAAAAAAAAAATAGGCTTTCGTAAATAATGTAAATAATTTATTTATTTTTTTTTAGCGTTTTTTGTAACACTTACATGGGATTTTCTCCTGAAAGAATACTCAGCAGTTTGGACCTGCCCATGCAGTTATGTGCATAATGGATGATCTGGTCGTAGTAGCAAGTAATCACCGCGACGCCTCCATTTTTACGTAGTTGTTCTTGTTGCCGCGTCGTTAACACAAATCGTTCATCACCGTTCTCAGATATTACAATTCTGAAACCCCCAGCGATGTTATTTCTGAAACATTCACGGATAGCGTCGTACAGTTTAACCCTGTTGAAGATGGATACGTTAGCTTGATGGTACATTATTTAATAACTAAGTTATTTAATTGTGATGGAAACCCAAAGGGTTTTACATTTGAAAATTTAGTTCACAAACAATATATGGTAGGTGAATCACTTACAACTAAATTAGCCCGAGAGCGGCTAGCAGCAATTAAAAAGTTTATACCGGTTCGAGACAGACTTCGCGAGAAACTTCAACAACGACAACAAGCGCAGACTGACTTTTCTGTGTCAAGTGAACAACTGTTTACTCCGATAACAAGTGCGACCAAAGATGTGAAAACAGCAACTGAACGAGCAATATACGGAGATATTCCTAAGGAAGGCAAGCGACGAGAAGTGCCTGTTCTTGGTGTGCTTGAAAAGATAGCAGCAGAGACCGGACAAACACGCGCAGGGATACAACAGTTATCCAGTGATATAAAAACTCAGCGCGAATATGAACGATTAGCTGATATTGATGATTCTGCACCTGAAACTCAACCTGTTGATGTCGTCACCCCAAGAGGTGTTTCCTTTATAGACAAACTCACCGAAGGAGCTATAGCAGAAATCAAACGACCTCAATTAATAAAACCCGAACATTATAAGATTTTTGGTAATTTTGCCGCCCAAAGCTTTCATTCCAGAAAAAACTTTTTAAAAGACGAGTATAAGAACAGTAGAATAAGCCGAGATGAATGGGCTGATTGGTTGTATAAAATGAATAGGGGGGTTGGCCGTTTAAATAAAAGAGAATTGGGATATAAAGAATTTAGAAAGGGAATTGAAGAGTATGATGAAACTGGTACAACTGAGAAAACAAGCGGAAAAGGATATTCGATTGGAAATCTAAAGGATTTCAACGCTGGAGTCTTTGACTCTACCGTGACATGCCCTGGTAACATTCTCAGTGATATATCAAGGTTAGAGGTTCTCATCGGAGGGAAACGAGCCGGAAATAATTCACCGGAAGTAATTAATGAAGCAGCTGATATCTGTAGACGATTATTTGCCGGCGGTATCATGGACATTGATGTATATCGAGAACTTATTGCTGAATTAGTTGAAAATCACAACGATGACAACGTCATTGATGATGAAAATCCAATGGATGTAAGCGATTGATCATTAATTGAAAAACTACTAGTTTTATAACAAGATGATTATACACTACAATCATGATAAACCAGTAAGCGTCTATGTGGTGAACTCACGATTGCCTGTTTATAGAGCATATTACGGAGATGGTTTCGGCAATACCATTGCGGGGTTATTTACAAGAATGGCTCCCAAGGTAGCGCCGTTAGCTAAACAATTATCAATGAAAGCCATTGATGCTATTCGTGATAAGGGAATCAATTTCGTTGGAAATCTTGCCGGAAAGGCATTTTCTGCCGCGAAAGATAAAATAGCATCATTGGTACGAAAGAAACCAGGAATGACTTCGTCAGTGGTGCTGCCATCAACTACAGTGATGCCTGCAAAAATCAGCAAAGCAATAAATAACGCAGTGGAAGAAAAACTAGCGCAATTGACTTCGTCACCACCGGTAACAGATAGCGCTATCATGAACGCGATAGCAGGAAGTGGTTTGAAACAAAAAAGAAATTCGAAGAATTTTCAACGACGATGATTATTGCTTTGCAATTCACCAATTGAAAACACTAGTAATGTTATAAATGTTTAAACGAACAGCTGATCCCGCGTTAGATATGGAAGCCCCAGTGCGCAAAGATGATTCCGTCCGCGATTATCAATACTATTCCTATCATGCAATACAACCCGACCTACGATCGCGAATTGAACTTCAAGTTCAAGATACCAGTAAATACTTTTTGCCATGTGAAGCATTTATTGAAGTAGAGGGAAAACTCGTAACAAATGTTGCAGCTGATACCCCATATGCAAATGATCCAAATATCCGAGTTGGTTTCGTCAACAATGGTATAATGGCGTTATTTGAAAGTGCAAGATATCTCATTGATGGAAAAGAAATTGAATCAATAGACCACGAGGTTGATGTTGCAACAACAATAATCGGGCTAGCAAGATACTCCGATGATTATACAAGATCGGCTGGTCCATCTATGATGTTTGCAAAGGATATTAATGATCACGCTGATCACATTAATCATACTAGGGTAAAAGCAACACGAGATACCGCAGTTGATCCAGCACCGGCCGGATATACTAGACCGGCTGGTACCTTTGATGTCGTAGATATCAATCTCAATTTCAATCTAGGGTTTGCAACACGAGTAGCGATGTTACAAGGACAACAACGATATTTTTCATGTGCAATTCCTCTCCATCACATATTTGGATTCTGCAGAAATGTCAGAAAAGTCATCTATGGAGCCAAACACACAATCGCGTTAGTGCGAAAAGGCAATGACAATGATGCAATTTGGCGTACTGGTGCCGCTGATGGTAAAGTCGTTTTGAGTAAAATAGTATTATGGATGCCAGTAATGACTCCATCAATTACCACGGAAGAGCGGCTGCTCTCATTTATGGAAACAGGTGGTAAATCATTGCTAAGTTGGCTAACAACAACGACTGATGCTAAAGAGGATAATGTTAATGGTACATTTACATGGCACCTGGCATCAAAACAAGGCGTTTCAGCTCCACGTCATATATTTATAGCGCTGCAGAATAGGAATCGATTAGGTTCCCAAGAACGCAGTCATATGATATTTGATCGATTAGGGGTAAGTGAGGTTTCACTGAGAATAAACGGACAACAAGAACCATCTGAGGATATACAGCTTGATTACGGAAACAACCAAATAGCACGTGTGTATCATCGGATGCTGTCATATATGGGTCGTGATCAAAATGTTGATACCGGTTTGCAAATATCGCAACTCGATTTTAAGAACTTGTATCCAATTTATTACTTTTCACTGGAACATCTTGATTTAACAAGACAATCCGTTGTTGACATACATTTTAGGGCTCGTATAGATCCTGGTGGTGTTGATTATAGAGCGGTTGCTGTTATTCTCAGCGACAAATCAATGTTGTTAGAAGGGGCTGGCGGACGAATGAGACTCGTTGATGCACCAGTGGAAAATCTATGATTGAAATCGTAAACGATTTTCACAATTAGATCAATTGAAAGCATAAATGTGTTTTACAATAAAATGCCATATAGTGTTGTTAGTGTCAAGCTGACTGATGGTCAGGTCAAGAAATTAAAATCAAAATCCGCTAAAGAATGAGGAACCACAATAACGTTAAAACCAGCGCAGATGTCTGGCGGTACACATAAAATATCATTAACGGATCGTCAAATAAAACATTTCAATGATGCAATGAAAAATAAGCGAGGAGTTCAAATAGAATTTTCAAAAGCCGCAGTCGCGAACATGATAAAATCAGGTGGTATATTTCCATTGTTAGCCGCAATACCAGCATTGATTGCAGCGGCTGCCCCAGCGGTGGCGAAAGCGGCAGCGTTGGGAGCCGTTGGTACCGCGGCAGGGATGGCGTTGAAAAAGGCAACTGGGAAAGGATATAAAAAAAAGGGAAAGGGGTTGTACCTACCAGGAACCCCGTATTCATGGTACAGCGGGAAATCCGTGAACGGATCGGGTCTAAGAAGAATACCAGGAACGGTTTATTAATTGAAAAATCTTCGATTTCCGAACCTATGGTTCCTATGTCCAATTTTGATTTAATTGATGCTACTAAAAAACTAGCGATAAAAAACTTCAGAGGGGTTTTTATGAGAGATCAGTTACCAAGAAAACCAAATAACGTTGAAACCGGTATTATCAATCTTGATAACAGCAGCGGATCGGGAACTCACTGGGTTGCATACGCGATTGATCCACGTGGGATTGTCTATTTCGATTCATATGGGCTAGCCCCACCGAAAGAGTTTATGCGGTATATAAATTCTTCGACGAAACTCAAAGAGTTTCCGATTTTTTATTCCACGCTGCCAACACAACAATTAAATGATCCACCGATATGCGGCCGTGAAGTATTAAATGTCCTCGCAGAGATTTCATTAAAATCCTTTGGATCTCCGTGGAAACCACCTCATCTGGTTGTAAACGAATACACGAGTGGGAAATTACAAGGATCAATAAATTGAAAACACAAGTTACGCTAACAATAATGATTGATATTTGGGGACAATCTCTGTCAATGTTGGAACCCACCGAGGAAACGTCTGCGGGTTCTATCGAGGATGTAAAAAAAATAATTGAAGATGAAATCGCTGAGATGTTAAATTTAATAGATGTTGACCCGAACGAATTAGTTGTATTTCAAGACAAACAGGGTAAATTGAAAAGCAGTAATATATCCGTGAATGACATTTTGATACGGCAGAGCGATGCCGCTGAAAACTCTATTGCGCTTTATTCCAACGGTGGACAACTTAAACCTGGTAATCTTATTTCTACGATCACCGACGCGATTGCTACCAACGAACGTGAGCTGAATGATCTTATACGAGGTTATAATAATTTTCGCAAAAATGTCGTACATAAATTCTTTGGAACCCCGCTTGTGGTTGGCATGACTCTCGCTGAAATTAAAGACTTGTTGAATTCATTCTTCGCTAACAAGGAAGCTGGAAGGATGATGACTGCTTCAGAAATCAAGGCAAATTATCTTGAGATTTTTAAACTAAAAGAAGATCAAAAACCCATTAACGACGTCATTGTTAAGTTTTTTGGATCCCCACCTGTGGCAGACTCGACTCTCGCTGAAATCAGCGAGTTTATTATCAGGCATACTCACAATGCCTACGTCGCTAATAATTTCTTTGGTGTCCCGGCTACATCTACGATGACTCTCAACGATATTATTAGGTTTATGGTGAGACAAACAACACTTAATACCATCGTTGATAAATTTTTGGGGAGAACACGTGATGAATCTGAAACCACATCGTTGACAGGCATGACTCTCGCTGAAGTTAAAAGCGCTATTGACGAACAAAAACTCACCAACGAGTTTGTTAATAAGTTCTTTGAGGGTAGTAAACCCAAGGATATCACGACAAAATTTTCGAACATCGACTGGTATATTGAAAACCAAACACAGCTTGGACTCACAAACCTTCTGATTTCATTCTTTTTTAGCAAGAGGGATGGGAGGATGATGCTTGACACCGAAGTCCGTGTAAACTATCTCGAAATGTATAATGATATTCTTAAACTAAAAGAACTCAATGAATTTAAATACCTTTTGATTTCGTTCTTTTTTAACAAAGAGAGGTTGAGGACGATAAATACTAACGAAATCAAGACAAATTACCTCGAAATGTATAATGATATTCTTAAACTAAAAGAAACCTTTGAAAAGGTAAAGATTCCGCATCCACACGGAAGCATTGAAAATATCGTGTATACGGTCGATTATGGGACCTTTGATTGGGTAAAAGAATCTAGTGTTAGATTGCCAATCGATATCGGGGAGGGGTCCAGTGGTATCTACAGGATAACGTTAGTCTCTACCAAGCAATTTGATATCATCGTGAAAGGTAAAACCTACTTTGGTGGCACCGCGACAGTAATTATCAATGGTAAAGAAGAATTTGAGATTGTCGCGGTTGATAGTACAATTAGATCAACAATACACTGGTGTTTAGAACTCGTATATCATTTTTCCGGCTGAAGTACTAGCAATTCCCGCTAACGATGACAAATAATTGAAAACACTAGTGTTTTTAAAATAAAAATGATTTCATCAACGCAATGTCGCTATGATCAGGTCAGAGAATTTCAGACTAGACTCAAAACCCTCGCCGAGGAGTATCAAATAAAAATAAAAAAATACCGACGAAGAATCACCGCAATTGATATTACTATGTACTCGGTGTCAAGCGTTCTCGCTGGCGCCGGAATAATACTTGCATCGGCTATAATGATTGCCCCGGTCGTAGTTCCAATTTGCATTTCTGCGGTGGCTACAATCGGGGGTATATCAACCGGGATAGCAAAAAAGATATCATCATGCAGCCAGAGTAAACTGCAGAATTACTTACTTCAATTTCATATTGCATCAACCGCATATTCGCAATTATCATTGATGATATCATCGTCACTCGATAATACAATTATATCAGATAGTGAATTCTCAGCGATGGTCAGTATTTTTGATTCAGCGATATCAAAATTAGAGCAACAACATGAATATAATAACAATGACAACACCGATGGAATTGGAAAACACAAACCCCAAAAAAACCAGAATGATCTCAATAATCTCAACCATACCAGATTGTGAGTTCTCAGTGATGGTCAGTATTTATGATTCCTCGATACCAAAATTAGAAATAAATCATGAATATAATAACAATGACAACACCGATGGAATTACTTCAACAAATAGTGGAGAACACGAACCCAGTACAAACAAGCATGATATCAATAACATCAACGAGTCCTGAATTTAGTGTGAACTTCCCTTCTCCGATTCCAGTGCGTGAGATCGCGCTGGCAAAATTACGAGTATATCATAGCTGGCCTAATATCAGATCGGTTGCATTTGGCGGTCAGCAACCCAATAACGCACTGGTGTTCTCGTATAAGAATAAACCCGATGGTACTCCAGAGTGGGAAACTGTTTCGTTACCAACTGGGTCGTACCAAATTAAGCAAATCGATGCTGAAATTCAGCGTAGAATAAAATCAATCACTGGAAAAGAATCAAAAATAGCTATTAATCTTCATCAACCGACGCTCTCGTCGTCGATCGAAATAAGCACAGAGGGATACATTGTAGATATATATAACAGCTCGTTAAGAACAGTGTTAGGATGGCCTGAAAAACCACCGGAAAAATCCGCCACCAACTTAACCACGGACGTACAATCATATCATGAAATCAATCCCAGTTATCGAGATAATTTATCTGATATAAGAAAAGGAAGAATCGCCGATAGATTTATATTTACCAACAAAGACACATTGCAATGGGATTTTATCATTAAAAGAACAACCGACTCATCTGTTACTATTTCATTTACGCTAACTGACGTCCGTGGTTATTTTAATGAAATTAAACAATTATATGAAACACAACTAGAACAACTACGGAAAACAAAATCGCAAAAACATGTTGAAATAATAAATCAACTTATATCGGACATGGAATATATCTATGAACTAATTATTCAAACAATAATTAATGACAACAGCGACAATAAACAACGATTCCTAACCGATTACAATATCACAGAGGACAATCTGCGTAATTTCAAGTTTCCCGGGTACAAAGCTGATGAACTAGCAAGAATTGTTAAAACCGATATCAAGGCGCTACAAAAACAAGATCCATCTGTCCTCCTCAAATATAATAATGACCCAGATGGCGGTGGTAGGCATATCGCTCCGTTCAACGTGAATATATCCTCAGTGATTGCGCTTAATTTAGTATGTGATGTTATCGAAGGAAGCTATCAGATTAATCTAGAACAATCAAATCAAGCTCAGCAGGGATATATTCTTTATTCATTTGCACCAACAGCTCCTCCAGGATTCCTAATTATTGAAAACCCAATTAATCCTGTCTACATGCGATGCCATAATAATTCGTTAACGAGAATTAATTTCAAACTCACCGACGAGTCAAATAATCTGATTGATTTACAAGAAGAGGTGTTAGCGATTAGTTTGTTTATAAAGTCCTAAATTGCTTTGCAATTTCAAAGGATTTTCGTCCTAAGGACTCGATCAAATATTTGGTTGAACTCGTAAAAGAATTATTAACCCAGAACTGAAAATTCCAGCAGCAGAGAGGGTGAATGACAACGACAATGGCGTATATAAGGAAATCTTATTTTATCGAATAGACGCCATTTTTTTTACTATTTGGTGGAAGCCTTAGATCATCGAATCGACGCTCGGAAAGTTGTGAGGTTCACCCTCTCTGCTGCTTCAAGACTTTCAGTACATCAGCCTATTCAAGACTATTAGTAATTAAATATTGAAATTCATTCAGAACTTTTGACTTCTGATTTTACAATATTTGGGACTTAATTCACAATAGAGTAAGTTCCTCTTAAATTTTCACTTTGTAACTTAGAAAATGTTTGCTTCTTTCTGTTACTTATATTTAAGGCCATAGAATGGTAACACCTGTGATAACCCTGATGTGAAAGTTTTTGACTTTGTTTGCATTTAGTACAGATGTTAGTCTATTTACATTCATCTTTTTTAAAGACTTTAGTTAAGATTATGTTGGGATAACATAAATTATGAATTCACTTGCTTTTCAGATGGGTTATATTTTGCTGTAATGGTTTATAAATTTTTGATGATAGTCATAGGTTTCACCCTCTGGTCAGTTAATTGGACCTTTTCATTAATTACCTTGTCAGTCTGTTTTTGCATCCTGCCCTTTTGGTTCCAGACTGTTTGATTGCCAATCAGTCTGTTTTTGTATCCTGCCCACTTGGTCCTTGAGTGTTTGATTACTAGTCAGTCTGTTTTTGCATCCTGCCCTCTTGGCTTCAGAGTGTTTGATTACCAGTCAGCAGCAGATCATTATTAAACATACATGGAATGTTCTTTTTCCCCTTCACCAGGGCCCTCCCCAGTTGGCAATAGGGGCAACAGTAATTGGGGTGCTATTTCTCATAGGAACCCTTTAAATTAGATCAGCTGTATATCCTGGACATTTCCTTGTTAGTGTATCAGTTGCAGATTTCTTTTTATAAACAGTTAGCTTTGAGTACTGACCCCATAATAGTATCTTATTATTTATTTCCATGGATTTCAGGATGGCAAAAGTCAACAGTGAAGAAATTAACTTTGTGCCTAAGACCTGGATTCTCCCATCAGATTACACTCTACTCCAAAACTATTACAAGGATCTTAGAGCCAAAAAGAAAAACAAGACATTCATAATCAAACCTGCCAATGGTGCCCAGGGACATGGGTATGAGTATGAGTGAGTGAGTGTGTGAGAGAGAGAGAGAGAGAGAGAGAGAGAGAGAGAGAGAGAGAGAGAGAGAGAGAGAGAGAGAGAGAGAGAGAGAGAGAGAGAGAGAGAGAGAGAGAGAGAGAGAAGCTGAACTGGACATAGACTAGAAGGATTTATGCATTTGTCTATTGTGTTTTGTTTGCCTGTCATCCAAGTATTGCCATAGGTATTGTTATTAATGGATGATTAACTATTGTTAATTAGAATATTTGTAATTCATCACATGGTATAGTTATGAGTAAACAGACATCTAACATGACCACATTGGTGAAATCTTGTCATAACTAATCATATTTATTTTGGTTTTTCATATAAAGACTTCCCTAATAGATGGTTTGGATGGTTAAACTGACATGGGAATTTCACTAAAAGACGTCCCTAATAGATGGTTTTGATGGTTAAATTGACATGGGAATTTCACTAAAAGATGTCCCTAATAGATGGTTTAAATGGTATAAATTGACATGAGAATTTCACTAAAAGACGTCCCTAATTGATGGTTTAAATGGTTATATTGACATGGGAATTTCACTAAAAAATGTCCCTAATAGATGGTTTAAATGGTTATATTGACATGGGAATTTCACTACAAGACGTCCCTAATAGATGGCTTGGATGGTTGAATTGACATGAGAATTTCACTAAAAGACTTCCCTAATTGATGGTTTAAATGGTTATATTGACAATGGAATTTCACTAATAAACTTCTTATGATTAAAATGGTTTCAATCCAACATGGCCACTATGGTTTCCATCATGACAATCTTATCACTGCTTTTCATTTGTAGGTAGTCATATTGACTTATGGTTATTATTGACAGATTTATTACAAAGTTTCATTGATTCTAAATTAAAATGGTGTCAAATCTGATATTTGATATTTCCACTACACCAGCCATCTTGAAAATCTTATCATTACTCCTGATGAAATCTTCATGTTATTAACATGAGATTTCAGTTTCAAAACTTTTTATGATGTTTAGTTGTTCTTAATTGACAATTTTCCTTTTGACATCCAGTGAGACTTTTTTTAAGGTTTAGTTGGTTCTAAATGAAAATAGTACACTGTTTGAACTTCCCAATGCAGCCCTGATGGTATCAAATCATCAAGGGAACAGGTGTTCAGTTTACAGTACCCTGTACCACAGTGTCTTTGACATCTGTATTGTGAGTAACAGCCTAAGCAGAACAGATGCAATGAAGCACAGGGTTAACTCAGACATGTAAAAAAATAGGATTGCTGCCAAATAATATGTTGGAATTTCTCATAAATATTAGAGATGGTTTTAATACTCTACAGTTAGAAAGAATTACTGGAAGGAATAAATATTGTTTTGTAATTGAATGTCATTCCCTTTGAGGGACTGTTGTTGCAAAACTTGTGGATATATATCCTATTGACATCTCCATTAATAATTCTATATTCTTCCTAAAGTAGTCATAAGTTTTAAGTGAAAGTCATGCTTGAGATTTTAACCATTATTTTGAAATAATGACTTTACTCAGGCTTTTATAAGCTTGTTAAAATCCCTGTCAGTATCAACAATACATACTGATTACGCTTTGGTCAGATGAGTGTCATGCCCATCTTGTGACTCTTATTCTTTCAGGATTTCACTTTTTAAGAACCCTGAGAAGATTACAGCATCAGAACATTTCATAGTACAGGAGTATGTAGACAACCCTTTACTACTGGATGGCTATAAGTTTGACTTGAGAATATATGTTCTTGTTACCTCATGTGATCCGTTAAGAATATTCTTATTCAATGATGGACTGGTAAGAATGAGCACAGAGAAGTACTTGTCCCCATCAGAAAGTAACTTGGTAAGTTTGCTTTTTACTGTCAATCATACATTTTAAAGAAGCATACAATCTTCAGTAATAAATTTGTGACACTACTTTTGAACATTTTTCTTTCAGAAAATAATTTCATAATATAGTTATTTAATCTGCATATTGCCAATTAGCAAAATTATTAGATCTTTATTCAAGAACATAATTAACAGTATCCTACAGAATTCTGAAAGATGTTTACTGTGAACACTGTAAATTGAATTCTGGCATGGTATAATGTGTCAGCAGCTCTGAGTTTACACTATTTTTTGTACATATAAATAGAGTAGACTGAGTCCTAGAATGGCATGTGTCAGCGGTTCTGAGTTTACACTGTTTTTTTGTACATATAAATAGAGTAGACTGAGTCCTAGAATGGCATGTGTCAGCGGTTCTGAGTTTACATTGTTTTTTGTACATATAAATAGAGTAGACTGAGTCCTAGAATGGCATGTGTCAGCGGTTCTGAGTTTACACGGCTTTTTGTACATATAAATAGAGTAGACTGAGTCCTAGAATGGCATGTGTCAGCGGTTCTGAGTTTACACTGTTTTTTGTACATATAAATAGAGTAGACTGAGTAGACTGAGTCCTAGAATGGCATGTGTCAGCAGTTCTGAGTTTACTTTGTTTTTTGTACATATAGAGTAGACTGAGTCCTAGAATGGCATGTGTCAGCAGTTCTGAGTTTACACTGTTTTTTTGTACATATAAATAGAGTAGACTGAGTCCCAGAATGGCATGTGTCAGCAGTTCTGAGTTTACACTGTTTTTTTGTACATATAAATAGAGTAGACTGAGTCCTAGAATGGCATGTGTCAGCATTTCTGAGTTTACTTTGTTTTTTGTACATATAAATAGAGTAGACTGAGTAGACTGAGTCCTAGAATGGCATGTGTCAGCAGTTCTGAGTTTACACTTTTTTTGTGCATATAAATAGAGTAGACTGAGTCCTAGAATGGCATGTGTCAGCGGTTCTGAGTTTACACTGTTTTTTTGTACATATAAATAGAGTAGACTGAGTCCTAGAATGGCATGTGTCAGCGGTTCTGAGTTTACATTGTTTTTTGTACATATAAATAGAGTAGACTGAGTCCTAGAATGGCATGTGTCAGCGGTTCTGAGTTTACACGGTTTTTTGTACATATAAATAGAGTAGACTGAGTCCTAGAATGGCATGTGTCAGCGGTTCTGAGTTTACACTGTTTTTTGTACATATAAATAGAGTAGACTGAGTAGACTGAGTCCTAGAATGGCATGTGTCAGCGGTTCTGAGTTTACAGTTTTTTGTACATATAAATAGAGTAGACTGAGTCCTAGAATGGCATGTGTCAGCGGTTCTGAGTTTACATTGTTTTTTGTACATATAAATAGAGTAGACTGAGTCCTAGAATGGCATGTGTCAGCGGTTCTGAGTTTACACTGTTTTTTGTACATATAAATAGAGTAGACTGAGTCCTAGAATGGCATGTGTCAGCGGTTCTGAGTTTACATTGTTTTTTGTACATATAAATAGAGTAGACTGAGTAGACTGAGTCCTAGAATGGCATGTGTCAGCGGTTCTGAGTTTACACTGTTTTTTGTACATATAAATAGAGTAGACTGAGTAGACTGAGTCCTAGAATGGCATGTGTCAGCAGTTCTGAGTTTACTTTGTTTTTTGTACATATAGAGTAGACTGAGTCCTAGAATGGCATGTGTCAGCAGTTCTGAGTTTACACTGTTTTTTTGTACATATAAATAGAGTAGACTGAGTCCCAGAATGGCATGTGTCAGCAGTTCTGAGTTTACACTGTTTTTTTGTACATATAAATAGAGTAGACTGAGTCCTAGAATGGCATGTGTCAGCATTTCTGAGTTTACTTTGTTTTTTGTACATATAAATAGAGTAGACTGAGTAGACTGAGTCCTAGAATGGCATGTGTCAGCAGTTCTGAGTTTACACTTTTTTTGTGCATATAAATAGAGTAGACTGAGTCCTAGAATGGCATGTGTCAGCAGTTCTGAGTTTACATTGTTTTTTGTACATATAAATAGAGTAGACTGAGTGCTAGAATGGCATGTGTCAGCGGTTCTGAGTTTACATTGTTTTTTGTACATATAAATAGAGTAGACTGAGTCCTAGAATGGCATGTGTCAGCGGTTCTGAGTTTACGCTGTTTTTTGTACATATAAATAGAGTAGACTGAGTCCTAGAATGGCATGTGTCAGCAGTTCTGAGTTTACTTTGTTTTTTGTACTTATAGAGTAGACTGAGTCCTAGAATGGCATGTGTCAGCAGTTCTGAGTTTACATTGTTTTTTGTACATATAAATAGAGTAGACCGAGTCCTAGAATGGCATGTGTCAGCGGTTCTGAGTTTACATTGTTTTTTGTACATATAAATAGAGTAGACTGAGTCCTAGAATGGCATGTGTCAGCGGTTCTGAGTTTACACTGTTTTTTGTACATATAAATAGAGTAGACTGAGTAGACTGAGTCCTAGAATGGGATGTGTCAGCAGTTCTGAGTTTACTTTGTTTTTTGTACATATATAGTAGACTGAGTCCTAGAATGGCATGTGTCAGCGGTTCTGAGTTTACATTGTTTTTTGTACATATAAATAGAGTAGACTGAGTCCTAGAATGGCATGTGTCAGCGGTTCTGAGTTTACACTGTTTTTTGTACATATAAATAGAGTAGACTGAGTCCTAGAATGGCATGTGTCAGCAGTTCTGAGTTTACTTTGTTTTTTGTACATATAGAGTAGACTGAGTCCTAGAATGGCATGTGTCAGCAGTTCTGAGTTTACACTGTTTTTTTGTACATATAAATAGAGTAGACTGAGTCCTAGAATGGCATGTGTCAGCATTTCTGAGTTTACTTTGTTTTTTGTACATATAAATAGAGTAGACTGAGTCCTAGAATGGCATGTGTCAGCAGTTCTGAGTTTACACTTTTTTTGTGCATATAAATAGAGTAGACTGAGTCCTAGAATGGCATGTGTCAGCAGTTCTGAGTTTACATTGTTTTTTGTACATATAAATAGAGTAGACTGAGTGCTAGAATGGCATGTGTCAGCGGTTCTGAGTTTACATTGTTTTTTGTACATATAAATAGAGTAGACTGAGTCCTAGAATGGCATGTGTCAGCGGTTCTGAGTTTACGCTGTTTTTTGTACATATAAATAGAGTAGACTGAGTAGACTGAGTCCTAGAATGGCATGTGTCAGCAGTTCTGAGTTTACTTTGTTTTTTGTACATATAGAGTAGACTGAGTCCTAGAATGGCATGTATCAGCAGTTCTGAGTTTACACTGTTTTTTTGTACATATAAATAGAGTAGACTGAGTCCTAGAATGGCATGTGTCAGCAGTTCTGAGTTTACATTGTTTTTTGTACATATAAATAGAGTAGACCGAGTCCTAGAATGGCATGTGTCAGCGGTTCTGAGTTTACATTGTTTTTGTACATATAAATAGAGTAGACTGAGTCCTAGAATGGCATGTGTCAGCGGTTCTGAGTTTACACTGTTTTTTGTACATATAAATAGAGTAGACTGAGTAGACTGAGTCCTAGAATGGCATGTGTCAGCAGTTCTGAGTTTACTTTGTTTTTTGTACATATAGAGTAGACTGAGTCCTAGAATGGCATGTGTCAGCAGTTCTGAGTTTACACTGTTTTTTTGTACATATAAATAGAGTAGACTGAGTCCTAGAATGGCATGTGTCAGCAGTTCTGAGTTTACATTGTTTTTGTACATATAAATAGAGTAGACCGAGTCCTAGAATGGCATGTGTCAGCGGTTCTGAGTTTACATTGTTTTTTGTACATATAAATAGAGTAGACTGAGTCCTAGAATGGCATGTGTCAGCATTTCTGAGTTTACTTTGTTTTTGTACATATAAATAGAGTAGACTGAGTAGACTGAGTCCTAGAATGGCATGTGTCAACAGTTCTGAGTTTACACTGTTTTTTTGTACATATAAATAGAGTAGACTGTGTCCTAGAATGGCATGTGTCAGCAGTTCTGAGTTTACACTGTTGTTTTGTACATATAAATAGAGTAGACTGAGTAGACTGAGTCCTAGAATGGCATGTGTCAGCAGTTCTGAGTTTACATTGTTTTTTGTACATATAAATAGAGTAGACTGAGTCCTAGAATGGCATGTGTAAGCATTTCTGAGTTTACTTTGTTTTTTGTGCATATAAATAGAGTAGACTGAGTAGACTGAGTCCTAGAATGGCATGTCAGCAGTTCTGAGTTTACACTGTTTTTTTTGTGCATATAAATAGAGTAGACTGAGTCCTAGAATGGCATGTGTCAGCAGTTCTGAGTTTACTTTGTTTTTTGTACATATAAATAGAGTAGACTGAGTCCTAGAATGGCATGTGTCAGCGGTTCTGAGTTTACACTGTTTTTTTTGTACATATAAATAGAGTAGACTGAGTAGACTGAGTCCTAGAACGGCATGTGTCAGCAGTTCTGAGTTTACACTGTTTTTTTGTACATATAAATAGAGTAGACTGAGTCCTAGAATGGCATGTGTCAGCAGTTCTGAGTTTACTTTGTTCTATGTACTGGTAAACAATGTAGACCCATATATGGCATGGCATACTGTGTCCACATGCCCCAAAATTAAAACCCTTGAGGAACTACAAGTACCTCAAATTGGAATCTTTTGGAGTCCAAAGTCAGTTGATGCATGCTGGAAACTTGTTGTCTTTTGATATAGGCATTATAAAAAATGGTGCCTTTGGTCAGATTATTTTTAACCCTTTGAACCCGACAGGCCGGTTTACCGGCCGGTTGTAATGATGTATATAGCCGAAAGGCTGGTATACCGGCCTAGCTATCTACTGTCATAACCCGAAAGGCCGGTATACCGGCCTGTGTTATGTTATTCGCTAGATGGTCAGTGAAATATAGAAAAAATATGAAAAATATGAAATATGAAGAAATTTCGAGACAGTTTGTTACATAATCATAGTAATAAAAAGCATTTTATAAGCATGTTTGAAAAGAGACAATTTGATATTTGCTGTTATATCATAGTGGATTATCATTCTAAGGCATAATATTACTTTTATTTTGCAAAATTTTACCTTTTATAAAATTGTCAAAAATTGCCGGGGAGGCTCGGGTTATTGTGCCGAAATATGGGGGAGATTAGGGTTCAAAGGGTTAAGTAACATTCAGAGTCAACTAAATGTTTATGGGTGGAGGGAGCAGATGCTGTCTTTTTTTTTTTTTACAGTTGGTGCATATTATCCACAATTATCTAGGAGATGTTTTACATCAAATATATCCCAGTCCATTTAAATTTTGCAACTATGACTGATATACAACTGCATTAGAATCAAATACATCATGTGATATATAAAATCTGGTCTTGTCTTCTGACTTGGGAACCATCCTCTTGTAATGCAGAATGTAGTGCCTTATCGTTTGGCTCGAGTGTTGTGACTCAACAGACAGCACTAAAGACAAATATTTTCCTCTGGAGAGTACATTAACAGACTGAAAGTACCAAAACTTTAAATGATTTAAACTACCATATCTACTAGCTTATAAGTGTAGGTGCAAACTGCACAGACCCAGATCTGTTGTCACAGAATGCACCAACATATTTGGGTTTGTGCAGTTTGTTAGGAAGTATCAGTAGAACAAACAACATAGACCCTGACTTTGCAAAGGCATTATGCTAATGATCTTTGTTGTTTGCAGTTTAAACTTGATGACTTATAAGTGAGTATACATGGGAGAGAATTACTTCACATGCTTGGTTTGTGTAAGACTGCAATATCTTTATGAAAACGTGTTCAGAAATGTAAACTTTATATTGAGAAGGGAAAGAAAAGAAAAAAATTAATGTTTGTCAAATTAAATTGGAGCATTTCAAAATCTGTGTTTTGTATTTTTGTTCTAGACATGATTCGTTTTCTTTTCAGTCACACCTTTTCATGCATTTAACCAACTATTCAGTGAACAAACACAATGAATACTATGAGAAAGGCACATCTAATGACACTGGAAGTAAACGCTCAATCAAGGCTTTCAATGAATATTTACGTAGAAATGATCGGGATGTTGCATTACTATGGCGGAACATTTCGGATATGATTGTAAAGACATTAATTGTGGCTGAGCCACATGTTCTACATGCATACAGAATGTGTCGACCAGGGGCGACACCTGGCAGTGACAGTGTGTGTTTTGAAATTCTTGGATTTGACGTATTGATAGACTGGAAGTTGAAACCATGGCTGCTTGAGGTAAGTTTGAAGGTCAAAGATGCTACAAAATGCACCAAGTTGATTGGTAGAGATCACTTAAACAAATAGGTGATATAAAAGCTACTTTAATTTCTAGCAATCTTGGTTGGCATATTTTAGTAGTTGTATTACCCTCTTTAAATAAAGTCATTATTTATATAATTATTATTATTATTATTATTATTATTATTATTATTATTATAGCAAGTTTTCTATTACCGTATTTACCATATATATATATATATATATATATATATATATATATATATATATATATATATATATAAAATATTTTTTGATGTTCCAGAACTTATGGTTAAACATTTTTTCACCTCGGTGATATGTCCAAAGACTTAAAAAATTAAATAAATTTGTATTGAATTCCACCCCCTCAACTTTGCACATGGCAAGAAAATAGCTATTATGATTGGGTAACATATTTGAAGAAGTAACCAGAAAGTAAAATATGAGTCATTGATAATACTTATCCAATCACAATATACATACACCTTCCCAGCCTCCCTGCAATTATATCCATCTATGTTTCCTCACCAGTCGGATTGTACCAGTCATTGGCCACCAGTCATCACTGTCTACTGTTTACTGGTCCTCATACATATGCCTTTTGGTATGGGGATGCAGTTCAGACCATGTCTCCCCACCCCCTTTCCCACTCTACTACCACATCCTATCCAGGAATAAAGTCTTCCCATGGTGTTCGGACTAGTGAAAGGGATTGTTTCATCCTTTTCCTATTATCCATATGTGATATAGCAACCTCCACTTCAAGGGAATTGTCTCTCATGCCACCATGATTTCTGAACCCCAAACTTTGGAGTACAACTGATGAACTGCCATCAGTCCCTCATCAAGTGGCTGTAGGCATGTCATCATATATCTACCATACATGAATAATTGGTGGTATCATCTTTACACTGGAGATTTTAGCACACACAGAGTCCCTACTCACTGTAAGGAGATTATAGCACACACAGAGTCCCTACTCACTGTAAGGAGATTATAGCACACACAGAGTCCCTACTCACTGTAAGGAGATTATAGCACACACAGAGTCCCTACTCACTGTAAGGAGATTATAGCACACACAGAGTCCCTACTCACTGTAAGGAGATTATAGCACACACAGAGTCCCTACTCACTGTAAGGAGATTATAGCACACACAGAGTCCCTACTCACTGTAAGGAGATTATAGCACACACAGAGTCCCTACTCACTGTAAGGAGATTATAGCACGCACAGAGTCCCTACTCACTGTAAGGAGTTCAAGCACACACAGAGTCCCTACTCACTGTAAGGAGTTATGGACAGAGGGACCATTTGCTCCAATGTCACCCCTGTCTCTGATGCCCATGCTGTGCTAGACATTAATGATGGCCTTATATATTAAACTGAGATTGATATAAAAGCAATCCCTTTTTGATCTTGTTACTAATCTTCCAGAACAAAATGTATGAATCATACTTAATGCCTCCAGGCTGATACAGATTCTATCAAACCAAACTCCATGCTTACTTTTTGAAAAAGGAGGGGAATCAGAAAACAGTAATTATGAAAATATGTATGTATTGATGAAAGACTTTCTTGTTATTTAATTTTTAAAATTCCTCATAGTAACTCAGTCCATAATTTAAGATCTTAATAAAAATCTGAATTTACCAAGCAAGGGAGAATTCAAATGCTATTTCCAATATAATGAGAGACAGTAATATGGAATTCTGTGCTTATCAAAATAGGGTCAGATACACTAGATCTGTTCAAACAGAGGTGTGATAGATAAGGTTAGAGTACAAAGGTCAGATACACTAGATCTGTTCAAACAGAGGTGTCTTAGATAAGGTTAGAGTACAAAGGTCAGATACACTAGATCTGTTCAAACAGAGGTGTCTTAGATAAGGTTAGAGTACAAAGGTCAGATACACTAGATCTGTTCAAACAGAGGTGTCTTAGATAAGGTTAGAGTACAAAGGTCAGATACACTAGATCTGTTCAAACAGAGGTGTGATAGATAAGGTTAGAGTACAAAGGTCAGATACACTAGATCTGTTCAAACAGAGGTGTGATAGATAAGGTTAGAGTACAAAAGTCAGATACACTAGATCTGTTCAAACAGAGGTGTGATAGATAAGGTTAGAGTACAAGAAATGTTACCATGGAGATTTTGGCACGTATGTAAATTATTTACTATGTTTTCCATATCTTTATATTTTATAGATGATTATAATATTGATGATTCAGATGCCAAATGTTAGTTGTGTGTATGTGCATTTGTGTTTCTGTGTTTTTGGGTGTGTGTGTGTATGTGTACATGTCTGTGTGTGTGTATTTGTTCATTTTCATTTTTGTTTTAAAATAAGTTATAGAATTATCAATCTTGTAGACTGTAGTAGATGGCCACAAGAGAATATTATTACAAATTGGTTAATCATCACTTCCTTAAGGACTGTTCATGTATTATTGTTATTGTTATTACCGGTAGTGTTGTTGTTGTTGTTGTGATTATTTTTATAGAAGATGCTGTCTTAGTCATGTGTTACATCACCGCCTTCTTACAGAACTAAGCACATTTTATCCTTTTTATGACCATCAGTTTAAATAAACGTGCCTTTTTTCTCTTTTCTAAAGTTCCAAAGCTTAATTAATGTTGGTACAGTATTCAAAATCATGTTTACCTGAGTTGGATAGAACTTTAATGTAGTCAACAAAGAGCTGGTTAGGCAGTTCTCAACTGACTATAGAGTTATATTGTCCAATTTGTCAAATGGCTACATCATTCATGGTTTATATTCATAATAGAGTACTCAAATATTTCAGATCTTTTCATTGATTAAAGATCATATTCTGGATTATCAAATGACCTATCTTTATAGCTGGCTGACTTCCAAAGTTTTTCATTGAAGGAGCTATCTGATAACCAGATTATTAAATCTCAGTGTCTTACCTGTGTTAAACTGCTTTTAATCTCTACAATGATATCATTAGAACACCATAAGAACACCCCACTCGAAGTAATTTGAAATAGACAACTAATGTGAGCTGCATTGATTGGAGACAACATAGGATATTGTATTTTTAAAGTCACATACCTCCTATTAAAACAGAGATATGCTTTGCAAGGTCGATTAGCAAAGAAAAATATTTTATTAAATAGGATTCCAATTTAATTAGGGCATTTTTTGTTTGACTTGAAGTACAACATTAAGTTTGCTTGATTCATTTAATGGCCATTGTTTTCTCAGTTTTGAATAGCTTCATATAGACAAAAAGTGGGTCATTGTGTTTGACATTTAGAGTGATCAGTAGTTTTCTAATTCAGTAGAAATTTCAGCTGGCTACTATGTGTACTTATTAAGTTAGGATGTAATGGATATCCCATTTTCATAAAGAAACTTTTGATAAAAATTGATGTTAAATTACATAAAAATTGATGTTAAATTGCTGAAACTGAAAATGACTCAAGTGACTTGTTAAGTCTTTTGATGAAAAACTTATGTATAACTTATCCAGATTAAGGATTTTACCAAGATTTTCATTTTAATATAATTTTTTGTAAAATTAATTTCAGTTAAATTGTTATTATTATTATTAGTATTATTATTATTATTATTATTATTATTATTATTATTGCTTGGTATATGTACTGATAGCCCAAATAATATGACCCATTGCTTTATCTGCCATGGTCATTCTTGCCCGAGTCCATACTGGTTGTAAGTGAGATAGTTCCTCCAAGTCCGGTATGCAAAATACAAGTACTGCAATTAGTTCAAAATTAATACCTGCTGTCCACATGATAATTTCAGGTAAAAAAAAATGAAGCAGTAAGTCCTGTAAAAATTGTTATAAACCAATGAAAAATAAATCAGGCTGAAGAAAACTTTTGGATAAAAACTGTGACTGCAATACCTATTTCACTATGTAACAATTTTTGTTCCCGGGTAGTAAGTGTTATTTCCTAATCGCTTATACCTAAAAAGTATAGAAAATGGCTATCATTCCCTACAAACTTTGCTTTTGTGACCAAGACAGTGATATTTTAAAATTTACCTATTTCCAATGAGAAAACATTAAGTCAGAACAAAAACAATATATGAATCAAAATAATACAAAAATGACCACAAAAGATCTTGAAGTGAGTAGTTTTTCAAAATTTATGATTATACTGTAAATCAGTTTCACAAATCAGCCCCCAAGTGCAATCTCCCATCATGTTCTCATTATACTGTCCTTGATAGTGGCATTCAAAGTCCAGTATATCCTAGTTGAAGTGCTTCCTTTGCTCCGCCGAATACACTCCCATGTTCTCTTTGAATTTATCAAGATGAGCATCAAGGATATGGACTTTGAGAGACATCCTGCAGCCAATTGTGCAGTAATCTTCAACAGAGTCTCAACCAGCTCCACATAATGTTTTGCCTTATCATTGCCCAGGAAGCCCCGAACCACTGCAATAAAGCTGTTCCAAGCCACTTTCTTCTTGCTGTTGAGCTTCATGGGGATTTCATTGCACTCCAGGACCTTTTTATCTGTGGTCTGACGAAGACACCAGCTTTGACTTTACCGCACACAGCTTAGGGAAGATGAATTGAAGGTACTTGAAGGCTGCCAACTCCTTATCTAGAGCTTTAACAAATTGTTTCAAAAGGCCCAGTTTAATGTGCAGTGGTGGCATCATCACCTTCTGGAGGTCCACCAGTGGCTCCCACTTTATGTTGTTCCTCCCCACAGAGAACTTGGTCCACTGTGGCCAGTCCAACCTGCAGTTGTGCGCGTTGGTGTCCCTGATGTTCCAAAGGCAATGATAGCAGGGAAACTTGTTAAAACATCTTTGGAGATCAATCAGGAATGCAACCATTTTGAAGTCTCTGATGACCTCCCATCCATACGCATTATACTTCATGGCATCCAGCAAGTTCTTGATGCTGTTGGAATCCTATTTAAGGCACAATGAGTGAGTGTTCCCATTATGGAGCAGCATGACTTTGAATCTCCTGGATGAGGATACAGGTGATTTCAATTGCCTCAAACAGAGACTGGTCACACTGTGGCAGAAGCAGAGCCCATCTTGACAAGTGAAGAAGCTGAAAAAAGCTTGATGATGCTTCCTCTGATATGTGGCTTGCACACTTTCATCCAGCAAGCCTAGACTTCAAAAGCTCGGCATTGGACTTGGTGAGACCAAGATCTCTGATCAAGCTATTGAAGTCTTTTTGGTTCGGGTTAGTATGGGTTTCTTTCCTCAGCTCCACCTCTGAAATTGTCATCTGGATGTATAGTGTCTTCCAGTTCTCTGACTTTCTGCTCTTTTCTAAAGATGGCTGCTTTCTCTCTGGAGGAGTGGGTATGGGAAGCTCAGGTCAGTGCATCACCAGGACAATGGATGAAAGAAGGTCCAGATACTTTTTAGCAGGTGCATTCTTGCCATTCTGATGTTTGAGTGGTCAGTGGATTCCTGCCAAATTCTGGAGATAGTGAACTGCATGGCACTCTTTTCCCATCTGTACCATCTTGCAAAAATACATTTAATTCACCCTTGACTAATGTGTAAGAGTAAGAGTCTCGCAAAATTTTTCATATATGATATATTTTTTTCAATAATATTGAAAATTGTTAAACCTTTTAAATTTAAAAACAATTTCAATTCTAAAAATTGTAACAACTATTATAACATAAAAATCTGATCAACAATTGTCCATTTTACTTTCAAGAGTTATTTTGCAGTGCTTGCAGGTGAAATAAAGTCTCCAGGGTTTGCCTTGTAGGCCTCACACATTTTAGCAGATGCTCTACTGTTTTGCTCTTATCTTCATAAATTGGTCGCAGACATAGCAAAATGTCTCTGCAGGATGCTTGCAGCCTCAGAAAAATGCAGATATGCATCTGCTTAGGCAGCTGGAACTAAACTCAACTGGTGGACTTGCATTTATACTACTACATATATTTATACTATCAGAAAGTTCTAGAAGTTATTCCAAGTTTACTCAGCACTCACTATCTGAAATGTTCTGGAAAATATGTAAATTTCAAAATACCACTGTCCTGGTCACAAAAGCAAAGTTTGTGGGGAATAATAGTCATTTTCTCTACTTTTGAGGCATAAGCAATTAGAAAATAACACTTACTACCAAGGAACGAAAAAAAAGACATTTCTTACATTGTGTTTTATTTTTAATTTGACCAACGCTGAGTAAATTTTCAACTGAAAGGTTCAATGAACAAATTTTTTTTCAAAAGATGTCATTTTGATTGGCTTATGATGGAAGGCTTAAGAGACATAATTCTGATTGGCTAATAATGATTGGTTCTAAAGACATAATTCTTATTGGTTTATAATGAATGGTTCTAACGACATGTTGTTCTGATTGGCTTATAATGAATGATTCTCAAGAAAGGTCATTCTGATTAGCTAATAATGATGCTGCCATATTTACTGTAATAATTATTAAGAGTAAAATGTTAATGAGATCTTGACAAGAATTATTATTTCATTTCAGATAAATCGTTCTCCAAGCTTTGGAACAGATGAAAATATTGACCATGAGATCAAATCGGCATTATTAGAAGATTCAATCCGACTTCTCAATATTAAGTAAGTTTATGTCCCACTGAATTTTGTTGATTTTCTACCCTTATTTATGAAGAGGATTGTTGATAGATGTTGGATTGATATCTTTTAAGAAATGTTCTTGAATTTAATTGTCAGAAATTGCTCTTTGTCCACTCAGAACTTAGTAGTGATACAGACCCTTGTCCAGCTCATCTAAATAATCTAAATATGACTGGATGCATTGTGATCAAATATAGTTTGTATTTAGTAATATTATTTGTTGTTTTGTTTTCAACATTTTCCAACAATCATCATTATTGTAATATTTTGAAAAATGTCTTTTATCTTGGGAATTTGTGTTGTAGAAGGAACAAACTTCAGTGTAAATATAAGTTGCGTGCTCACTACGGACTGATTCTTATGACTGGGCATTTGTAACTTGTCCATATTTTGTTGTCATCAATAATAATTCTATAGGTTAAGTGACAAGAGGAAGAACATAGCTGCACAAAAAGCAGAAGCCCAGAAGCGACTATTTCGCCCAACCAATAGAATCTCAGAGACAATTGACACAGCAGAGATGGAAAAAAAACGACAGAGCATTGAGAAGAGGAAGGAAGAATTGGTAAGTATTTTGTCAAAGTACTGTTTAAATGTAAAGTTTCCATTAGCATTTCATCATAGCATTGCTTAAACTGTAGTTTCCACAAGTATTTTGTCAAAGTACTGCTCGTATTCGCATTCTCATATGCTTAAATGTAAAGATTCCAGAAGTATTTGCATCATTACACTTAAACGTTAAGATTTGTGTTTTTTCTCTCAAAATATCCACATGAATCTGTCAAGTCCTATTCATTCAGATGCTTTTATTCTCATGCCATTTTTTGCACAGATTATTGGAAAAAAAACCTAGTATGAAAAGCTTCAAAGAATTATAGAGAAAATCAGTCTTTGATAACAGAGTCTAGTTCTGCAGGATCTATTCTATTACCTTATTTATGTCAGATATTGCTGTCACAATTTGAAAAAAGGGCCGTAAAATAGGATGTGCTATTTTTTTTAATGAATGAATGAAGCAGTTGTGCATACTTGAATAAACCCAGTCCAGATTAATAAACCTTACTTTTTTGGCACATACATATAGTATATCTTGCTGTAAGGAAAATTCTAATCTCACAATCCCTGACTTAAATTTTTAGGCACAGATATTTTTAAAACTTTGTTCTCAAACTTAAATTCCCTATCCATGAAACTTTTCATAACTTGCATCATGTTCTTTATTATTGTGTGCATATTCCACATAATATGTGATATTCAGAGATCACAAGTGACTGATTAGAGATTTCAGCAAAATCTTTTGAGTATGAATTTTTATTATAGGTGTGATTTCATCTAGTTATAATTTATCTTTTATAAAGATCAAAAGGTTTAACATATGAGTGGATTACTCAATCAAAATAATATCAATTTTAGTCCGGGTGTAGTTGTTTTGTTGTATCACACTCTTGGTTTAGAAAAACCAATAGTAATAGTTATTGAAAAACCAATAGTAATAGTTATTGAAAAACCAATATAGTAATAGTTATTGACCTCAGAATTAGCTTCATAGCATAATACCTTTGATGTTGTTGATTTGATTCAACTCTAACACAAAATTGAAGCAAAGTTTACAAAGCAAAGTTGACAAAGCAAGTTCACATAAGCAACAACAAGTTGACAAAGCACAAAGTTGACCACAGCAAAAACTAGTTGACAAAGCAAGTTGACAAAGCAAAGTTGACAAAGCAAGTTGACAAAAGCAAGTACAAGTTGACAACAGCATCAAGTTGACAAAGCAAGGTTGACATTTTGGTACAGTGTTCTGGTATTTATAGCTATCAATATCATCATATCTTCTACAATTATGAAGCTTGTAGTTTATGAAAACATTTCTCATTATGAAAACATTCCACATAATGGGTCCATTGTTACAATGTTTTAATGATGATTCATTAGTGTCATCTTCATTATCATTGTTCTAGTTGTTTATAACATTTCATAGTTGTTTACATTCAAATTGTAGAAGGACATGTTAGCCAGGGTCAAGAAAGCTACAGCTAGGGAAGATTTTGAGAACCGTAACAGTGGCCGTTTCCAACGAATTTTCCCAGTTGATGACAAAGCACGTATGGACCGTTACATCAACTTAATGATGCAGGCATTTAATACATTCATGTCAGCACGGGGAAGCAGCATGCAGAAAGAGATACAGTTGATGTATGGCAACAAAATCAAGGTTTGTTAGATAACAGCAGGATAGAAAATGCATGTTTAGCATGATTGTTGCTCTTAAATGATGGTTCAGTTGTAAACAAGTCCTTCAAGCTTTTAAATTATTTTTCTGTTCAAGGAACCATCTAAATAGTTGCAGTGTTGAAATGATTTAAAGATATTAAATTTTTTAACTTTGATTGATAAAAAAGTTAGAACTCTTCACAGATTCAGTGATTATCTGCCTCTATTCCATTATGAATCATAACCCACATACTGAAAGTCTTTTTCTGGTACAATTAAAGCCTAGACTAGTAACCCTCTTCTTGTCATCGAGTGAGTGAGTGAACCCGTATTGAACATCCCGTCAAAACAGAAAGGTTAAACAGAAATTAGTCTCTTGTCTTTAAAAGTATTTACCTTGCATAATTGGGTTATAGCTGAAGATTATTTCATCCATTCAAACCGTGCAAATTTCCAACCAAACCTTGTTCCATTAGCACATACTTTTGTAATTTGGAAAATAAAAGCATCTAAAGCTAGTGCATTGAAATACTCTTATTGATGGATGGAGCAGCCTAACATGCATTGTAAGGTACATGGTTGTGTTGCGGATGCTTGTGTAGGTAAAAATAAAAGTCAGTACTGTATACAACATACAAGAAAACCAACTGATAAAATTTAAATTAAGGGATGTAAAATCAGTGAAACATAAATATACAATGTACGTATATTTTTATCATTTTCTGCTAATTATATTTAAAAATAAAAATTATGTCATTTTGTACAATATTAATTATTTTATTTATTTTCATCATTGATCAGGTAAAATAGGTTGTAGTCTGATTTTATTAATTATTAATTTGATTCAGCATGCATATGTCTATGGTTTATTTTGTCTTCTATATTAATAATAATGATAATAATAATAATAATAATGATAATAATAATAATAATAATAATAATAATAATAATAATAATAATGATAATAATAATGATTATAATATTGATAATAATAATGGATAAATTTCTTGCTCTTCAATCTGCTAAAAATAGCATTTGTTTAACATTGCACTTGCCAATGAAGACTTCATTTTTCCAAAGTTCAAAAGGTTTCCACTGATAGAACAAAGTTGTTTGAAATTTGTAAGGTTTGAAGGGATTAAATAATTCTCAGCTACATCATAATTGTGTCAGGATGAAATTTTCCTAATAATCTGTATGTGTTGGTGGGATGTTAAACACGAATCAGCTCATTTAATCTAAGACACCAGGTGGGTATTATTCATAATGGATCAAAACGAGACTAAGTTCTTGTTTCATTTGACATAAATCTTAATATTATACAAATTTTAATTGAAAAATGACAGTTTTTGTTTTAGCTCCAGAATTCAGAGATAAAATAATTTTCAAGATTTCTCCTAAGAACTTTTTTTTAATGGATGTATTTTGACAAGAGTTATCTCACTTGCTTTGGAAAGGCCTTGTTAGACTGAACCTGAATTTCAGACCAGTTGTCATTTTTGAGATAAGGTTTGTGTTAAATTTGGTCTAACAACTAACTTGCAACCATGAGAGAGCTATTGAAGAAACATTTTTGTAATGTCCCCCCCAAAAATGTCTCTTAAATATTTATTTTGTAATAAATGGGCAAATTCAAGAAAATTTTCACCTTTTTTATTTTTATATTAGCTAGACTGGTCAAAGACCAGAAGTGCTTTTTTTCTTGGGCCTGTGTCTGTTGTATATCCATTGTCTTGATAGAAATTTGCCATTATTTTTTTTATTGTTTCTACTCCAAAATTACCTGGTGGAAAGTCATGAAATTTGTCTTACAGTTTCATCTTGTAGTCTAGTTTGTCAGGAATGGAAATGTTGCCCAATTAAAATATATCCAATTTAACTACCATCTTTGAAGTCTTGTTTTACTTTTAATGGATTGTCTTATCAATATGAGTTTTTGCTTAAAGATAATTTGTATTATTAATTAATTAATAATTAGATTTAGAAGTAAATTGGTGTTATTTTGACATCCAACATGGAAACCATGGCATCTATTTTAAAAATCTTGTTTTTGCTGCTCCACTGAACAGATAGTCATATGGATATGGTGTTTCAGCAAACAGACTTTTTAGGAGTTAAAGATCATTTTAAATGAAAATATGATATTGAACATGACCGCCATGTTCCAACTTTTTTGTTTGAATCCCTAATTTTTCTGACTTTTTCTAAATTAACCCTTAAATCCTCTTATTTAATTTTGTTGTAAAAATTCAGTTACACATGAACAGCCATGGCAAAGTGGATTCAGGTAGCTTTTCTGTGAGTTGAGCATTTATGAATATAGAGACATCCTGGATTAAAGAGATGTTTAGTGTATTAAGACCATGTATTAGATCAGGTTTAGAAAGTTGTCAAATTAAAATTTTATTTTCCACTAAATCACATAAATTTCATAGAGTTTTTCTTCATGAAATATACTTTTTTATGTGAGGATTTTTTGGGGAACTTTTTCTGAAAAGAGCCAATTATCCCTGATTTTTCACAGAGGGTTGCTGGAAAGACTGTCCCCTATAATATAAGGTGTACATATGTGATTTCTATACATGTAAGTAGGTACTGGTTGTTTAGCACTTCTAAACATGTAAGTAGGTATTGGTTGTATTATGACTTCTATATATGTAAGTAAGTAGGTATTGGTTGTACATACATGACTTCTATACATGTAAGTAGCTATTGGTTGTATTATTTTGTCAGTAGGTATTGGTTGTATTATTTTGTAAGTAGGTATTGGTTGTATCATTTTGTAAGTAGGTATTGGTTGTATCATTTTGTAAGTAGGTATTGGTTGTATTATTTCGTAAGTAGGTATTGGTTGTAATATTTTGTAAGTAGGTATTGGTTGTATTATTTTGTTTGTTCCACTAGGAGGATGATATCCTGGACATGCTAGCAGAGTGTGAGATGGACGAACAACAGGGACGATTGTATGGCGGGGGAGCCAAAATCCCCAGAGGGCCCAAGGTTCTGCTCATTTTTTTAAATTCATCTTTGAAATGCACTCTGACACAAAGATCACTGCTTGTCACTGTTTTCTATCACCTGTTTAGCTTAGACCCATTTTATCGGCAATATGTACATATGCATTTGATTACTTAAGAGTTGTCTTTGTTGCTATGGCAAACACTGTAACCAAAAAATATTCATTTCAGTACTTTTTTGATGTTATTATCAAAGACATTTATTTAATAACACTACTGACATGGAATAATAACCTTAATGAATAAGTGTATTATAAAATCAAACTCCTGTATACTTTTAATGTATCTTAATTTTTATCTTTTTTTATTTTGATTTGGCTACAAATTTCCAGAGTAAAATACAGTAAAATTTAAATACAGGAGCATGATAGAAATTTGCAAAACATCAACAAAGAGGTATGAATTTTGCAGTCAAAATAATATTATTTCTGGGATTTTTTTTTCTTTTTTTCTTATCTAACTTACTTACCCATGCAATATGTTCGAGTAAATAAGTGGAGAAATTTATTGATTTACAAAAAGTTCTCGTAAATACAACATACTTATAGTTATTAGAATTTTTTTGTTGTCATATTTGGCACTTTGTGTAGACTTGTTCCATCTTAGACTGCACTTGTGTGTATCTGCTTGCTATAATTACAGAATGTTTTCAAGCACTGTGTTCATATATCTGCTTTTTCAACTTAACATCAATTTCTCAATAATGTCATGTTTTTCTTTACATCCCTCATCTGACAATCCATTTTAATGTCATACAGATCTGTTAAATAGAAGTGACTCAATAACTGAGACTTTATTTGTCCAGATTAAGAAATATACAGATGACATTCCATTCTTAAAGCTGAATTTCTGGACCAATGAAAAAGAAAAGTATTCTTTAATTTTTCCTTTCCACAACTCCTCCTCAATAATTTTCACACAACATTGGCCAAAGACATAGAGTGCAATATTAGTGAGGGCATGAGTTACTGAGGGACCTCTGAAAAAGAACGATGAGGTTGCCATCCAAGCTAGATATCGAGAAAACAGTGGAAAGGGTGGGATGGGGTGGCAACCATGCTGTTAATGACTGAAAATCAATTTATAATTGTGCTATGAAAAATGTACAGCTTTTTCTTATAAGATTTCTCAGTTTTTGGGAGAGCTAGAAACCAAGAATAATTTTGTAATGTAGTGAATGTACTGTGATTCATGCCATGTTATACTGCAATTATATTAGGGACCAACAATCCATTACTCTGGGGCATGAGTCTATCAATAGTTGGAAACAAAATCATGTTCAGATTTGTTGCAAAGTAACACCATATTATATCCATGATATTATTTAGACAAATATTAATTATTTGTCATAAAAGAAAAGAAGATATTTCCAAACTTTGCGCTATAAAAATCTCACCAATTAAATGTTCAATCATGATTCATAGTTTTGATGAAGATTTAGGTCTTTCTCTGTGAAAAGACTTCTTATTTAAGAAATGGTACTCTTGCTATGGGTCATGCTGTACTCTTGCTATGGGTCATGCTGTACTCTTGCTATGGTCATGCTGTACTCTTGCTATATCATGTGGTATGCATGCTACAGGACATGTGATGCTCATGCTACAGGTAATGACCTACTCTTGTTAGAGGTCATGTGGTAGATACTCTTGCCACAGGTAATGCTGTACTCATGCCACAGTTTATTATGTAGTCTTTCTGTGGGTCATATGGTACTTTTGCCACAGGTCATGTGGTTTTATGCCACAAATAATGTTTATTTTCAATAATGTGACAAGTTATGTGACACTATTTTTTTAAAATGCAGATTTCATCCCTCAGTAAGATACAAAGTGTAATTACATGTATTGTGTCACAGAGTTTGTGTTTGAATAATTATCAGAATTAATTTTGAAAAGTTCTTGATAATTTTGTTACTTTTAGTCATTTTGCACATGGATCAGGACAGGGTAGTTAAAGTATCTGCATTTTGACTAAGAATTTGTGCTCATGACTTTTGTAATGGAACTAAGCACACTATAGACTTTTTAATTAAACCCCAAGATTGAAAACAGTTCTCTTACTTGTACACACCTGAAGCCTCTGGCTAATCTTAAATGACATAAGAATAAGTAAGTTAGTTTAAGCTGTATAATGTCCTGGCAGACTGTCTGGTAAACTGTATATACTCACCTATAAGTTACCTTAAGTTATTGTATCATGTCCTGGCAGATTGTCTGGTAAACTGTATATACTCACCTGTAAGTTACCTTAAGCTGTATAATGTGATGGCAGAATATCTGGTAAACTGTATATACTCACCTATAAGTTACCTTAAGCTGTATAATGTCATAGCAGATTGTCTGGTGAACTGTATATACTCACCTGTAAGTTACCTTAAGCTGTATAATGTGATGGGAGACTGTCTGGTAAACTGTAGATAATCACCTGTAAGTTACCTTAAACTGTATAATGTCCTGGCAGATTGTCTGGTAAACTGTATATGATCACCTATAAGTTAGCTTAACTGTATAATGTCCTGTCAGATTGTCTGGTAAACTGTATATACTCACCTATAAGTTAGCTTAACTGTATAATGTCCTGGCAGATTGTCTGGTAAACTGTATATACTCACCTATAAGTTAGCTTAACTGTATAATGTCCTGGCAGATTGTCTGGTAAACTGTATATACTCACCTATAAGTTAGCTTAACTGTATAATGTCCTGGCAGATTGTCTGGTAAACTGTATATACTCACCTATAAGTTAGCTTAACTGTATAATGTCCTGTCAGATTGTCTGGTAAACTGTATATACTCACCTATAAGTTAGCTTAACTGTATAATGTCCTGGCAGATTGTCTGGTAAACTGTATATACTCACCTATAAGTTAGCTTAACTGTATAATGTCCTGGCAGATTGTCTGGTAAACTGTATATACTCACCTATAAGTTAGCTTAACTGTATAATGTCCTGTCAGATTGCCTGGTAAACTGTATATAATCACCTATAAGTTACCTTAAGCTGTATAATGTGATGGCAGATTGTCTGGTAAACTGTATATACTCACCTATAAGTTAGCTTAACTGTATAATGTCCTGGCAGATTGTCTGGTAAACTGTATATACTCACCTATAAGTTAGCTTAACTGTATAATGTCCTGTCAGATTGTCTGGTAAACTGTATATACTCACCTATAAGTTAGCTTAACTGTATAATGTCCTGTCAGATTGTCTGGTAAACTGTATATACTCACCTATAAGTTAGCTTAACTGTATAATGTCCTGGCAGATTGTCTGGTAAACTGTATATACTCACCTATAAGTTAGCTTAACTGTATAATGTCCTGTCAGATTGTCTGGTAAACTGTATATACTCACCTATAAGTTAGCTTAACTGTATAATGTCCTGTCAGATTGTCTGGTAAACTGTATATACTCACCTATAAGTTAGCTTAACTGTATAATGTCCTGTCAGATTGTCTGGTAAACTGTATATACTCACCTATAAGTTAGCTTAACTGTATAATGTCCTGTCAGATTGTCTGGTAAACTGTATATACTCACCTATAAGTTAGCTTAACTGTATAATGTCCTGGCAGATTGTCTGGTAAACTGTATATACTCACCTATAAGTTAGCTTAACTGTATAATGTCCTGGCAGATTGTCTGGTAAACTGTATATAATCACCTATAAGTTAGCTTAACTGTATAATGTCCTGTCAGATTGTCTGGTAAACTGTATATACTCACCTATAAGTTAGCTTAACTGTATAATGTCCTGGCAGATTGTCTGGTAAACTGTATATAATCACCTATAAGTTAGCTTAACTGTATAATGTCCTGGCAGATTGTCTGGTAAACTGTATATACTCACCTATAAGTTAGCTTAACTGTATAATGTCCTGTCAGATTGTCTGGTAAACTGTATATAATCACCTATAAGTTAGCTTAACTGTATAATGTCCTGTCAGATTGTCTGGTAAACTGTATATACTCACCTATAAGTTAGCTTAACTGTATAATGTCCTGGCAGATTGTCTGGTAAACTGTATATACTCACCTATAAGTTAGCTTAACTGTATAATGTCCTGGCAGATTGTCTGGTAAACTGTATATAATCACCTATAAGTTAGCTTAACTGTATAATGTCCTGTCAGATTGTCTGGTAAACTGTATATACTCACCTATAAGTTAGCTTAACTGTATAATGTCCTGGCAGATTGTCTGGTAAACTGTATATACTCACCTATAAGTTAGCTTAACTGTATAATGTGATGGCAGATCAGTTTCTATGTCTGTTCTACTGATTACAAACTACGTAGATGTAGATCTAGTGCTGCATTATGGGATGGCAGATCTGGATCCATTCAGTTTTAAGTTGAATTCAACTTCTAAATGCTAATGTACAGTACCTGGACAATACAGTTAGTGGAGCACTCAACTAGAATAAAGATAATCATTGGTTCAAGAGTCTAAGCTGCATATTTTGTCATCTGTGACATTTTTTTAAAAAAGAACTTAAATAATCAGTCCTCTTAAAGTACAACTATTGTTCCTATTTTAAAATATCATGAAGTATTTTATGTAGAAAAATTCAGTTTCTTTTTTTGTTTGTTTCAGTTTGTCTTGATGTAAGATAAGCTTATAGTCTGGTCCTGTATTCATTGGGCATAATCTGTTATCCATCAATATTTGCTGTTCTAGACCTCTTTTAAGAATTCAGTGGACCTGCAGTGAACCAAAGCATCATGGCATAACAAGATTTCAAATTTGTACAAATAATAATAATCTACCTTCAAAGATTACTGCTATTACTAAAATTTAAAAAAAGCTTTAATTTCCATTTTCAAAAAATGACAAAAAGAAACATGAAGGGTTTCCCTTTTTTTTATACAAATCCTGATCCATCATTAATAACGGTTGCCATGATGAAAAATAGCAAATGCTTTAAGTGTCCTCTCAAAAACCATTTGTTGCCAAATTGGACAGAAATAATCTTGGCATAAGAGATGCTTTCATTTTTAAATAAATATTGCCAATCTGCCATCCAATGTAGCCACATTGCTAAAAATAGTAAAACTTGTTAAAGAAATTATTCTCAGAAGTTGTTCAAAAGAATTTTATCACATTAAACAGTAAGATTCAAATTTAAGCACCTGATGCTGATTCTCTGACAAATGTGGCCACTTCACCAATATTAGAAAAACATGTAAACAACTTGGTCACAAAAACTCGTCAGCAGCATTTTAACAACTGTGATGGCAAGCACCCTGGCACAAGGATGTTTTCATATTTGACATTTTTGTGCTAATGTGATATCAAATGTGGATCAAATAAAAAAAATATAGAGAAACCTTAAAACATTCATTTTATTACATATTCAGTCAGCAGGATTTGAAGTAATTTCAACAAATGCAACATGCTGGCCATGATTTCTTAGCTATTTGCTCTTGCATTTGGTTGTTAGGTAGATGTCAGCCAGGTGAGTGATCTCAGGCCCACTTGGGTCTCTCTTATTTTACAAATTCTTGATAACCCAGACAGTGACTCAAGGTAGACCAAGCTGGTTACATAAGTGAAAAAAGCATTGCCATAGAATGAAATATGACTGTGTATTCTGAAATGCTGAAGGTTTGCATGGAGATGGTGTTAATGATGTTTTTATATTTTTGTTAATCATTTATGTTATTCCATTATTCTGGAAATAGATCCCAGCCTTTTTGGGTCTCATAATTTCAACAGTCTATCATTTATTTTTAAATTGATGAATTGGATATTAAGCATTCTAATCTACTACCCAGTGAAATGTGTGGTTTTATTTGTGGCTGTATTATACAGATTCCATTATACTACATGTAATTATTCATTTTTCTTACATTTCAGTATTGTTTGATATTATAGCTTCTAATTTTGTAAAAACATACAAAAATGTACAAATAGGAGTCCAATCTGATCCATGCTAAGGTTTGTTACATATGATTGTGAATGGGTCAATATATTAGTATTTTTTTAAAACATGTATACACCCTTTTGCACTCTATACAAGTGTTCAATAATTAACCCAGTCAAAAAAATCATACAAACTAAATTTTACTTTGGCCTTAATTCTTTCGTATCATTTCATGAACTAACAGTTATTTTTTCTTTTCAGTTTTATGAGCAACAACAACAATAACATCCATGTACTGTAAATGTTCTTGAAATAACACATGTAATTACTTTAGTGTCTTTTTTTTACTGACTCTGCTTGCTAATTAATTAACATTGTGTAGACTTAATTTGTAATCAGGTATAGTTAAGACTTAATTTGTAATCAGGTATAGTTAAGATTTAAATTTGTTTTGTCTCACCATAATTAGGAATGTTTTATACATTTCTGGTGTTAAAATTGAAGCAAGCCAGATAGTGTGGTGATACAGATATATGTATGATACTGAGTTCTTTGTAATACCTGTACTCTGTCAACTGGTAACAGTGCACAAATGGCATGTGGAAATTTGCTGAGAAATAAACATAATTAATAAGGCTAATTTGTCTAGGAAACTTTTTTTTCTTCTTCAGAATATTTTGTATTATTTCAGCTGTCTTTAACTTGTGTGCAAACATGCATTAGGATGTCAAGTACTCTGATGGGCAAATAGACTTAAACTGGATGTATTGTATATTATTGAATTCATTTGCCTTATTAATTCAAGTACATTCATTTGACTTTTCATTATTTTCATCCTGCTAATTGACTGTTAGTTATTTTCACTTTCCTAATTCCATCATTTTTTGATTGTTTCAATCATGGTATTTAACAGAACTCTTTGTTGTGAGAGTCCCAGTTTACAAGATTTCTGGTTTCTTCTAGATATCTGTTTTTAGAGATTGGAAGAAATATCCTGTATGTCCATTTACAAATTCTTACATACATCTCTGATTGTCTTCCTCAAGATTATTACTTTTGCATGGTATTTGTTAAGGAATATTAATTTTGACAGGTTGGATTACCAATATTCACAGTGTTGAGATAAGAGATAGGGCATTTTTTAGGAGATTGTTATTTAAGTCTTGACACTGAGTGTTGGTACTTTAAGCTCTTATAATCTTCCCATCTTTCTGGAGTTTGAATTAAATGTTCTCATTATCATAAATTCCTTCCTTGGCCAGTAAAATTTTGAAGATAGTTACATGCAACTTTCAGGGTTTGTAATTGTATACCTTTTACTTCTCTTCATGCTACATAAGAGAAATTGGGTCATTTGTAACATATACATCTGAGAAACTGGGTCATTTGTAACATATACATCTGAGAAATTGGATCATTTGTAACATATTAATATTTTCATTTATGAATCTGGATCAGAGGGCTAATGTAATGCTATCATTACCTTGTCAGGTCAGAAGTAAGTTACTTGTAATTCATGTTTGTATCAACATTGTTTTTTTTATTACTGTATAATAATAGCCACTGTTTCCTGTTTTATGTACACAACTGGACCTAAAACTCACTCTGAAGTCACTCTGACTTCAATTGAATTCTTGTTACAATTTTTTTTAAATAAACATTTTTTTCAGGCATTATTTACTACAAAGTGACTGACTAAATTTAATGTTTCTAAATTTAAATGTATATGTATAAATAAATTAAAACATATTATTATGAAAATCACTAAAAATATTGTTGAAGCTAAGATTGAGCAGGGGTATTTAGGAAAAAAGTGTTCATCCCTTTTATAAAGCCTATTTCAAGAGAAACCATCCTTGAAAAGTGCCAACCATACTCTGTACAACATTAGTCCATAATTACCTTTTTCTTTTATTCTTCTCACGTCCCCACCACCACCCCACTTACAATGTCATGTTTACATGGTGGAAAATGTGCCATAATAAGAGAGTGACCACTTTTTATTTTATATTTAATGTCTCTCATAGCTGATGAAGTAAAGAATTCAGTTAAATGAAAATAAAGATGTCTTTTATTCAGTTCTTTGTGTCATTTTTTCCTACAGCCTCTGCAGAGCATGCCAGTCATTGAACCAGCCTCAAAGGAGACAGATGAAGAAGAGGAGGAGGAAGACAGTGATGGAACATTATCCCCTGGTTCCCCACTTGTAGGTCACAGAGGACGTCCTGGATCTACCGCTGCACGGGTTGACAGCAGATTAAGTAATAATGACTCGAACATCGGTATCAATTCACGACCCAACTCAGCTCTTGGCTCCATGACCCAGAGGTCAGCAGGACGACCCCAAAGCACTACATCAAATGGAAGATCTAAGTCACTCACAAGGTTTGGAAACAATACAGGGAAGCTGACAGGTCTGCAAAGGTCGTCATTGGTAAGATTTGGTATTGATATTTTTGGGAAATTATCAAATATACTTCAAAAGGCCTTTTATTCATAGTTTATGGCTTCAAACATTTTGCTGTCACATCTGGCACAGTTTATGTCGGTTGGATTTCTTTTTGCAATAGTACTATTTAAAATTCCATTTTTTAGCTTAGACACAAAAAGGAAACAAAACAAAGAAGTCTAATGTTAAGAAATGCAATTTCTGTTGCTTTTTTTAAAACACATATCTAACTTATAGATAATAGCACTCTTGACTGCTACAAATACTGGTGTGCAACAATAAACAAATATATTTTTAGGATGACAATTTCTTGACAAGTGTGGTGAAGGAAAGAGAGGAAGAGCTGACAAGGCGAACAAAACAATCACTCAATGATATGAGAATCAAGTTCCCAGGGAAATCGGATCAAGAGGCAGACATTATTTTAGATAAGGTACATTTACCATACCATTCATACACTAAAACAGACAGGTGTTTTGTTTACTATTCCATACATACACTAAAATACGCTGGTGTTTTGCTTACCATACATACACTAAAACAGACAAGTGTTTTGTTTACTATTCCATACATACACTAAAATACACTGGTGTTTTGCTTACCATACATACACTAAAACAGACAGGTGTTTTGTTCAAGTCTTCTTACAAAATTAATTTGATATTGCAATGGGATATATCAAGTTCTTCAGGCTGAGACAAATTAACATGTTAAATGAAGATTTCTTTTCCCAACTCAGAACAAAATACAAATTAATATGTCAAATGAAGAGTTTTTTCCCAACTTAGAACAAAATACAATGCAGTTTTGTATTGATTGCAAGCTCCCTCCTTTATACTTCTTGAATTTATATAGTTTTATAGCGTGAATGAAATTCACAGCTGGATTGGGATTTATGAAAGTTTCATTTGGTGTGTCTGAGATTACTGTTGCTAGTGAAAATACCTATATAGTTACAGTGTGGGTGTGTGATACGGATTGAATATCTGTATTAAATACCAGATGAAAAACCATATGAATTAAATGGGTGTGTGATATGGATTGAATATCTGTATTGAATACCAGATGAAAAACCATATGAATTAAATGGGTGTGTGATACAGATTGAATATCTGTATTGAATACCAGATGAAAAACCATATGATTTAAATGGGTGTGTGATACAGATTGAATATCTGTATTGAATACCAGATGAAAAACCATATGATGTAAATGGGTGTGTGATATAGATTGAATATCTGTATTGAATACCAGATGAAAAACCATATGATGTAAATGGGTGTGTGATATAGATTGAATATCTGTATTGAATACCAGATGAAAAACCATATGATGTAAATGGGTGTGTGATATGGATTGAATATCTGTATTGAATAACAGATGAAAAACCATATGATGTAAATGGGTGTGTGATACAGATTGAATATCTGTATTGAATACCAGATGAAAAACCATATGATGTAAATGGGTGTGTGATATGGATTGAATATCTGTATTGAATACCAGATGAAAAACCATATGATGTAAATGGGTGTGTGATACAGATTGAATATCTGTATTGAATACCAGATGAAAAACCATATGATGTAAATGGGTGTGTGATATAGATTGAATATCTGTATTGAATACCAGATGAAAAACCATATGAATTAAATGGGTGTGTGATACAGATTGAATATCTGTATTGAATACCAGATGAAAAACCATATGATGTAAATGGGTGTGTGATACAGATTGAATATCTGTATTGAATACCAGATGAAAAGCCATATGATGTAAATGGGTGTGTGATATAGATTGAATATCTGTATTGAATACCAGATGAAAAACCATATGAATTAAATGGGTGTGTGATACAGATTGAATATCTGTATTGAATACCAGATGAAAAACCATATGAATTAAATGGGTGTGTGATACAGATTGAATATCTGTATTGAATACCAGATGAAAAACCATATGAATTAAATGGGTGTGTGATACAGATTGAATATCTGTATTGAATACCAGATGAAAAACCATATGATGTAAATGGGTGTGTGATAATCTGCTACTTATTTTGATATGTTGCTTAGTGTGCTATTATGTAGGTATTCTTTTACAGTCAGGAAAAGCCTTTTTGTAATTTCATTAACAGGTTATATTGTTGCATTGTGGACACTTCATTAAAAAGGTTATATTGCTGCATTGTGGATACTTGATTAGCAGGTTATATTGCTGCATTGTGGACACTTGATTAGCAGGTCATATTGCTGCATTGTGGACACTTGATTAGCAGGTCATATTACTGCATTGTGGACACTTATCTTCCTTATCTTGGCATCTCTCCGTCTACGTGAGACGATGGCGTAGCTCCAGAGTCAACCGTTCCTTCTTTCTTGCTCTCTTTGGAGCATGCTTTCTATTCCTGTCATCCTCAGCTTTGCCAACTCCCTGTCTGACAGCTAGGCGCCAGATGGGATGGTCATTAGCAAAGCTCTCCCAGTTGTTGACATAGATGTTGGCCGTCTTCATGTTCCTCTTGCAAACATCTTTGTAGCACAGGCATGGACATCCAGTCGGTCATGTATCTACTGCTACTTCCCCATATAACGGTAACAGGTCCTTAGGAATGTGGCCTTGGTCCATTCTCTTGACATGGCTGAGCCAGCAAAGGTGCCTCTCGCTGAGAATGGCGAACATGCTGTTGATGTTGGCATCTTCTAGAACCTCTGTGTTGGGTACTTTGTCCTGCCACTTGATGTGCATAATGCACTGCAGACATCTCAGGTGGAAGCTGTTGAGTTTTCTTTCATGACTTGCATAGGTTGTCCATGTTTCGCTGCTGTAGAGGAGTGAGTTGAGCACTCAGGCTTGATAGACACGCAGTTTGGTCTTCTCGGTGAGGTTGGGGTTGTTCCATACCCTCTGGTTAAGTCTGGCCATCACTGCAACTGCCTTGACAATCCTGCCATTCACCTCATAATCGAGAGTGAGCTGGAGATGTTGGACCCGAGGTATGTGAAGTTCTCAACAACTTCCAAGTTGTATCCATCGATGGTGACAGAGGGAGGGGAGTCTGCATCTTGCACCATGATGTTTGTTTTTTTCAAGCTGATGGTCAGTCCAAATTCCTGGAGAGGCAGCATACCAGCTGCTGCAGTTCACCTTCCATGTGGGATGTCAAGGCTGCATCATCGGCAAAATGCAATTCATGGAATAGTACCTTTGTGATTTTAGTCTTAGCATGGAGATGGGCATTGTTGAACAGCTTTCCGTCAGCCCTAGTATGGATGTACACTCCATCGCTGCAGCCCTTGAAGGCATACTGGAGAAGAATATGGTGACGAGTGTCGGCGCAAGTACACAGCCTTGTTTGACTCCGCTGATTACTGGGAAGGCCTCTGATGTTGCGCCATTGAAGCACAATTTGCTGTGCATGTTCTTGTGGAACGACATGAGAACAGCAAGTAGATGTGGGGGGCAGCCAATCTTCTGCAGGATTCTGCGGAGTCCACTCCAACTGAAGAGGTCAAATGCCTTCATCAGGTCTATGAAGGCAATGTAAAGGGGCATCTGCTGCTCATGACACTTCTCCTGCAGCTGACGTAGTGAGAAGATAATGTCTACATTTGACCTGACGGCTCAAAATCCACACTGGGACTCTAGGTAGACAGAGGAGGCTAGGATCTGCAAGCACGCCAAGGCAACTCGGGTGAAAGACTTTCCGACAACACTGAGGAGGGAGATGCCCTGGTAGTTGTTACAGTCGCTATGGTCTCCCTTTTGCTTGTATAAAGTGACAATGTTGGCATCACACATGTCCTGTGGGATGTATCCCTGTTCCCAGCAGTGGCAGAGGAGTATGTGTAGTGGCTGGAGCAGCACTGGTTTCCCACTCTTGAGTACTTCAGGCAGAATGCCATCACTTTCAGGAGCTTTCCCACAGGAAAGGCAGTGTATGGCTTTTCCGAGCTCTTCCAGAGTGGGCTGTATGTCTTAAACTCCTCCATGACAGGCAGGTCTGGAATGGCATCCAGGGCAGTGTCAGTGATGTTGTTTTGGGTTGCATATAGCTCGAGATAGTGTTCAACTCATTGCTGCAGTTTGTTTCCCCTGGTCTGTAATGTCTTCACCTGTCTTGGACTTGAGGGGGGTGGTCTTTGAGATGGAGGGGCTTGTCGCCTTCTTGATGCCCTCATACATTCCTCTTGCATTACCGTTGGTCGGCAGCTGTCTGTATACTGTTGCAAAGGTTAAGCCAGTATAAGTTGGCACAGTGGCGGGCAGTCTTCTGGGCGTTCTTCCTTGCATTCTTGAGTGCTTGCAATGTCCTTGGGCTAGGTGCAGCCTTGTATGCCAGGAGGGCTATCCTCTTTGCCTCAGTCACAGACTCTATTTCCTCCCAGTTTTCCTCATACCAGTCTGCATTTTTCTGTTCCCTCTTCCCGTAAGCTATGATGGCTGAGTTGTACACAGAGACACGGAGATGGGCCCACTTGGAGTCAATGGTGTCATCAGGTGTCACTCTGGTGAGAGCTTCCTGCACTTTGCTGATGAACTGCTGTGTTTTCTCTGGGTTACTTGCACAGTTGGTGTTATTGCGAGGGTAACCCTTCTTCTTGGCATGGTGCAGCTTCTTGGGTAATATTTGCACCTTACACAAGGGAATGGTCCGTGTCGCAGTCGGTACTGTGGTATCTGTGGGTGAGGAGGATGCTGGCCAGCTCCGCACGTCTGGTGATGACAAGGTCTAGCTGGTGCCAGTGGAGTGAACGTGGTTGTCTCCAAGATACCTGGTGGATCTCCTTGCATTGGAAGAAAGTGTTGGTCACACATAGGCTGTGGGAGCAGCACATCTCCAGAAGTTGCTGACTGTTCTCGTTGATCATGCCCCTTCCGAAAAAGCTGGACCAGGTGTCATGGTCAGCTCCCACTCTAGCATTGAAGTCTCCTAGTAGTAAAGGCCTTCTTTGTTTGGAATACTGGATATTGCCTGATCGAGCCTCATTAAACTTGTCTTTCTCCTTGTGGGTGGAGCGGAGGGTTGGAGCATACATGCTGAAGATGTTGACTGGGCCTAAGGATGTTAACAGCCGGAGGGCAAGGATTCTTTCAGTACCTGATGACGGAGGTTCAATGAAGGTGACTGGCGTGTTCTTTACAGCAAAGCATACACCGTGCTGCCTAGGTTCATTCAAGGGCTTCCCCTGCCAAAAGAACGTGTGATTGGTTTCCCTGATGGTGCCGCTGTCAGCCAGTCGGGTCTCCTGGAGACAGGCAATGTTGATGTTCAGTCGGGAGAGTTCTTTGTCAATGATGACAGTCTTCCGTGCATTTTTGATCTGCTGTAGGTCATTGGTCAATCCAGGACACATGATCCTAACATTCCAGGTCGCAAAACGAAGAGCTGGAGTTTTCTTATTTCTTTGTTGATTTTTTCCTGGTGCGAAGTTTTGTGGCCCACTTGTCAAGATGGTTTCTAAGCTCCACACACCCAGTGAAACAGGCAGGCCATGGCGGGCAGCACCTTATTGACTGGGGGCTTCCCAGCTTAAGGTGGGCAGTAGCTGCCCAGTGAGACCTGATGATCTCTCCTACCAACAGAAGTAACCCCTGGCACCAAGCTCTATGCCAATTGAGCTTTGGCTTAGAACCAGTAAACTGCTACTTTTCATGTTGTGCCAACACTATACGACAATGCTGGAGTGTCCTCTCCATTGGAGCTACGAAGCCTGGGCAGGATGCTATGGAGAATCAGCTGTTGCCCATGCAGCAGATCCCCCCTCTCCATGCAGCTGGTGGGCCCAAGGGAACAATGAATGTCGATAAAGCTTGGCACCAACAGCATCACAGGAGTTGCCGGAATGACATTGAGGTCAATGTCAGACCGCCTTAGGGACTCTGTCTCCGGATTTTTGTTGTGGTTTACTCCCTTAACCTTTCACATGAGTGTGTATAGCCACAAGGCAGCAAAGGTTTGGAATTGGAGTTTTCCTTCTCCTAGATGAGCAACCATCCAAGGTTTACGAGTCCCATCTACCCGAAGCAACTGGTTTTAAGGCGCCAATGGCCTGCCTTCACCCCTTCTCCTATTTGTGGATAATGTGGTCTGCCAGACTTCAAATCTAAGCCACTTGTGAAGGCCAGGAGCTGGATTTTAGTTGACAGAGGCGATCAGAGATGCAAGCCGTATGGGGGATTTCTGGAGTGGGGTGCTTGTCTCCCACTCCCTCCCCGGCAATGTGTGGACACTTGATTAGCAGGTATTTTACTGCATTGTGGATATTTAATTAGAAGATTATATTACTGCATTGTGGACACTTCATTAACAGGTTATATTGCTGCATTGTGGACACTTAATTAGCAGGATATTTTAGTGCATTGTGGACACTTTATTCACCGAGTATATTACTGCAATGTGGGAACTTAATTAGCAGGTTATATTGCTGCATTGTGGACACTTAATTAGCAGGTTATTTTAGTGCATTGTGGACACTTCATTCATAGGTTATATTGCTGCATTGTGGACGCTTCATTACAAGGTTATATTACTGCATTGTGAACATTTAATTAGCAGATTATATTGCCACATTAAGGACACTTAATTAGCAGATTATATTGCCACATTAAGGGCACTTAATTAGCAGATTATATTGCTGCATTGTGGACATTTAATTAGCAGATTATATTGCTGCATTAAGGACACTTCATTAGCAGATTATATTGCTGCATTAAGGACACTTAATTAGCAGATTATTGCTGCATTAAGGACACTTCATTAATAGGTTACATTACTGCATTGCTGACACTTTAGTTTACTGGTGAAATTTACAGGTGATAAATTTAGTTACCATTTTCAAACATAGTCACCATATTCAAACAGGGAAGGTAGTTCAATTCTTCTAAGTATCCAAAATATGGGTTTTGGTATTGCATGATTCAATGTTTTCCAGAAACCTACTTTGAATTTAAATATTTGAAATGAAAATGCAATGGAACCTTACCTACCAACATTACAGACAGTGGTGTTTTATTTTCCTTAACATTAAATATGGATTTTTTTGTCTTAGAGGGGTTAGTACATTTGACCAAAGAAAGTAACTTTGTACACATTAGCAATTGTAAATACTTTTAAAATCATGGATCATGTATAAAAAAGTGCTTAGATATGGGAAATCTGACTGGAAGCTTTTACTTCACTGTTTTGAGGATACTCCAATCACTTGAATTACATCTTTCTGTGTGGTTCTAATGTAAGAGAACCAAATTTGTCCCATTCACTTTAGAATTAGTCCATTTTTGGACTTATGGATGAAGGAGTTGGCCCTAACTTGAAATGTTAGAGGCAATATTACCTCTTAAAATCCAAAACTACCTTTAAATGAGTCACCAATGTGTCAACCAAGTCACAAATAGTATTGTATATAAATTATATCAGTAATTTCATGTTGTCAGTTACTTATGTGTTTTTTTTATTTCTTCATTTTTTAAAACATGTACAATTTCATTGTTGTAAATACATTGAATGTGGACATTTGAAATTGACTCTTACTTTTGTAAAACTGAGTTATCAGGTCTCACAAACCTGCAGAGAATGACTGGAAATTAAATTTGAATAAAATAAAATAAATACTTGTTTTCAACGAAGAATTTAACACACTTTCAATGAAAAAGGACCTTTCCAATTATCACTTCATCCCAGATCTATGCTCATTAAGAAGGACTTTCCTAATCCATTACATAATTCCAAATTGCTTATTATATAAACTAAATGAAAGGCTGGTTGCAAATTTTAGTAAAATTACAGCATTAGTTTCTGAGATGCAAAGTTACTATTTATTTTTAATACTTTAATCTGAGTTGTTTCCACATTGTCCCCCCCAATATATAATATGATATTACGGACTCATATGAGACCCATGCTGATTGTCCTTCCACTGACCATTGGTACCATGTCTGCTAACTTATTTTCTGATCCAACTCCATAGACCCAGATTTGCTATCACATAATATGTTGTTAAATCTTGGTCTATGCAGTTTTTTAGGAGTAATTAGATAATATAGACCATGATCTGCAGGTACATTATGCAATACTAGATCAGGGTCTATACTGTTTGCAGTTCAACATAACTTAGCAATATAAATGGTAGAAAACTAAGTATGTGTTAAAGTAGAGCTTATATATCTACAACTCTAAATTTTCATATATATATATATATATATATATATATATATATATATATATATATATATATATATATATATGTGTGTATATATATGAATTTGCCCTTGGAAAGATATCAGAGGTCTGGAAAAGTTTTGATATGGTGTAAGACATTTGATTTTTGACTGTATTTGTTATAACTCTAAGCTAGATAGACCTTATTCAAGTTTGGTTCAACTGTTTAATGGTAGTTGTATACACTTTTTGTCATTTCAATCTGTAATGAAACTAAAACATTACAGATATACATCTGTAAATGTAATGAAACCAAAACATTACAGATATACATCTGTAAATATAATGAAACCAAAACATTACAGATATACATCTGTAAATGTAATGAAACTTAAAACAGTATGGAATTACACTCATAGACATAATGAAACTAAAACATTACAGATATACATCTGTAAATATAATGAAACCTAAACAAAATTGATTTGCATCCATTAGCAAGTTTGAAAGTATTCTTTACTTGACGACAAGCTGGTATATGAGATTGCTGTATCTGCGAACTTAATGTCAAACTTATGGTACATGATACTAAAGTGGTTATTATCATTGAACATGAAAAGTGGTTTTTATAAGTTAAACATATGACATGAAAACTGGTTTTTATAAGTTAGACATATGACATGAAAAAGTGGTTTTTATAAGTTAAACATATGACATGAAAAAGTGGTTTTCATAAGTTAAACATATGACATGAAAAGTGGTTTTCATAAGTTAAACATATGACATGAAAAAGTGGTTTTCATAAGTTAGACATATGATGTGAAAAAGTGGATTTTTTAAGTTAAGTTAAACTTGAAAAAGTGGTTTTATTTAGAGTCTGGTAATTGTTAAGCAGAAAATTTTAAAATTCATCAAGGTGACTGAGCACATTTTTGTCATAGCTTCATCTGCCAAATCTACGACTTTGTCAGACAGAGTAACAAGGGTATTCCCAAGTCTGAGACTGTCATAGTAACAAGGGTATTCCCAAGTCTGAGACTTTGTCAAACATAGTAACAAGGGTGTTGCCAAGTCTAACACTTTGTCTAAGACAGTAATAAGAGTTTTGCCAAGTTTGACAGTTTGTCAAGCAAGGTAACAATGGTGTTGCCAAATCTGGCAGTTTGTCAAATATAGTAACAAGGGTATTGCCATTTTGTTGACTATTCAGCTTTTGAGGAATTTATATGCCAAGAGACATTCTTATTTCAGGCTTGCAGATTTATATAAATATGTTCATGCTCCCCCAAAACAAACAAATTATATAGTATCAGCTACGATAATATTTCTGCATCTTTGTATTGTATTATTTAGCTTCATGAAAACTGGAAATTCCACAAGCCCAGGATAGCTTCTTACTGGCTGGTCAAGTTGGACTCCATCAAGCGCAGGAAGGTAGTAGATATTGTCAAGTCCAATGTTCGGGCAGTCTTACAGCGGACATGGCGAGTCAGTGATGTGGACAACCTGAAACTCTCTAGGATCTTTAACCGTGTCTTCAATAGACTCCTATGGAGTCATGGTCAGGGACTTTGGAACTGCTTCTCCTCATCAGGGTAAATAAATCTTGTCTTGGATCAGCCTTGTGTGCCTAAGACTCATTCTTATTAGGCTGAATCTTTTTACACTCCGAATATCAATATTTTGATTTCCAGACTTTGTTAATTTGGATAAATATTTCATCGGGTTGTTTTTTTTGCTTATCACAGAAGATCTGTGTATCTGAGTTCATATAAATAAGAAATATTCTACTACTTGCACATTCCAGCTCTGATATGTTTTTATTCGTATTCTTCTGAAACAAGGTTTGGCTCATGTATAATGCCGAACCAAGTGTGAACAGCACTGGCCCATAATGTGTCAACAGATCATGTTTTATGATACTGATTTTACCAATATAAAAATGATGAAAGTAAGAACAAAACGAAATTATACCAGTACCTACACTTTAAATATATACATGGAGTGTAAGCAAGACTTCACCAATTCTACCTAATTGACTGTTGTCTTCTGACCATGGATCAGTTTTAATCTTGCATATAAATACCTATATAAAAGCTTATGTGATGGAAGTAGTCCATTTCATATATTCTACATTGCTCACTAATCATAATAATACACTGAGTGCTGACCTAGTAATTTGAGTTTTTGTCATGAAAAGTTAAGACAAAAATGAAATGGAGATATATTTATTGTATACATACATTTATCATTTTTTTAAAACTTTGTTATTAATGACTGGTGAAATTCATGTGGTTCTATGTATAATCTAGAACAAGCAAAGTAGGCCCAGATCTGTTGATGCATTATTTGATGGCAGATCTTGGTTTGTGATATTCTTATTGATTATAATTTACAGACATGTGAATACATGGTACACATAGATAAGTATACATTACACACAAGTAAATACAGCATTCATTTTGCTTTCTACAAACTTTTTTTAAAACCTCAATTCCATCTTGATATCAGGATTGTTCGATTTTAATCTTTGTATCAGGATTGTTCCATTTTATACCAACTTTGTTGAGTTTGTGATTTTTTACACTTGTTCTTATAAACTGTTAGACTGATAATAGCTGCTTTATGATATCATTCAAGTAACCCTGTCAATGAAATCATGCAAAATAATACATGTCTTACCATCCACAAACCTGCATTGAAGGAGCAGAGAAACACCTAATATTTACTCTTTGGGTATATTGTTTCTAGAGGAGTAGCTAGCTGGGAGACAATATTCAGCAAAAGTTCAGAAAACATTGCAGAAGATGAGTTAAATTGTTGCAGACGGATTGTCCAGCTGTGTAAAGACTGCTTGTTGATTGTCTACCAGTTCGCCTCAGAGGCCAAAAATGCATCCCATGGAATGCCATCTGCTCTGGACAATGATCATTCCAATCCACAGTCAAGGTATTTATCTAACAAAATATTCAAAAATCCTACTAAGTTTGCTTTTTGAATGAGAGAAGGATGTAAATACATGCAGCCACCAGGGGGAGGGGTTGGGAATATGGAGTTATTTACATAGTTCTGTTTAAACGTTTGTATAATAAAGCTGTATTACACAATTAGCATAACACTTTAGCTGTAAAGAGAAAGTCCATCTTAAGTATGCAGGTCAGCCCCAAACAAGTTTCAGCCTGATGGGAGGTCATCAGACTGAACAAGAAACAGGGTCTATCTACATATTGCTGTTTACCTGACTTGTACATAGCCCATGAAACGTGAACCTTTACCAGAGTGCATTCCTTGTCAATGTACACTTAAAGTGGAGCACATTATTGTCAATCATATCTGCGTTGTCAATCATATCTGCGTTCATCAGTGAGACAGATTTTTTTATATCTGAAGTCACTCTTTATGATGATGCATCACTAAAACAAATCTTACACTTTTTGATAGAGACATTAACCAATATTTTAAGGACTTTATATTTGTTTTATCTTTAAATTTTATATGTTACAAAATTTTAACATATTTACCTTTTGTCTTTAACTTCTTGTACTGCACATCTTTACATTTATTTGGAAGGGTTTATCTTCCAAAGTTTTGAGATTATTTCTTCATTTTTAGATTTTTAAACCTTACTTTTTAATTGGCATCAAATATTTTTTTTAAATCCTTACTTTTATATGGCACTATATCTATTATTTTGATTAGTTGTTGTTAAATTCTGTAAGTTATTATAATTTCATTAACAATTAATTTTAATGATGAATTAATTTCCTGTTTATATATTTATATGTGTAATTTATCACTTTTCCATTCATCAGAAGCTTTTGAGTGAAAAATGAATTTGTTTCTGTATGTGTACTGTTGAGATCATTTTTGATATGACAGACACTTTACTTGATGTAGAATTTCTTGTTCAGCATCTCCAGATTAATATTTCCTGAATGTCTGAAGCTCATGACTACTTTTGGCACTCTTTATGCATGCTAGGAAACCTGGTGATGATACATCTTGAGAAGTAACAGTTCCTTTGACAAACAAAAGATTTATGTGACCAATATTTATTTCATGCTTCAGTAACTTTATTGAAATTTAGTTTTATTAGCTTCATTTATTGGGTGCTGTTTGAATCTTGAAACTTTATAGTTGAATACATTACTGTTAATGTTACAGCCATCAACCAAATAAGGTCGCTGTGAGTTACGTTATATGCTTTCCTAACTATTTGTATTAAGCTTATAGATGCATAGATTTTCCATGCTATATAACCAGTCCAGTGGGCTAAGTGGTTCACAGTGACCTGGCTAGGACTGATTCTAAACCAAGATTAATTAGAGCTAGTCATTTCTCAGGATTATATTTACATATGGTTGAATTACCTCACCAGTCTTTTACGAGTTCATGTTCCATTGAACTGGATAGATAAAATCCTGGTTCTTCTGGTAGCTGTTCAAGCCTTGACCTCATTAATTTGCAAATATATGTCCCTCCTGGGGACCTTGAACTTGGTGGAAGCCCTGGTTCCCCTAGGAAGACTGCTTGAACCCATTCTCCTTCTGGTGAATTGGAAACCACTACATAATACCCTATGTTGACATGGATTATGCTGGTTTCAGAACTTAAACCCCACTTCAGTTATTAAGTCAGTTTGGGACTGTCACTTAATCTCACTCTTATCTGTACATGGGCACATTAGGTATGGGTTTGCGCACTCACATTGTATTTATATATGTCATTGTATTTATATATGTCAGTCAAAATATGGAGTCATTGTGCAATGGTCTCTGACAACACATTAATAGTAGCACACCTCGGACAACAAGCAGTTACACATTCTACTTCTCATTGCTTGGAGGTTTGGAACCTCCTTAGTTGGGCTACCATTGAGGGGTCTGCCCTTTGTGTTCCAGGCTAGAAATATCTTCTGGTAGACAGTCTGTCCAGAAGAGGCAAAGTAGTCCTTATATCTCAGCATTAGTTCCAAACAGGCTCACTGTTTAGACCTTTTTGTGGACAATAAGCTTCCTTTTGTCTTTGTAGTGACTGTCTCAGATCAGAGGGTCTGGGCAGTGGACACTTTTAGTCAAAAGAGGGGTTGTCTATTTACTTTCCCACCTTTCAGAATGATTCCACATATGCTTTACAAAGTCAGAACCTAAACTGCTCAGTTTACTCTGTGGCCCCATTCACTGTGATTCAGCAGTTTACTAAAGCTGTTGGTACCCCAGCTCAGCACATTACCTCAGAGGAGAGAACTGCTGTTGGTAAGACCAGCTCAGCACATTACCTCAGATGAGAGAACTGCTTTTGGTAAGACCAGCTCAGCACATTACCTCAGAGGAGAGAACTGCTGTTGGTAAGACCAGCCCAGTACATTACCTCAGAGGAGAGATCTGCTGTTGCAGCACAATGGGTATCTTCTCCACAACAACCCACATATTTTCCAACTTCTTGCTTGGTTCATCTCAAGTGATTAATCTGCTAGAACAAGTTTTTGATCAATGATGACTAATCCAGACAATCTACTTCCAAAATCTATGATGCAGAGATGAGAATCTTCTGATACAATTGGATACACATTCCTCTTAACTATCCTTTTTTTGGCACAGTGGCAGACTTTCTTCTCTTCCTGTTTCTGAAGACAGAGGATGTTTGAGTGTCTGCTATTAAGGGCTATAGGGCAAAAATGTCCAACACTCTTACATTTTTTGATAGATTATGCATTGGTTCAGACCTTCATCTTTCTGATCTTTTTTTAGCATTTAGTGCTGCAGAAACTGTCGGAGTAATTCTTAGACTGAATCTTTGTGCATGTTGTGGGCTTTATCCCTTATAAACTTTTGGGTGAAACTTTTTTCAAGAATCTAACACGAAACTGTTTTCCTGTTCTCCTGATATCTGCAAGAAGTAGTGATCTTCATGTTTTGTCAGTAGATAATGACTTTTATGCTTCAGTGGCAGTTTCCTTTTGTAGCTCCACCCACACCCTTTCTGTCTCAGTTATATCTCTGCTAGGGATGATTAAGATAGACTCTCTGTCTCAGTTATATCTCTGCTAGGGATGATTAAGATAGACTCTTTGTCTCAGTTATATCTCTGCTAGGGATGATTAAGATAGACTCTCTGTCTCAGTTATATCTCTGCTAGGGATGATTAAGATAGACTCTCTGTCTCAGTTATATCTCTGCTAGGGATGATTAAGATAGACTCTCTGTCTCAGTTATATCTCTGCTAGGGATGATTAAGATAGACTCTCTGTCTCAGTTATATCTCTGCTAGGGATGATTAAGATAGACTCTCTGTCTCAGTTATATATCTGCTAGGGATGATTAAGATAGACTCTCTGTCTCAGTTATATCTCTGCTAGGGATGATTAAGATAGACTCTCTGTCTCAGTTATATCTCTGCTAGGGATGATTAAGATAGACTCTCTGTCTCAATTATATCTCTGCTAGGGATGATTAAGATAGACACTCTGCTTCTATTTAGAAAGGAGAAGATAGGGTAAGAAAAGTTTCTTCTGACTTAATAAAGGCTTCACTGAATTTTTAGGTGTTCACCACTTCCAAGAGGACTGTCCTCATTATCAAGAGGACTTGCATATTATAGCCCATTTAGATAGGAATATTATTACTTCATGAATGTTTTGTAATTATTCATCATTGGATGATGTTGTGAGAGCTGCCTTCGACAGTCTCACACCACTTTTTTCTTTTACCATCTGTTGCCATCGGTCCAATATTTAGCAGCACAGAAAATGGCCCATTCTGCTGCTAGATTACAGCAGTGGACACACCGACTCTGAGGATGTGTATATAATTTTTAACAAGATTTTAAGACCATCAGTCCTGACGGGCAAGCCAGGAAAGACAATACCTATAGGTATTGCATTGCTGCTATTAAATATTGTTTTTGCAGAGGTAAAACTAATTTTAATAATGTAATACTTATCCGCCACTATTGGAACATTCCCACTTTCCACCCAGCTAGGGGCCCTGAGTGGCCGAGTAGTCTAAAGAACTCACTGTTCTGGATCACTGCCATCTCCCCTCTGTCTGCGTGGGTTCAAGTCTCAGACTTGGCTAACATGGGCATGTGAGAAAGTTTGCCAGTAGCTTCTTATGGGTCAGTGGTTCTTCCCTGGGTTTTCCAGGGTTCTTCCTCCACCATTTATACTGGCCTCCATGTATAGCCTATCTTGTGCTGAAAAATGGCATTAAACCCTGCAACAACTACAACATTAATCCAGCTCAGATGGTACAAGCTTATACTGGGTCCAGGTCAAAGAGGAAAAGTGTATGTCACATGAGCTGATGATGTGAAAGTCAGACTGGGTTTTGGTTTTATATTTTCTCGATTTCTAGAATGTTCTGAATAATGGAATTTGGAATTAAGAGCTTAGACAAGAAAACTTATCATCCTAGATGTAAGCAAGTCAGTATTGACAGGCAAGTATTACATTAGGCAAGTCAGTATTGACATGCAAGTATTATATTAGGTAAGTCAGTATTGACAGGCAAGTATTACATTAGGAAATGAAAATTAGTATTGACAGGCAAGTATTGCATTAGGTAATGAAAGTTAGTATTGACAGGCAAGTATTACATTAGAAAATGAAAATTAGTATTGACAGGCAAGTATTACATTAGGTAATGAAAGTTAATATTGACAGGCAAGTATTACATTAGGTAATGAAAGTTAGTATTGACAGGCAAGTATTACATTAGGCAATGAAAGTTAATATTGACAGGCAAGTATTACATTAGGTAATGAAAGTTAATATTGACATGCAAGTATTACATTAGGCAATGAAAGTTAGTACTGACAGGCAAGTATTACATTAGGCAATGAAAGTTAATATTGACAGGCAAGTATTACATTAGGCAATGAAAGTTAATATTGACAGGCAAGTATTACATTAGGCAATGAAAGTTAATATTGACAGGCAAGTATTACATTAGAAAATGAAAATTAGTCACTGACCAAATACCAAAAATTAAGGAAGTACATTTTTTGTAGATAACCTTGTAAACAATACATATACTTGAATGAAGTAAAAGCAAACTTTCAAATAATCAAACTTGTGTACCACATGATATTTTTCTGACATAAATGTCCCTATTGCAGGTACTGTCCTAATCATCAGTTATGAATTGGGTAAGCACAGGTACTGTCCTAATCATCAATTATGTATTGGGTAAGCACAGGTACTGTCCTAATCATCAATTATGTATTGGGTAAGCACAGGTACTGTCCTGATCATCAATTATATATTGGGTAAGCACAAGTACTGTCCTAATCATCAATTATGTATTGGGTAAGCACAGGTACTGTCCTAATCATCAATTATTTATTGGGTAAGCACAGGATGATTTTTGACTGCCATAGAAAAACAACCCAAAAACATTCATGCAGAATCTCTGTGCAACTTTGTAACATTGATAAAATTTCTGGAACAATTTGGGTTTTTTTTCTTCAAAATTCCACCCTATTATTAAAGTAAATGGCTATGTTAGTATTAAGAATTATATCCAGTGTTCCCCAACTTCAAGATTGATACTGTGCTCAATTAACAATTCGTGGTTTTAAATGCCAATATGATTATTGTTTTATTTTTTATGTGGTGGCATTATTGGAAATGGCATCTAACAAATATAAATATTTGAAGGACAAGGGAATACTTGGCCTGATAAGAATCCTTACAATCAATACAGAAGCATAACAAGAACTTTTTGATACTTGGCCATGCTTGGAAACAATGCAGGAAAGGAGAAAATTACATTGATAGGGCATTATGTCATGTTAATTTGAGTATTGTCCACGTTATGAGAGATGATTGACACTGGGATGAGTTCAAAGAGCAAAGATTACGTGTAGTTCAAAGGTCTAGCAAAAACTCAGTGGAGGTCACTCCATAGAGGTCATGGAGTTTAGAAAGGCAGTTTCTGAAACTGAACTTTGACCAAAGTGTACTTTACAAACATTCAACATAAATAATGCCTTGTCTGCATCAGTCCATACTTTTTAACTTTTAATGTTTTTCATGTAATCAATGTCAAAATGGGATATCTCATTACACCTTACTTAAAATGGGTCAAAAATGTGTGGAAAAATATCACCTGAGAAGAATTTATTTTTTACTACAGGCAGGTCTTTATATTTATAGCAGAGTTATCTGTTTAGCTATTGATATTTTTCCACTTTTTCTTTTTCAGTCGTGAAATTAAGTCATCCCTGATACCTCCCAACACACAAACTCTCAGTCAGCGATACTCCAAGTTGTACCAACAACCACGACCAGAGAGTCAGGTCTCATGATGTGGTCCAGCCATTTAAATTGTGCAATCATTATAATAGTGTACCAGTCTTGCTTTTTCAAAACCACATTTCCATCTTGTTGTCAAGGAAACATAATGGATAACACAGATAGTACTAGTTATTATAAAGTTATAAAATATTTTGTATTTTTTTAAAGTCAAGAATTACATTCAGGGTCTTGAACTTTCTAAGTGTGTGATACTTTGTTATGCCAGGATATCATAGTTGTGAGACAACATCCTGTAAATAGATACAACTATATGACTTGTAAATAGGACAGGATGATCCAAACAATACAAAGTAAGCAGTATATACATACAGAAGTTGTACAATGCTTTAAATATGATCTTATAAGACTGTATGCCTATTACTCAAGGCCACCTCTTCAGTAACAGGGATATATGACTTGTAAGAGGGTTGGCATTTCTAGAGGGGATCACTCAAACAGTAGTACTAATTACATGTAAAATATAAAATTTGTAACTAATATTTATTTTTTATATTTTTATTTATAAATCATGTTATGGAATTAGTGTGATAAAATTATTTTAATGTTATTTAGCATAATTATGAATAATCATCATCTTGATGAAAATAGACTTTGTCAATAAAATCAGGGTACAGACGTTTGGCTGTAACTTTCAATGTATGTCCTATCCATTGTCGTACTTCTGTAAAGTGTATAACTAATGATGTTCACTTGAATCAGACATCAAATTCCACAGATCAAAAGACTCTTCTTTTTTTTGTTTAGAAAAATGATTCACATATGATATTTGACACGATTTTGCACTTTTTGTAACAATTGATTCCTCCCTAGATATTATGTATTTATAACAGGACATGCCCAGTGCTTACAACTAGATATTATGTATTTATAACAGGACATGCCCAGAGCTTACAAATAATGATATGCTATTGACTGCTATTCTTTCAAATACATTTAGCTGTCTATGAGAGAAAATCATCAAAGCCGATATACAGACTGGATGTCACATGAACAGAACAATACTGTGCTTCTTAGCTGTTAGCATTTGTCATCTTGATAATTATCAGTGTTATTGACAGCCAGTAATTATCAAAGTGACAAAATCAAATAACTTAGTATTGACAGCCAGTAATTATCAAAGTGACAAAATCAAACAACTTAGTATTGACAGCCAGTAATTACCAAAGTGACAAAATCAAACAACTTATTTTTGACAGCCAGTAATTATCAATGTGACAAAATCAAACAACTTAGTACTGACAGTCCTACTGGCAAATATTTTACTCATGTAGACATTATAAAATGTATACTCACTTGTAAGTCAAGACAAAGTGTAAAAAGCCAAGATTCTGATCTGAGTATCATAATGAACCTGCAGGTCAGGGTCCATGTTGTACTGATTATTCATAACAAGCTCCAAAGACCCAGATCTGATGTGGCATTATGTGACAGCAGATCTGAGTCTGTGCATTTTGCAGCTGGACCTGACTTGTATGCTAGTATATACGGTAGACCAAGTGATCCGATGGTGTGGAACTGTATCTAGCATATGTCTTGCACTGTCTGTTTACAGTTGAAATTGGATTAACTTAGACATTTAATTAACTTAGACATTGGATTAACTTCAACTAAATATTCTGGTGTGAAGTTTGTATAAATGGTGATGATCTGCCCTCAAATACAGCAGTCAATAATAAAATTTGCCAAATTTGACAGAAGGTATCCAGGCATGAAAGTGTTTCAACATTTTACAAATTCACCACCAGATATAGCCAATTATAAAGAAAAAAAAAACAAGGTTTATCAAGTTTTTCTTAAAATCCTTTTAACAGACATGTACCAAATCTGACAGAAAACAAAAAACTGGCATAAAGGTTTTTTTTGGTTTTATACAAATTATGCTGATCTTGTATCAGATATGGGTATTATAACAGAGAAATAATTCTTAAACAATTTTCAACAGAATTATGCCAGATTTGACAGAATGACATCAAGGGCCTTCATATTGTTACCATTATACTTACTTTTAAGTCAAGTCAGACTGCAAACAACATAGATCCTGATCTTCCATAGTGCAATTTGCATGCAGATCAGAATCTATACAGTTTATTCTACTGACTATTTCTAACAAACTGCACAGTCAGATCTGTTAGCACAATATGGAACATCAGAACTGGATCTTTGATGTTTGCAGTTGAACTCTTCTTATAAGCAAGTATAAATGGTACAAATGATACCTGTCCATCATCATATAAGGCCACAATTCCAACAAAATGGTAAAATTTTTAAAATGATTTTCAAGAAAAGCACTTTTCAGAATTTTCCAAAATTTGACAAATCACTATGGTATGAAGGGGTTTAAAATGTCATTATGACATCAAATATGTTCACTGTTACTTAAAATAGAAACAACAGTTAGATATATCTCAGAAACTGCTCAGAAGAATTTGAGCACCATCATCATGGCATAAAGGTCTTTTAATGTTAGATAAATTATGCTGACGTGGCATCAAATATGGATGATGATAAAACAATAGACAAAACTCTCTTGTTAAAACAATCAGTAGCATTGGAAAATATTTCTACATAAGCATCCCACAGACTGAGACTTTTTGATCAGCAGTTCTTGCATTTAGTTATTAGGCTGATGTCAGTCAGTTGAGTGATTTGAGAAAAGGCTTGACCAATTAAAAGCCTACCCCCATTTCAATATGTCTACAAGAAAATCCCAATTGGGTTGGTAATGGAGAAATACTGTACTATAATTATTTATCAGTTTTATTGAAGCAAGTTGGGTGGTAATTTGTACTTGGTTTGACTCTGTTTAAATACTCATTTTTTAAGGAGAAATCATAAAGAAATTTATATAGTTTCTTGAATCAAATGTTGGCATGAGAAAATGTCTCAAAAATGTTAAAACTTTAAAGACAGTATGCAAGTAAAGATATTACTAAGTTATTTTATTTTAAATGGAACTCTTGTTTATAGTATATGTTTACAATTAGTAAACTACTTGCCTTAATAAAAATAATGAAAGACACAAAATGTAATTATGTATTTAAAAAATTAAATCTATCAGTTATCTGTTCCAACACCTGTCATTATTTGATAGCTGGTATAAGAATCTGTTGTGAATGGAGGTCAAAAAAGAATTCTAATATTTATGAAGTGATTCATAGAGTTTTGTTTGACTTTATACTTGAAAAATGCTTGTTGAAAACTTTGTCATCTTTATGATGAAGAAGCTTTGAACTATACTGTGAATATTGATATATGTGATATTTGATGGCATTTATGATTGTATTTGAAATTTTTGATGATTTATTTGTTGACTGCAATTATTTTTGAGTTTATATAACACTGATATAGTTGATATGTAATTATAAAAGCCAGTTAAGTATAGTAATTGTGAAGTTTTGAGCTGAATGAAAGTAGTGTATTGACACCATTGACCCTAGGCTGGTTATGGAGGCCTTTGGAATACATATTTTTTATATACTGTATAGGTAGCTTACAACTCTTATTAATGTTTTTATTACAGAAACAATTTTTATTTTATTGTAATATGTTGCTTGTAATGTATTCATATATATGAATTATGTATTAATAAGTGTAGTTATATGTATTTATAGTGTTTTATGAAATACATTTCTGTGATAAAACTATTTATTTCAATTCAAGCATAACAAATTACATGTATGTGATTTTATTTAAGCTTTGATTTGTACTGCTGTAGAGGTGTTTTATATCTACTGCTGCAGATGTCTTGAAATCCCAATATATCATATTACATGTTATAGTTTCTGGATATGACGTTTTGCTGTGGTATAATAAAAGACATTATTATGTGTTTATATCTGGATGTGACAGTTTGCCTTGCAATGTGATGTTGAGACCTTGTATTGCTCAACTGCTTTGCTGTGTGACATAGAGACTTTGCATTACACAGTATCCTTGTTATGTGACATAGAGATTTTGCATTACTCAGTATCCTTGCCATGTGACATAAAGACTTTGCATTACTCAGTATCCTGCCATGTGACATAGAGGCCTGGTATTGCTCAGTATCTTTGCCTTGTGACATAGAGACCTGGCATTGTTTAGTATCCTTGCCATGTGACACTGAGACCTGGCATTGTTCAGTATCCTTACCATGTGACATTGAGACCTGGAATTGCACAGTATCCTAGCCATGTGACATTGAGACCTTGCATTGTTTAGTATCCTTGCCATGTGACACTGAGACCTGGCATTGTTCAGTATCCTTGCCATGTGACATTGATACATGGCATTGTACAGTATTTTTTCCATGTGGCACTGAAACTTTGCAATGCATAGTGTAATTGGTGTGTGACTTTGAGACTTTGCTTTGCTCAATAGCCATGCAGTGTGATGTTGAGACTCAGTTGTACTGAACAGCTGCTGTATGACATTGACGTTGCATTACTAAATAGCCTTGCTGTATATGATAATGAGACTTTGCATTACTAATAGCCTTGCTGTATGACAATGAGACCGTCCACTACTAAATAGCCTTGCTGTATGACATTGACTTTGCATTACTAAATAGCCTTGCTGTATGACATTGACTTTGCATTACTAAATAGCCTTGCTGTATGACATTGACTTTGCATTACTAAATAATCTTGCTGTATGAAACTGACTTTGCATTACTAAATAACCTTGCTGTATGATAATGTGACTTTGCATTACTAATAGCCTTGCTGTATGACAATGAGACCGTCCACTACTAAATAGCCTTGCTGTATGACAATGAGACATTGCATTACTAAATAGCCTTGCTGTATGACGTTGACTTTGCATTACTAAATAATCTTGCTGTATGAAACTGACTTTGCATTACTAATAGCCTTGCTGTATGACAATGAGACCGTCCACTACTAAATAGCCTTGCTGTATGACAATGAGACCGTCCACTACTAAATAGCCTTGCTGTATGACATTGACTTTGCATTACTAAATAGCCTTGCTGTATGACATTGACTTTGCATTACTAAATAGCCTTTCTGTATGACATTGACTTTGCATTACTAAATAACCTTGCTGTATGAAACTGACTTTGCATTACTAAATAGCCTTGCTGTATGACAATGAGACTTTGCATTACTAATAGCCTTGCTGTATGACAATGAGACCGTCCACTACTAAATAGCCTTGCTGTATGACAATGAGACATTGCATAACTAAATAGCCTTGCTGTATGACATTGACTTTGCATTACTAAATAATCTTGCTGTATGAAACTGACTTTGCATTACTAAATAACCTTGCTGTATGATAATGAGACTTTGCATTACTAATAGCCTTGCTGTATGACAATGAGACCGTCCACTACTAAATAGCCTTGCTGTATGACAATGAGACCGTCCACTACTAAATAGCCTTGCTGTATGACATTGACTTTGCATTACTAAATAGCCTTGCTGTATGACATTGACTTTGCATTACTAAATAACCTTGCTGTATGAAACTGACTTTGCATTACTAAATAGCCTTGCTGTATGACAATGAGACTTTGCATTACTAATAGCCTTGCTGTATGACAATGAGACCGTCCACTACTAAATAGCCTTGCTGTATGACAATGAGACATTGCATTACTAAATAGCCTTGCTGTATGACGTTGACTTTGCATTACTAAATAACCTTGCTGTATGAAACTGACTTTGCATTACTAAATAACCTTGCTGTATGATAATGAGACTTTGCATTACTAATAGCCTTGCTGTATGACAATGAGACCGTCCACTACTAAATAGCCTTGCTGTATGACAATGAGACCGTCCACTACTAAATAGCCTTGCTGTATGACATTGACTTTGCATTACTAAATAGCCTTGCTGTATGACATTGACTTTGCATTACTAAATAACCTTGCTGTATGATAATGAGACTTTGCATTACTAATAGCCTTGCTGTATGACAATGAGACCGTCCACTACTAAATAGCCTTGCTGTATGACAATGAGACCGTCCACTACTAAATAGCCTTGCTGTATGACATTGACTTTGCATTACTAAATAACCTTGCTGTATGACAATGAGACCGTCCACTACTAAATAGCCTTGCTGTATGACAATGAGACCGTCCACTACTAAATAGCCTTACTGTATGACATTGACTTTGCATTACTAAATAGCCTTGCTGTATGAAACTGACTTTGCATTACTAAATAGCCTTGCTGTATGACAATGAGACGTTGCATTACTAAATAGCCTTGCTGTATGACAATGAGACTGTCCACTACTAAATAGCCTTGCTGTATGACATTGACTTTGCATTACTAAATAGCCTTGCTGTATGACATTGACTTTGCATTACTAAATAGCCTTGCTGTATGACAATGAGACTGTCCACTACTAAATAGCCTTGCTGTATGACAATGAGACTTTGCATTACTAATAGCCTTGCTGTATGACAATGAGACTGTCCACTACTAAATAGCCTTGCTGTATGACAATGAGACGTTGCATTACTAAATAGCCTTGCTGTATGACAATGAGACTGTCCACTACTAAATAGCCTTGCTGTATGACATTGACTTTGCATTACTAAATAGCCTTGCTGTATGAAACTGACTTTGCATTACTAAATAGCCTTGCTGTATGACAATGAGACATTGCATTACTAAATAGTCTTGCCATGTGATACTGAGGACCTTGCATTACTAAATAGCCTTGCTGTATGACAATGAGATGTTGCATTACTAAATAGCCTTGCTGTATGACATTGACTTTGCATTACTAAATAGCATTGTTGTATGAAACTGACTTTGCATTACTAAATAGCCTTGCTGTATGACAATGAGACGTTGCATTACTAAATAGCCTTGCTGCATGACAATGAGACATTGCATTACTAAATAGCCTTGCCATGTGATACTGAGGACCTTGCATTACTAAATAGCCTTGTCATGTGATACTGAGGACCTTGCATTACTCAGTTGCCTTGCTGTGTGACATTGCAACTTTGCATTGCTTTGAAACCTTGCATTGTGGTGTTTTTAAGTGTACTGTAGCAGTGAAACATACAGATTTATGATATGGCAATATGACACTAATAAACATGATTTTTATATAGCAGGTGTATCTTTGGAAATAATAGGGGAAAACTGCATAGAATATTCTAGATCTGTCAATATTCATTAACATTATGATATCATTGTACCTGTATTTCTAGGATGGCTTTTAGTTAACATTATGATATCATTGTACCTGTATTTCTAGGATGGCTTTTAGTTAACATTATGATATCATTGTACCTGTATTTCTAGGATGGCTTTTAGTTAACATTATGAAATCATTGTACCTGTATTTCTAGGATGGCTTTTAGTTAACATTATGATATCATTGTACCTGTATTTCTAGGATGGCTTTTAGTTAATATTATGATATCATTGTACCTGTATTTCTAGGATGGCTTTTAGTTAACATTATGATATCATTGTACCTGTATTTCTAGGATGGCTTTTAGTTAACTATAAATTGTTCAAAGTTGTATCAAGATCATTAGTTTCAGTTTCATGGGGTTCATTTTAGTATGAAAATTTCAGTTTTCAGAGTAGGTTTGTTTTGGTTGACTGCATTCAAGTTATTGAAAGTTATGAACGAATAATTTGGGACCAGAAAATGTTTTTTTCTTTCAGGAAGATTTTTATTAACAGTAGTATAAGCATTGAAAATATATATTGTATTCAAGATGTTGGATATTGTATCATAGAAAACATGAATGAAAAGATTTACAATATTCTCAACAAGTTTCTCCACACAGTACCCATTCCCATATATTATATTACACAAAATGTTGAGTATTGTGACATGTGAGAAAATGACACAAGACTGTTTCATGGCAAGTGCATCAGGAAGTTAACTTTTACATTGCTGCCTTTTTTCTGTTGAAAAGTAGAAATTAACACTCTTTATTACCTGTAATCTTAAACTTTCTAAAATTTTAAAAGTGCCAATTAAATTTGTTGATTTTGCAAGTTCTCTCAAAGATAAAAAGATTATTCTATTGAAGAAATGAATGAAGGAAAAAAATGTATTTTTTCATCATGCTTTTGTTTAAACCACCAAATTATAGCTCCTCCCCCCCCCTCTCTCTCTCTTTATTACTAGTTCAGTGTTATTGACAATTCTGTAATGTGAGGGTTGTGTTGGCCCCATTATAGAAAAGCAAATCACATTTGATTTTCTTGTTGAAAAATGTCCTATTCAGACATTATGATTTTGTTATTTATCACATAGTGATACAAGATAGATTTTGTTTGCCAATAAGATGGCAAAGTACTGTCTCTAGTTGTTAGTTTTTGGCTGCATAGTTATGAATTTTTAAACATTTTTGTTACTTATTTAATGCATGATTAGATAAAATGGTTTTGTTTCTACCTTATTCAATAAATACTTTACAATATAGATGTTTGTTACATCATTGTACTTATTGCAATGAACTAGTTTTATTTCATCTAAAGCAAGCACACCATAACTCTACTGTTATTGGACAGAAACCATCATGCTAATAAAATCTATAAAATTTAAATTCAGTTGAAAGATATTTATTTACTTTTAACAAAATATGTCAGTGCATATTTATTTTCATATAGAAAGATAGGATTAAGAATAAAAGTGTGTGTACATGAATGATGCTATCATATCATGGATATAACTTAATTTTTCTTTTGATACTTACTGAAATATATATATATATAAATTATCAACTTTACTTTTACCATTTTTACATAATATTGTCACATGAAGGTCATGATTATCTAAACTCAACGACACAGTAATGATTATCTAAACTCAATGACAGTCATGCTTATCTAAACTCAACGACACAGTAATGATTATCTAAACTCAATTACAGAGCCATGCTTATCTAAACTCATTGACAGTGATGCTTATCTAAACTCAATGACAGAGTCATGCTTATCTAAACTCAATGACAGTCATGCTTATCTAAACTCAATGACACAGTAATGATTATCTAAACTCAGTTACAGAGTCATGCTTATCTAAACTCAGTGACAGTCATGCTTATCTAAACTCAATGACATTCATGCTTATCTAAACTCAGTGACAGTCATCATTATCTAAACTCAATGACAGTCATGCTTATCTAAACTCAATGACAGTCATGCTTATCTAAACTCAATGACAGTCATGATTATCTAAATGCAATGACAGTCATGATTATCCAAATTCAATGACAGAGTCATGAGTCATGCTGATTTGTCTGAATGACAATTGACTAAACTCAATGACAGTCATGAGTCATGCTAATTTGTCTGAATGACAATTGACTACTTAACCAAGCGATAACTTGGCTAATGACAGTCATGAGTCATGCTGATTGTCTGAATGACAATTGACTAAACTCATTGACAGTCATGAGTCATGCTGATATGTCTGAATGACAATTGACTACTTAACCAAGCGATAACTTGGCTAATGACAGAGTCATGAGTCATGCTGATTGTCTATTTAACCCAGTGCTTATTCAGCTTCACTTTTGACATCAATTGCATGCCAAAAATAATATACATATTTGTATCATATATACTTGCTTATAAGTTGAGTCAAAACAACAAAGATTCAGATACGCCATAGCTTAATGTGCCTGCAGATCAGGGTCTTTATTGTTTGTTCTACTGATTACTCCCAGGTCTACTAGTGCATTTAGTGATGGCAGGTCTGGGTCTGTGCAGTTTGCAGTTGGACACTACTTATAAGCAGGTACATACACTACCATATCAGTATAATAATAATAATAATAATAATAATAATAATAATAATAATAATAATAATAATAATAAAATAATAATAATAATAATAATAATAATAATAATAATAATAATAATAATAATAATAATAATAATAATAATGAAGACTTTGTATAGCAACTAATCTTTAGAAGCTCTAAGCACTTTACTTTAATGATATGAATACAAAAAACAAAAAAACAAAAACAAACACCATGAAATTAGAAAACATAAACATGCTGAATTAAGGTAGGAAACATTATTAGGTCTCTAAGTTTGTTCTTGCAGTCAAGCAAGATGAGTCTTAAGAGCACTCTCAATAGGGATCACTGTGTCTAATTTCAATAGGCAATTCATTCCACGTTGCTGGGCCCTGGTATGCAAAAGAATGTTGTCCATATGAATTTGTTTTCATAGTGGGAATAATGAGTATACGATTGTCAGAAGAGGAGCATAAGTATCTTGCTGGTGTGTACTCATAGGTGAGGCCAGATAGGTATGTTGGACTGGAGTCTGTCAGTGAAACGTAGCACAGAAAACAAATTTTGTGTTTAATTCTGGATTAAATGGATAGCCAGTGAAGGGTACAGAGCAACAGGGAGGTGTGCTCTGATTGTGATACTCTAAAGATGATCCGAGCCACTGTGTTTTGAACTTTTTGAAGTTTTGGGAGTAGATATTGAGATGAATCAGACAGAATTGAGTTACAGTAGTCCAGTACTCATGAACACACAAGTGTTTAGTGGCATCAACTGAAAGATATTTGCGAATGGAGCTGATGCGTCTTAGCACAAGATATGCAGCCCTGCATATGTTTATGACATATTGGTGTAATGTGAGAGTACTGTCTAGAGTAATACCTAGGTTTCATACTGATTGCATCAATTTAATGTTGGTGTTGCAGATATTTATTGTTTGAGGTAAAGGATGTGAATGAGAAAGTCTTTGTGTTATGATCAGAATGGCCTCAGTGTTATCATCATTCATCTGCAGCTTGTTATATGTCATCCATGCTTTCATATCAGAAATGCACCTCTCTATTCCTTGGATGGTAGCATCAACTTCAGTTGGGTGGCTAGATTTGTATATTTGGGTGTCATCATTGTACAATTGATGAGACACTGGGTGATGATCTATTTTGAGAGTGGCTGAGTGTATAGAATGAAGAGAACAGGTCCAAGAAGTGACACCTGTGGAACACAATAACATAGATCAACTGGGCTGGTGTGTATTTCATTTGCAGATACAATTTGTGTCCTGTTGACTAAGTAGGACTTGAACACTGTAAGGCTGTATTGTGAATGCCAAATACATACTGGTGACGGTGAAGTAATATATCATGGTCTATTCTGTCAAATGCTGCAGACAAAGGAGGGTGAGGACTGTAATCTTAGTGCTATTCAAAGCAGAGAGAATGTCATTAACTACTTTTAGAAGAGTAGTTTCAGTACTATGGCATGGGCGATATGCAGACTGTACATTGCTAAAAAGACTGTTTGAATTAAAATGAGATACAAGTTGGGTTAGAACAACTTTTCTAAGAATATTTATATGAATGGGAGATTAGAAAGCTGGGCAGTAGTTCTTTAACTCGTTATGGTTGAGTGTTGGTTTCTTCAGCAGAGGCTTTACAATGGCAGTTTTGAAAAATGATGGGAATTTTCTGGATGACACAGAGGTATTAATAGCAACGGTTAGTGAAGGCAATATTGGATCTAAGCACTTTAGTAGCAATGATGGAAATTGATCACATGACTTTGCTGCACTCTTCATCATGACTGTACGACTACATCCAAAGAGACAGGAGAAAAGAAAAAAAATGCTGCTAACAGATGCTGAAGAAATTCTGTATCGCAACTGTATGGTGACGATGAGTCAATTGAAATTGTGTTGTCAAGCTTATCTCTAATGATGTATACTTTCTCACAGAAGAAATTTTAAGTCCGGAAGGTAGTTGGAAGTGGTCTACATTTGTTCCTTGATATTAGCTTGTTAGTAATCTCAAAGAGCTCTCTGCAGCTGGGACTTTCTGTGATCTTAGTACTGTAGTGGGCTGATTTCTTAATGTGTTGTAAATTAATTTTATTAATTTGAAAATGCTTATGCGATAGTAACAGATCAATTTAATATTTATTTACTTCTGTATATATTATTGTCTGTCAAAAGTGACAAGGCATTACTGTATTATCTGTTTTAACTATGTTGTTGTTTTTGTAGGGTTTAACGTCATTTTTCAGTACAAGATGGGCTATACATTGTGGCCAGTATAAATGGTGGAGGAAAAACCCGGGAAAAGCCTGGAAAGAACCACAAACTCAAAAGAATCTACTGGCAAGCTTTCTCACATATCACAATGGCTGAATCCGAGTCTTGAACCCACACAAAAGGAGGTGAGATGGCAGTGATCTGTAATGGTGAGTGCTTTATGCATTAAAATTCATTATGCAACCAGCCTGTACCCTCTATTTCTTTACATCCCAGGGGACATAATCCTAATTCATAATGAAGAAAATTTCTCATAGCTCAACTCGAAAGTATAACCACATGTTTGGCATTAAAAGGGGAGTTAATCTGTACTGTCAGCTGGTATTCCTGGGTCTGCCATTGACACTCTGTCAAAGCTTGTAAATCCTTTAAATCTGGAACAAAGGGAACTATGATGACTAAATGTTTAAGGTGCTCCAAACATAGTCAGAAGGTTGCAGTTTCAAGTCCCATCATCGTTTAGTCTAAATCAAAATTTGTTAGGATTTTATTTTAAGGTCAAAGTTTCTTTGCATAACATTTGGAATTGTTTCAAGAGGAAAGCATATTGTGTTATAAAATCCAGAGATTTTATGAAAAGAAAAAGAAATACATGTATCTACATTTTAAATAAATCAAAGAGTAATGGAAGAGAGTACCGGTATATAAAATGCCTTAAAATAATGCACATTATTTGTGACAACATACAAACAACCAATGTTTCAAGAATTCTCATACCGCAATGCTAAAAATGATGAACTGTTTACCTATATTTTCAAACTTAATTCAAATATTCAAGATATACCAGCTTCGCAGCATATAATTAACTGAACATAAATTTATCAACACAAGAAATCCGTTTTTAAGAAGTCAAAATGTTTTTCTTGTACATCATTATGTATACTTTATTACTTTGACATCAGACTATATTATAAAATTCCCACAAAGCATTTTTCTTTAGTAAAATAAATATTGGTGCACATCAGCAATGCTAGACATTTCTGGTATGGTTGCACAATGAGAATAATGTATTACCTCATGATAAAGTAAGCAAAATGCTGCCAGCTCATAAACTTTGTCTTTTGGAGACTGTTTCTTCACAACAAATTGTTTCACCAACATTACAATTGCTTTCTTAAATCAGAATACATTGCTGCCTATTATGTCTGATTTCTTGTCTGTTCCATAATGCTTTATTAGGGTTTCATCTGCTCTATAATGCTATATTAATAATAATAATAATAATAATAATAATAATAATAATAATAACAATAATGAGGACTTTGTATAGCACCTAATCTTTAAAAGCTCTAAGTGCTTTACACCATCAATAATGATATGACTACACTACAGAACAACAAAAGACAAAAACAATGAAACTGGAAAAAATAAAAAAAAAATAAAAAAAACATGCTGAAAATATATAAGTTACAAAAAATGATTAGGTTGCTAAGTTTGTCCCTGAAGTCGAAACAGGTGAGTCTTGAGAGCACTCTTAAAAGGGACCACTGTGTCTTTGTGTCTAATTTCAATGGGCAATTCGTTCCATGTTACCGGGCCCTGGTATGCAAACGAACATTGTCCATATGACTTTGTTTTCACCTTGGGAACAATGAGTACCGGTATATGATTATCAGAAGAAGAGCAAAAGGTGAGGCTGGATAGGTATGTTGGACTGGAGTCTGTCATTGAAATAAAGCACAGAAAACAAATTTTGTGTTTGATTCTGTATCGAATTGATAGCCAGTGTAGGGTACAGAGCAGTGGTGAGGTGTGCTCTGATCGAGGTACTCTAAAGATGATCCGTGCAGCTGTGTTTTGAACTTTTTGAAGTTTCTGGAGTAAATATTGTGATGAACCAGACAGAATTGAGTTATAATAGTCCAGTCTTAAAAGTACTAATGAACACACAAGTGTTTTCGTGGCATCAACAGAAAGATATTTACAAATGGAACTGATGCGTCTCAATTCAAGATATGCAGCCCTGCAGATGTTCATGACATGTTGGTGCAATGTGAGAGTACTGTCTAGAGTAACACCTAGATTCCGTGCTGACTGTGAGAATTTAATGTTGGTGTTGCTGATATTTATTGTCTGAGGTTAAGGATGTGAATGAGAAAGTCTTTGTGTTGTGATAAGAATGGCCTCAGCTTTATCATCATTCATCGGCAGCTTGTTACATGTCATCCATGATTTCACATCTGAAATGCACTTCTCTACTCTATGGATGGTAGCATCAACTTCAGTTGTGTGGCTAGACTTGTATATTTGGGTGTCATCAGCATACAATTGGTGTGACACTGCGTGATGATCTATGACACTTGAGAGCGACTGAGTGTACAGAATGAAGAGAACAGGTCCAAGAACAGATCCCTGTGGAACACCAAATGTCAACTGGGCTGGAGTGTATTCCATTTGCAGATATAATTTGTGTCCTGTTGACTAAGTAGGACTTGAACCACTGTAAGGCTATATTCTGAATGCCAAATACCGCAATATATTAGGGTTTTATCTGCTCCAAAATGCTAAATTGGGGTTTTATCTGCTCCAAAATGCTATATTGGGGTTTTATCTGCTCCAAAATGCTATATTGGGGTTTTATCTCCTCCATAATGCTATATTAGGGTTTTATCTGCTCCAAAATGCTATATTAGGGTTTTATCTGCTCCAAAATACTATATTAGGGTTTTATCTGCTCCATAATGCTATATTAGGGTTTTATCTGCTCCATAATGCTATATTATGGTTTTATCTGCTCCAAAATACTATATTAGGGTTTTATCTGCTCCATAATGCTATATTAGGGTTTTATCTGCTCCATAATGCTATATTAGGGTTTTATCTGCTCAAAAATGCTATATTAGGGTTTTATCTGCTCCATAATGCTATATTAGGGTTTTATCTGCTCCAAAATGCTATATTAGGGTTTTATCTGCTCCAAAATACTATATTAGGGTTTTATCTGCTCCAAAATACTATATTAGGGTTTTATCTGCTCCATAATGCTATATTAGGGTTTTATCTGCTCCATAATGCTATATTAGGGTTTTATCTGCTCCAAAATGCTATATTAGGGTTTTATCTGCTCCAAAATACTATATTAGGGTTTTATCTGCTCCAAAATGCTATATTAGGGTTTTATCTGCTCCATAATGCTATATTAGGGTTTTATCTGCTCCAAAATGCTATATTAGGGTTTTATCTGCTCCAAAATACTATATTAGGGTTTTATCTGCTCCAAAATACTATATTAGGGTTTTATCTGCTCCATAATGCTATATTAGGGTTTTATCTGCTCCATAATGCTATATTAGGGTTTTATCTGCTCCAAAATGCTATATTAGGGTTTTATCTGCTCCAAAATGCCATATTAGGGTTTTATCTCCTCCATAATGCTAGATTAGGGTTTTATCTGCTCCAAAATGCTAAATTGGGGTTTTATCTGCTCCAAAATGTCATATTGGGGTTCTATCTGCTCCAAAATGCTATATTGGGGTTTTATCTCCTCCATAATGCTAGATTAGGGTTTTATCTACTCCATATTGGGGTTTTATATGCTCCAAAATGCTATATTAGTTAAGGTTTTATCTACTCCATATTGGGGTTTTATATGCTCCAAAATGCCATATTAGGTTTAATCTGATCCAAAATGCTATATTAGGGTTTTATCTGCTCCAAAATGTTATAATGGGGTTTTATCTGCTCCAAAATGTTATAATGGGGTTTTATCTGCTCCAAAATGCCACATTGGGGTTTTATCTGCTCCAAAATGCTATATTGGGGTTTTATCTGCTCCATAATGCTATATTAGTTAAGGTTTTATCTACTCCAAAATGCCATATTGGGGTTTAATCTGCTCCATAATGCTATATTAGGGTTTTATCTGCTCCAAAATGTTATAATGGGGTTTTATCTGCTCCAAAATGCTACATTAGGGTTTTATTTGCTCCATAATGCTATATTAGGGTTTTATCTGCTCCAAAATGTTATAATGGGGTTTTATCTGCTCCAAAATGTTATAATGGGGTTTTATCTGCTCCAAAATGCCACATTGGGGTTCTATCTACTCCAAAATGCCATATTGAGGTTTTATCTGCTCCAAAATGCCACATTGGGGTTTTATCTGCACCAAAATGTCATATTGGGGTTCTATCTGCTCCAAAATGCTATATTGGGGTTTTATCTGCTCCATAATGCTATATTAGTTAAGGTTTTATCTACTCCAAAATGCCATATTGGGGTTTAATCTGCTCCATAATGCTATATTAGGGTTTTATCTGCTCCAAAATGTTATAATGGGGTTTTATCTGCTCCAAAATACTATATTAGGGTTTTATCTGCTCCATAATGCCATATTGGGGTTTCATCTGCTCCAAAATACTATATTAGGGTTTTATCTGCTCCATAATGCTATATTAGGGTTTTATCTGCTCCATAATGCTATATTAGGGTTTTATCTCCTCCATAATGCTATATTAGGGTTTTATCTGCTCCAAAATACTATATTGGGGTTTTATCTGCTCCAAAATGTTATAATGGGGTTTTATCTGCTCCAGAATGCTACATTAGGGTTATATCTGCTCCAAAATGTTATAATGGGGTTTTATCTGCTCCATAATGCTATATTAGGGTTTTATCTGCTCCAAAATACTATATTGGGGTTTTATCTGCTCCAAAATGTTATAATGGGGTTTTATCTGCTCCAGAATGCTACATTAGGGTTATATCTGCTCCAAAATGTTATAATGGGGTTTTATCTGCTCCATAATGCTATATTAGGGTTTTATCTGCTCCAAAATGCTACATTAGGGTTCTATCTGCTCCATAATGCTATATTAGTTAAGGTTTTATCTGCTCCAAAATGCTATATTGGGGTTTTATCTCCTCCATAATGCTATATTAGGGTTTTATCTGCTCCAAAATGTTATAATGGGGTTTTATCTGCTCCAAAATGCTATATTAGGGTTTTATCTGCTCCATAATGTTATAATGGGATTTTATCTGCTCCAAAATGCTATATTAGGGTTTTATCTGCTCCAAAATGCCATATTAGGGTTTTATCTGCTCCATAATGCTATATTAGGGTTTTATCTCCTCCATAATGCTATATTATGGTTTTATCTGCTCCAAAATACTATATTAGGGTTTTATCTGCTCCAAAATGCTATATTGGGGTTTTATCTGCTCCAAAATGCCATATTGGGGTTTTATCTGCTCCAAAATGCTATATTAGGGTTTTATTTGCTTCAAAATGCCACATTAGGGTTTTATCTGCTCCAAAATGCTATATTAGGGTTTTATCTGCTCCAAAATTTTATAATGGGGGTTTATCTGCTCCAAAATGCTATATTAGGGTTTTATCTGCTCCAAAATGTTATAATGGGGTTTTATCTGCTCCAAAATGCTATATTAGGGTTTTATCTGCTCCATAATGTTATAATGGGGTTTTATCTGCTCCAAAATGCTATATTAGGGTTTTATCTGCTCCATAATGTTATAATGGGGTTTTATCTGCTCCAAAATGCTATACTAGTGTTTTATCTGCTCCAAAATACTATATTGGGGTTTTATCTGCTCCAAAATGCTATATTGGGGTTTTATCTGCTCCAAAATGCTATATTGGGGTTTTATCTGCTCCAAAATGCTATATTGGGGTTTTATCTGCTCCAAAATACTATATTGGGGTTTTATCTGCTCCATAATGCTAGATTAGGGTTCTATCTGCTCCAAAATGCTAGATTAGGGTTTTATCTGCTCCAAAATGCTAGATTAGGGTTTTATCTCCTCCATAATGCTATATTGTCTACTGGCAGTGTCACTCATGTCAGATGTGTAAACAGTTGACAACCAGGAAAGATACAGTTGTTGTGACAAAGACTATAATACTGGTAGTGTCACTTATGTCAGATGTGGGGGTCCTGAGTGGCCATGTAGTCTAGAGTGCTGTCCATTTTGGATCACTGCCATCTCACCTCTGTCTGCGTGGGTTTGAGTCTCGGATTTGGCCAATGTGGGTATGTGAAAAAGCTTGCTAGTAGTTTCTCGTGGGTCGGTGGTTCTTTCTGGGGTTTTTCGGGTTCTTCCTCCACCATTAATACTGGCCGCCATGTAGTATAGCCTATCTTGTACTAAAAAATGACGTTAAACCCAAGAAAAAGAAAAAAGCATGTCATATGTGTAAAACAGTTGCCAACCAGAAAAGATACTGCTATGATACTGGCAGCATCACTTATGTCATGACATGCTCTTTAAAGGTAAATAGTTAAATATAAATGTATTCTGCACAAAGTAAATTTTTATATCTTTGACTTTAAACTAATTTACAATAATTTATATGCAGTACTGTTTTCCAAGTGCATGAAATTGTACAAATTTTGCATGATTCACATAATCACGTGGCATGGCAGCTTCTCTGAAAATATCCAATCCAGCCTAATCATGGAATCAAATCTGGTACTCATGCATTGGAGTACAACATTCTAACTAGTGATATTTTACAAATTACTTTTATAAAATTATATTACCAAATTATTTTCAACTTATAGTATTACTTTCTATATTGTTATATTTTTCTTCAATATAAATTATTAGCCCTTAATTATTAACATGCATAGTTTTCTTCTTGTTTTTCTTAATGTATGCATCTTGGATTACAAACATAATTTATCTCTTCTAAACTTTTTGCGCAACCTGTGACAATTATTCTAAATAGTCCTTAGCATAGACTACTTCCCTTGCTTTACTCAAACATGAAATCTGAGTCACTAGGACGCTTCCTGTTAAAATTTCTTCCCTTGCTTTACTCAAACATGAAATCTGAGTTGCTAGGATGCTTCCTGTTAAAATTTCTTTCAATGACATTGATTGCTTATGGTATCGAAACAAAAATTTCTCAAATGTTAAACATTTAGCCGCATCTTATCAATATTCATACCATAATGTTTTCTTAAATCTTTTGTCTAATTCTATTGAGTAGTTTTTGAAAAGAGGTTTCCAGAAATTTTCATTTTTACTGATGGTTCCATGTTGGATGGTGAATTAATGTTATTGTAGATTTGACAACTATTATTACCATAATTTTTAAAAATTTACAGTTTGTGAGAGGAAGTAATTTAAAGTTTATTTGGTGGTCTCATTTGTATAAATTTAAAAGCTCTTTTGCCTGGAAGCTTTCTGTCAAATTCTACAGAGGGTGTTTACAAAATAAGTCATTAAAAAGTTTTAGGAATGGTGGTCATATTTGATGGTAGATCAGCATCAAAGATGCTTTCTATCAAATTGGGTTAAATTCTATTCATTGGTTTTTAAAAGAAAAAATGTAAATAACAATTGTGACTTGATAACATGTTATGCATGACGATTGATGTATAATGCATTAAGGACCATACCATAATCTTACCTGGCCTTAGAGCAATTTGAACTACTAATAAATAAAAGTTTAGGGTCAATTTTAAGTCCATATTTGTTCTATTGTAATGTTTCAATATTTTCAGACTATCTATATAATATTAAATAATCACTAACACATCAGTGCTCAAAATATCTGATAGCCCAATGCCCAGAGCCCTCTAATTTTAGATTGGGCCCATCATGTATTTTAAGTGAGGTGCCCATTGGGCTTGCCAAAAAAAACCCCATTAATTTTGTTATAAGAAACTTTGATCGCACTAGTGCAATGAGTAAATATATTTTCAAGATGTTGAAATGCCAACCATAACACAGTGTAATCTAAATCAGACAACCACACTCCAATGTGACTATGAGATAGGACCTCCCAAACCTCAGTGACATGGTCGTGTTTCGAGAAAACACTTTTCAGTAATCTTCAAAAAATAATAACAAAAAACCATGACTTTATGCATATGCCTGCTTTATGTTGTATGTATAAATGGTAAACAGACATGCTTGGAACATGTTGCATGTATAAATGATAAAAGACATGATTGGAGCTGATGTAAAACAATTCCTTGGCTGTTTAAATAACAGCTATTAAAGGCAAAGTGGCCAGGCATAAACCACCATTTTACATATTACTGAACTGGCCAACAATAGCTAGTGAGAAGACATGATTGGAGCTGATGTAAAACAATTCCTTGGCTGTTTAAATAACAGCTATTAAAGGCAAAGAGGCCAGGCATAAACCACCATTTTACATATTACTGAACTGGCCAACAATAGCTAGTGAGATGTGTTTCAAGGCTACAGTGGGTGAGCCCACTGTGCTAATTTGCTGTGTCCATCAAGAAGTGGAATAACCCATTATATGTAAATCAAAGAGATGCAAGATGCATGATCATTTCAATTGTCAGAATGTGTTAAAGTGAAATTCATTTTTCAAGCTGATTTATAAAAAGCAATTAGCTATCAGCAACGCCCAACAAAAATAAATTTCAGTACTCTTGGTTGATTTATTCCGAGAATCCAGCAGAAGTTTGAACACCAAAAGCATCCAGCCTCAAGTTAGTGTAGTGATGAACACTAATGACCTTCAAACCCTTATGAATCCCTGTTGAATTTATATTCGAATTGTAGCTATTGGAATGTTGTGTGACAATATTAAATAGGGAAACTTTTGGACATGTGGCCATTGGAACCCAAGCTTGAGGAATTTTAGTAAGGGCTTGTGAGTTTAATTAAGTCCCCAGCCCAAGGCCTGTGTCTTAAAAAAATCTATCAGCACTGAACATTGAGCTAAAAAAGATTTTCTATGCTCTTAAAACAAGTAACAGAAAAGAGTGAAAAGCAACAAGATTTGTAAACAACAAATAATTTATTTCCCTAGAATATAAAAGTGAAAAAGAAAGAAAAAAAAACTATGGTTCTGCAAATTCAATCACAAATAATCCAAGAATCACAGACACAAATCTTAATAATTTCAAGTTCTGAATAAACTTTAGTAGAAATCAACATTATTTCCAATATATAGTAATATAATTCTATGTCTGATTTGACGATAAATAACACTGAATATCTCTGTCTAAGAACATTATTTTTTACAGAGCAGTCTGTATTTTCTGAGAAGATTTACTGGACACAACAACAATACAAACTGATTCTGAAAGATCTTAAGCATGAATGAATAATCTTTGCAGTGATAAGATTATATTGTCCTCTATTTGACCTCAGGTGACAATTAAGATTTTCTATATAAAAAAAATTAATACCTGTCCGATGGAAAATAACCATTTAGAAAGTTTTTAATTTTTACAAAATAAAATGTTAGTTATTATTAGAAAGTCTGTTACTAAAATTATCATATATAACCTGGACAATGTAACGTACACCAAGTAAATTGTAGGGGAACTGCAATAATCTAGACACAGACCCAAATAAACATCTACTTCTATTAATAATGATCCTGATATTAAACCTATACACTGAGAATATTTTAGCAATAATTTAGTTGTTTACTGAATGAAATAAAAAATATCAATAATTTAGGATACAAAACCTGATTTTTGACAAGGTTAAGTCCAACATACAATGTTACAGTACAACATAATGAAATTACTAAAAGCTTTATAAAGAAAATACATGTAACAACAATGCAAATTCAATTTACATAATATGGACAATATCTAATTGCTATATGTCAAAATGCAGAGTATTTTATACATACAATTTACTAGTAATGAAAACTGAATTGACTATTTACTGTGGTGCACCAATTTTCATGGATTTTATAGTTGCTACAAAGAAATTTTAAACTATGATCCTTCTGTGATAGGACTCCTTCCCAAGTCCATAATATCTCCAATAATAATATAACACAAATTGACATGCATAGAATATTTTGTATTTCCTATCACAAAGAATTACAACTTGGCTGGGAAGTTGAAATGATGTCGTGGCTCATATTTCTTGTACATGGTGACAACAGCAGCACCCCCAATACCAAAGTTGTGTTGTAATGCCACCTTGGCTCCATCCACCTGTCTCTTGCTGGCCTCACCACGTAGTTGGGTCACCAGCTCACAACACTGAGCTAAGCCTAAAAAAAGGAGAGTGGATGATGATAATGATGATGATATAAATTTAACCTTATAAGTGAATGATTGGTTGTGAAGGAAACAAGCATTTACAAATTACATTTATTATGCATTTATGATAAAGTTTGGAATTGCATTTGTAATAAGGTAGTTAAAAAATAAAAATCATGTATATCTCAGTGAAAAAAGTAATAATAATAATAATAATAATAATAATAATAACAACAATAACAATAACAACAACAACAACAATAATAATAATAATAACAACAACAACAACAACAGTGATATTTAAACTATCTTTTCAATCCTTTACATTTGTTGGTTTTCCAGCACAACAGCTATAGTATATAACTGAAAATTTTTCACCACAAATGATTTAGTAAAATTCACCACAGGAATTTAGGAAACCAAAAATAAAAAACCTGCAGAATTCGGCAGCATGCCCCCTTTGATCATTTCCCAAATATACTTTATAACTCTTTCAAACTTAACCTGAAAACAAATAGGTATTTGTGATGACAATTTACCCATGGATGCAGTTTTGAATGTTACAACATAGTTATCCCTAATGTGGTTAACATTATAGGCTGGAAAAAGACAATAATTACTTTGGAATTTGAAACTGTGTTTATTTATAATTTGGCTAATGTTATCAATGGTCTACATATGTACTGATACATTATGTATCTAAAAGCCAATTTTATCAATGGTCTACATATGTACTAATACATTATGTATCTAAAAGCCAATGTTATCAATGGGCAACATATGTACTGATACATTATGTATCTAAAAGCCAATGTTATCAATGGGCTACATATGTACTGATACATCATGTATCTAAAAGCCAATGTTATCAATGGTCTACATATGTACTAATACATTATGTATCTAAAAGCCAATGTTATCAATGGGCAACATATGTACTGATACATCATGTATCTAAAAGCCAATGTTATCAATGGGCAACATATGTACTAATACATTATGCATCTAAAAGCCAAAGGCCTAACCTAGCTAATGTTATCAATGAGCTACCTATGTACTAATCCATTATGTATCTAAAAGCCAAAGGCCTAACCTAGCTAATGTTATCAATGGGCTACATTAAAACAATTTGTCAAGTTTTATACCCTTCCAGGTCAGCCTGGGTCAGCTGCCTCAGTTTGATTTTAGGAAAAGCATAACGTAGCCTAGTTCATCATCTCGTCTGTTACAAATGACCTGATATCTTTTGTCTCTTTGATCTGGGCAGTCTTGATGATAATGTCATGTCAAAAGAAGATACTCTCACTGACATAAAAGATACACACCTATACTAGGAGCAAAAACATATAAAAGACTGATCACTGAAATGATATTGCTATTTTGGGTTTAATGACATTTTTCAGCACAAGATAGGCTTTGCATATCCACCGGTATATATAGAAGAAATCAGGAAAACCTTGTTAAGAACCACCCACCCACAAGAAGCTCCTGGCAAGCTTTGTCACATACCCACATTTGCCAAGCTAAGACTCAATCAAACATCGACAGAGATGAATTGGCAGTAATCAAATTATTATTATTAAGGAAACACTTTTGACCATTTTGCCACCTGGGACTGAAATGGTATAGAAATTGCCCTTAACATAAAACACAATTGATTTTAGCCACTTTGCATGAATCTCATTAGACAAATCTGAATTAAGCTCTCTTATGAAGGCTAATTCTCCAGATGATATACCTAATGGGGGACTTGTATTACACAATGGTAACACAAATATTTGATATATCTGCAGCCTTGAGTTTGAATCCTGGTTTCAAAACCACAAATGTGTGTGTTTGTGTGGTTGCCTATCAAATGTTGACCCTTTTCTTCCAATTTATCAGTTCCTTCTGCATCAAAGACCAACCCTAACCAATATCAAAACTCTATGAGTATCAGATATATAAGCTACATGTAAAATAAAGTTTAATATTAACATACCTGTTGCCCCTATAGGATGCCCTTTGGATTCCAATCCCCCAGATGGATTGACAACCCATCTGTTGCCAAGATAGCACAGCTCCCCACCAGCCCTGTTCTTTCGCCATTGACTGGCATGGACAAGCTCAACTCCTTTACCTTCTTCAGCAAGCTGAAGGGCTTCATACATAAACAGTTCATTGCAAGAAAAACAGTCATGAACTTCTAGTACATCTACATCTTTAGCCATCAGACCACTGTCAGCATAACATTTACGTGCTGCCTCTTTGGCCATATGGTAACCTAGAAAGAAAAAAACTACTTTGTTAAAGCTATGTCTTAAAAGAAAGAATTTCCAGACAAAATGGGCATGAAAATATTGTATAAAATATTAAAAGTACTCTACATGTTATCTGAATCTTACATTGTATCTACAAGTTATCTGAATCTTACATTTTATCTACATGTTATCTGAATCTCACATTTTCATCTACAAGTTATCTGAATCTTACATTTTATCTATATGTTATCTGAATCTTACATTGTATCTACAAGTTATTTGAATCTTATATTTTCATCTAGAAGTTATCTGAATCTTACATTTTATCTACATGTTATCTAAATCTTACATTTTTATTTACAAGTTATCTGAATCTTACATTTTATATGCATGTATCTGAATCTTACATTTTTATCTACATGTTATCTGAATCTTACATTTTATCTACAAATTATCTTAACCCTTTGAACCCGACAGGCCGGTTTACTGGCCTATTCTAACGGTGTATATACCCGAAAGGCCGGTATACTGGCCTCGCTATCTACCACCATAACCCGACAGGCCGGTATACTGGCCTGTGTTATGTTATTTGCTAGATTCGCTATAGTATTGTCAAAATTTGCTGGGAAGGCTCGGGTTAGGGTGCCGTAATATGGGGAAGATTAGGGTTCAAAGGGTTAATCTTACAAGTTATCTACATGTTATCTCAATCTTACAAGTTATCTCAATCTTACAAATTATCTAAAAGTTAATTAAATCTTTCATTTTTATCTACATGTTATCTGAATCTTACATTTTATCTACAAGTTATCTGAATCTTACATTTTATCTACATGTTATCTCAATCTTACAAGTTATCTCAATCTTACAAATTATCTAAAAGTTAATTAAATCTTTCATTTTTATCTAAATCGTATCTGAATCTTACATTTTATCTAAATTGTATCTGAATCTTACATTTTATCTAAATCGTATCTGAATCTTACATTTTATCTAAATCGTATCTGAATCTTACATTTTATCTAAATCGTATCTGAATCTTACATTTTATCTAAATCGTATCTGAATCTTACATTTTATCTAAATCGTATCTGAATCTTACATTTTATCTACAAGTTATCTGAATCTTACATTTCATCATCATAAACACCTTCTTGTCTTTAATTTTTGTGAATCAGAGACAACAAGTTAAATATTCCAAATCTTCGATATGTTCTCAATTTTTCTAACTCTGAAACATGCCAAATAAGGTTAAATACAAACCATTTATTATTATTTTACTTTATTTTGCATGTTTCAGAATTACATATATTATATGTTTCATGAAATCTGATGTTCTGACTTTCAATGCCCAAATGGGAAGGGCAGACTTGATAAATTGTTTTAATGATGATAATAATACAATGGTATTTGACCTGATCCTAAAATTATCATTTACATTGCATTACTGTAAACCTGCTTTGAAATTTAACCTCTAAACAAAGAATGAAAACATGAAATAATTTAATATGGATGCTGACTATGGAGGGGAGTGCGGGCTAATGCTATTCTATGCAGAATTGACATCAATACTGCCCCTGATGGAATGACTGTTTGACAACAATTCACATATACCAAGGCTAACATAAATAAAAGACAGGTATTTATCGTTATATGTTATGGTTCTATCTATTGCATGAGAAATTTATTTGATAAAACTACAGAGCAGTGAAGTGAAAGGATTTTGAAACAATATTACATTTGGAATATTCGGATGCCTCTCTCATTATAGCTTTACACACATGATGTCATAATATTATTTGTGATATTAGGAGTTGCTATTATAGTTGTTTTTTAAAAGTGATATATGTAGTAAAATTATGGTACATATATAATAACATTGTCAGAAAAGCAATCCAATTTAGTTTGTGATAAAATGTATATTCATACAAGGGTATTATTTTAGTTTGTGATAAAATGTATATTCATATAAGGGCATTATTTTGAAAGTTGGCAAGTATTCTAATTGCTTAGTTACTAAATCTTTAATTCAAATCTCAACCTGCTTAATAAAATAATCCTTGCAAAATCCTATTTTTTATTATATATTTTAAGTGGAGTAAGGTTTACTGTACAATAATAAATTTACAAACATAACAAATGCAAATATAGTTAAGATACTTCAAATTTATTTATTTTTGTACATGTTAATTTTTAAAGTTTGGGGGAAAAAAACTACATTTTTGCTAAAACTTAATTTTGTAGATTGGGGAAAGGTCCCATTGTTTTCAAATAAGAACAAATATAAATTTTGTTTTTAAATTAATTGTTTTGCATCAAACATAAAATCCACAAAAGATTTTATCTCATGTAAAATTCCACCTACTGACTGAACCAAATAAATTGGATCTTGACTGTGTAGTGGTGAAGTGACCTGATTTATACCTCTAATGTAATGCTAAATTCATTCAATGATCATGCTCAGGACTCTGTAATAGTGAAGTGACTCTAATGTAATGCTAAATTCACTGATCATGCTCTGGACTGTGTAGTAGTGAAGTGACTCTAATGTAATGCAAAATTCATTCACTGATCATGATCTGGATTGTGTAGTGGTGAAGTGACTCTAATGTAATGCTAAATTCATTCAATGATCATGCTCTGGACTCTGTAGTAGTGAAGTGACTCTAATGTAATGCAAAATTCATTCACTGATCATGATCTGGACTGTGTAGTGGTGAAGTGACTCTAATGTAATGCTAAATTCATTCAATGATCATGCTCTGGACTGTGTAGTAGTGAAGTGACTCTAATGTAATGCTAAATTCAATGATCATGCTCTGGACTGTGTAGTAGTGAAGTGACTCTAATGTAATGCTAAATTCATTCAATGATCATGATCTGGTCTGTGTAGTAGTGAAGTGACTCTAGTGTAATGCTAAATTCATTCAATGATCAGGCTCTGAAAACAATTATCAATGCTCTCCTTAAATGAATTTTTAGGGGTTAAGATTTCAGTTTCCTTCAAAACCATCATCTAGTTTTTTGACTGCTACAATTAGTTTTTGTACCAAGTGAATTCAATACAGAAGCACCTGTTTACAAACATACAAGTGGAATATGTTCCTTAAAGAATTTTGGGTTAGAAATGGATAATATAACACATATTAGATCAATATTTCAATTAGAATGAGTGGTTAACAATTGGAGTTTATTAGAAACAACTTCTAATGAATATATAAAGTTTCACTGAAGTACAGACCTGAAAGATTCAAGAAGCTTTTGCCAAAGGATGAGGGCATGTCTGTCACCATGTGCTGAGCAATTATTTCCACTGCTCGGCTTTGCAAATTGTGTCTCTTTATAAAGTCCTCACTACATACAATGGCAGCGGCACTACCATCAGCTGTTGGGGCAGACATCCAGAATGTGATTGGAGAACATAACATCAACTTACTTCTGATTTGGTCCCGCGGAATCTCTCGAGAAATTGAAGCATTTATATTATTAACACTCTGTTTGTGATTTTTAAAAGCAATTTCAACAAAATCTTCAGACTTTGCATTTGGGTATTTTTCAAGATATTCTCTGGCTGCATAAGCAAATAACTTAATGACATCAGAAGTCATGTTGTTCATATATGGCTGAATGATCTCTGAGTCTGCTCCAATGTTTACCATATGATCCATGTGACGTTTGACAGGCGATGTTCTGTCAGTGTACCTCTCAGATAACCCTCGTTCCATCTTCTCAAAACCTTCAAAAGACATGATGTTTCAGTCCAAATCTAATATAGAATGCAGATTATTGAAAAGAAAATAACTTAAGATTGTGCATATATCCAGTTATTTACATCTTATTATAATTACAGATGCAGACAACTTTTAAAAATTCAATCACTAGTCATCTATTTTTAAAAATTTATTGGTTTCAATAGGTATTGTATGACATAGCAACACAGGTAGGTTATACAATGCCAAGGCAACGGAGTAAAGAACTTTGCTGAAGAGCACACCATGATAACTAACTCAGGATGATACATTGGTAGGATCTGAACCTGTACTCTGTTTTGATCATCAGTCTTACACACTAACCAGTGAGCCACTATGATCGGTCCTGTTGTATTATTTACCAATTAAGACATGCAAGGGTGCACACTGCACATATTAGACTTCCATAAGTCCTCTCAAAATTAAACTCTACTTAGAAGTGTTGACAATTATTATTTTTGGGAGAGTAAAACAATTAGTCCTGCTCAAAGAATTTAAACAATGCAGTTCATTGTCTACTTAAAAAAAACAATTATAACAAGTGCACTATCTTATACTTTCTTTTTCCTCCAATAGCCATTTCAGAAATACATGTATGTAATAAAGAAAGCTCTATATCTATTAGATGATGAATCATCACTTTTCTAACTCTGGGAACATTTAAAATATGCTACACTCATGCAAATTTCATTATTTTATATCTAAGCTGATATATACACCCTTGAATATCAATAATACAAATTTGGATGCAGTATTTACCACAATTCAAGTATCTACCTTGCACTCTGATTGATTAATTGATTCTGCCATTTAAAAGTATATCACAACTTACTGTCATGATCAGTGACATCATTCTGACTAATAGTTTGATTTTTTAAAATACATACCCAAAGCCATGACACACTCCTCCATTCCACTCTGAATCAGTCGTCTTGTCAGCATCAGAGCACTGGAACCTGATGAGCAGTTGTTATTAACATTATACACAGGTACACCTGTCAGGCCGAGCTCATACACTGCCCGCTGACCACTAGTTGGCTCTCCATAACAGTAACTGGCCACAACAGCTTGGATCTTCTCATAAGAGAGGCCTGCATCTCTCAGGGCAGCCTGACCTTTATGTGGAGATCAATATTGAAACAATAAACTATTCATATTTTAAAATCCATATTTCTTTTTAATTGATACCTTGCTTAATACATGCAATGGTATCAATAAATTCTTTCTTTTTAAAGTCATGTTCCAAAATTGTGAACTCAAAATTTATTAATATATCTTAATTGAAAAAAAACATAAATAACAACCCAATGTTACTTGCTCACTAATTCCATTATTATATATGCAACCAATGATTTTGGAACAGCTACATTGTAACCTCAGTGCTTATCATACATTGTATTCTTTACTTCACAAAATTTTTATTGATACATATTTTTTTCAACAAAGGATAAAAAAATTTAAAAAATATGCAAGCATTTGCTCATTTTTTTCCACAATATACTACATTGGACTTCAAAATTAAAAGTGAATTCAGTACTTAAATGTTACTTCCTGAGTGAATAATTAACTACCATAAACTTTTATGATTTTGTTTCATGCTAGAGATTTTGTTTGTAGCCCACATAATGTATTATGAAAGTAAGTCAATATTTCCTTTGAATTTTGACATACCTGCCTCTCGAGCCATGTCTGGGTAGTCCCATGGCTGGGTCTGGGGTTTGTGGAACTTGGTCTGACCAACTCCCACAACAAATACTCTTTTGGCTGAAGTCATCTTTTTCTAGATGCTATTTCAAGATATAAAAAAGGGAATAAAATAGAATTAAATTTCACATTTACTCCTGCCTCTTTTAACCCAATGGAGCCCCAATGAAGTTAATGGAACATATTTTACCCATGATTCTTGGAACCAAATCCTTATTTATCATGAAGACATGGAGGTAAAACTTGGGGAACAGGCTGATTCGGACCATGGCTGATTCGGACCAAGCTGATTCGGTCCAAATTACGGGCTAATTCGGACCAGATTTCTGGCTGATTCGGACCTGATTTTTTGCTGATTCGGACCATGTGAAATATCAATAGGTTTCGTCTAAGATTTAAATGTGTCACTTACGTTTAAACTTAAATGTTTAATTCCAGTAGAAACAGCCATGTAAAACTTTGCAAACATAACCGTTTTCTGTTTTATTTGTTTGTCTTGTCTATGTTTTGTATTTGCCTTTGAAAAAGACCCATTAAGAGTCGAAAGCACTCAGGCTAGTTAGATACTAATTTTGCACTGTTCGTTGTCAGTTTATTGCGCATATATATATCTATATATATATATATATATATATATATATATATATATATATATATATATATTCTTTATTTTGGTTGAACAAATCTAAATGCTATAGTTAATATGGAGTTTGTTCTGATTTTGGTTAGAAATTTGCCAGTAACTGTCTTACGTAAATTTAAAAGCCGAATATCAACTTTTTATATGCTCTTAGTATGTCTGCAAAAACAGTAATAACTACCAAACTAAATAATGTGTGTGTTACATGATTTTTTTCTTATAATAGTCCACATGGTCCGAATCAGCCCGTCATCTGGTCCGAATCAGCCTGTAATTTGGGCCGAATCAGTTATGGTCGGAATCAGCCATGGTCCGAATCAGCCAACATTCAAAACTTGCTAATAATCAAACAGAGAAATCGTTCTCATCATAATTAAATGATAAATCATGCATATTTTAAAAATTATTTCAGTGATTTGTTCCATTATGTCTACACGTGTGGGCTGTACTCTTCTGTATGTCATACAACGAAGGAGGTATTCACCAATGTAGCCAAGTGGTTAGCGTGCCAGGCTCGTGATCAAAAGTGTGTGGGTTTGAATCCTACCATCGGATCAGCCCAGGTTAGCTACTATTGTATATACTAAAACAAGGCAATATAATATTTTCTAAGCACTAACCAAACTATCCTGTCTCTCTCTCGTGGGAAAAAGTCTTTTGGTTTGGTCGGTTTTCATGACATTTTAAACAAACTTTTCCTCAGACAAAGTGAAAGACCAGCAAGTTGTTCTCCATTTTATTTTCTGGCGGTTCAGAAAAAAAAAAAAGAAAAAAAAAATGACCCCCCCCTCCCCTCCCCCATATCGTGTGATGTGCCTTACGTTGTAGAACTTGTTAAGCAGTTAAGCAGTACACATAGAACAAACAAACCAAGAGAAAATATTGAGTTCGAAATGTGATATACATATACTTGCAAAAGAAAGGAGATGGACACTGGTGACATAACGTTTTGAACGTTAGTTAACAAAAGGACATTTCAACAGACAGCTGGTATCAAACGTGACAGATTTTGACCTCTGTTATCAACGGTTTGTTTCTTGCATAAAGTGAATATTGAAACGAAATATTTGACAAATTAATCAGTTAAAATAGTTAAAAATATGACAGAAACATTCATAATTCTTTAATTATTTATTTTAGAGTTCTTTCATGCTTATATTAGAGTACTTTCTAAATGATGATAACACTGTTAGATTAAATAAAGTTGATTTCGTTGATGATATTTCATATGAAATAGTAAAATAGTAACAACCTTGTTTTTATCCTCACAATTCCACCCGTTGGAACAGAAATCGGTAGTGCCGGTCAAAGGATTGTTTTGAACAAAATATGGCAGCAAATACAGGGTACATCACTGTTTTTTCGACTTTAAATACAGGCTTTGCACGAAATGAATATATTGATGCAATGTAACAGTTTTGCGGAAGCTGCACGAAACTCTCTTCGCTGTTTCAACCGTAGTCCGACTTGTCAGACGCCTCCCCTGATATTAGTGTAATTTTGGGGACGACGCGTTATAGGACTTTGTCAGCTGACATTGCATATACACGTAACAATAAAACTCTAAAGCCAATGTGTAAAAAATGCCGACGTGTTTTTGATAAAAATAAAGAATATAAAAAATATTAACTATTAAATAGGGAAATAAGTTAACACAAATTTAGCAGCGGTTTAAATTATGTTTAATTTGATAACTGCAGGCATCGTAACAATATTAGTGAAAACCTGAAAGTTACAGACTATTATTAATATTAATTAATACTATTTGTAAAATATGATGAAATAATGAGAAAGTATGTTTTCTCAATGATAACAAGAATATCTAATAGTAAAAACTGTATATTGAAATCTCTTTGGAACTATGACATTCATGTAAATTCTCATTATTAGTAGATGGAACAAATTACTCTTCAGATGTGTCATTTCATTTTTACTCTTAATAATGCATGGCGCAGTTAATAGTTGTAGATGTTGCTGTATATCTGTAGGTTTGATTTATATATGTACTTTTATGTTTAAAATGTTTTTTTTTTACTTTATATTTTAATTTAGAGGTATGGACTTTGTAGTCTGAAATAAAGAATTCTTATCTTATCTTAATATAACTTAATTTTTCTTTAAAATAAACCAATAACATAATATAAATATACTTTTAATATTTAAAAAGATGTATTTTACTTTTAGTGTGTTAAGTAAAAATACATGCCCGTGGTTCTATTAGCGAATGTTAGTAAATCAAACCAGATTAAGAGATCATTTTGACCAGGTGAAATATTATTATAAGAAAAAGAACAGAACACTGATAAAATTTATAGTACAAGTATTACAAGTCATGGAAGTACTAGCTCAATAATGGGTGTGAATTTTTATATACATGTATAGATCTTGCTGTATTTGAAGTTTTCAGTATTTGTTCTGCATTGTGCCACCTATCATTTACTTATATACATGACCATAAGTTACTAGCTCTGCATCACCAGTTGATTGGGATTGATGATGATGATGATGATGAGTACACTGTTTTAAAAATGCACCCATGAAAATCTTTGCTTCCTAATCCTGTCATTACCCCCCCCCCCCCATGTTCTCAGATACAATACATATCATTTTAAAATCACGGTCTCTGTAAAATGTCAGTTAACCAGTCTGAAACTGTCCAATGATGTTATGCAAGAGTTAGATCATGTGATTGCCATCTTTGTCAAGAATCAAGAGATTAAATATATAGTAACAGCTAGGAGTCAAAACTTTAAAGTATGGGTGGTTATTTTCTGGTGACTTTTGCAACTGACAAGTGTTGACTTCAAAACTTTGTTGTACATGATTTATTACTTTTCACTGGAGTTGTTAAAACAGTCTGTGGTTGACATGTACTTTCATAATTATGCTGGTGTCCATTCTCAGCATTATCCTCCCTTCATCACAGGTGGTTACAGCTGCATTTCTTTAATTCTCTCTGATAAGTTCCATTGGATGGCAGAATGAGTGCCATGAAATTAAAATCCATTTTTTAAGTTGATTTACACATTGTGCAATAAAATAATACATCTATATATACATCAAGTTCCCAAAATTAGAACATGTATATACCATCATTAAAATCATTTTTCATGCTTCCACAATGTTAGAATAACTCCCCTTGCATAACCTGGTATCTACATGGTGTCTGTTTATCAGTTGTTTCCTACATTTGTTTGATTTTAAACTGGAAATTAAATGTATGTTAATATAGAGCAAAACACAGTAAATTAACATATATTATATAATATCAATAATATCTTTACGGTCATCATTATTTTTTGCTTATTTGTAGATCATAAACTTTTAGACCAATGATAACCATAGCAGTCTAGTATACTTTGGAAGGTCATTCTTTATGCATCCAAAGAAATACAGCAACAATCACTGTTAATAAAAGTATGTTGAAAGTTTTGGACAAGGTCAAGGTATAATCCAGTACAAGCCAAGTTGAATGTTGCATGCTGTGATGTTGCAGTGAAATCTCTGTATATTGATAAAAACTGTACTACCCAGATATTTCTTATGATGAACATGAAATATTCTTTTCTAAACTCCTTGTTAGTACCTGGTCACCAATGTAAAAAAAAAAGTCCATAGCTTCAATAATTTTCACCTGGATGATGACATTAAAGGTGCAAAGCATTCATCATAATTGATTAGACTTTGGGTAAACTATATTAGTATTACATTTTGGAATAATAATGTATATTGAGTAAATGCACCAATAATGACCTTGAATTGGTTGCATTATTATGATGCAGTATATAGAGAGTTGTCTCCCTGCAAAAATTATGTCTTGTTTCATTAGCTACTTATATGTGAAGAAACAATATTTAAGTATATCCAACAGAAACTCTGAATGAGAAATATAACAGATTTATTGACATTTTAATATATTATATTTGTCAGTAAATAAATTGTCCTAACAGAATTTACATATTCTTTTATTATGTCCCCTCTATGAGTACATGTCAAAATAACCAACAATCTCAACAGTAAATAATGGTATTGATTACAAAGAATAATGTGAAACTAAATGCTTACCATGTTTTACAAAATATACATGTAACGAGAAGCATACGTATCAATGAATCACAGAAAATCTCACCCATACAGTAAGTACTGGAAGTTTGAATTCATCTACACATTTTAGCAATATTTTTGTTATAATTCTTACAGAATATATGATACATTATTTGTGAATTATATTAATTCCAAATTTTAGTGCATTAACCGTTGTTTTCTATGGTAAAATGACCATTATACCATGTTTTCATTTACCAATTTTGATTGTGATCTATTAATGTTATGCAAATAGGAACCTTTTTCCATTTAGTTCAAGAAGGAATAATGGGATCCCCACCTGCTCCATTGTTATAAGTGGGTTTGCATGTTATCGTGGAATTCTAAAATGATAGAACTGTGCATGCTTGAGTATGTGTCTGGGAATGTAGAGAGAGTATTTATATAAAGTTTGTTAACTTTTTGGAATTTAATTAACTTTATACTTGTACATGTCTTGATAAGCACAGATCCCTCTTTTTGGTCAAAGCCTTAAATATTATCTTTGCAGATCACACATTTCTTAATCCTTGAACAGATCATGGAATGGGAACAGATCACACATTTCTTAATCCTTGAACAGATCATGGAATGGGAACAGATCACACATTTCTTAATCCTTGAACAGATCATGGAATGGGAACAGCTTTTAAAATTCATCCTAGTTTTGACTTCTTCTCTAGCAGAACATAGCCAATATCTATCAGAATATCTTGAAGTTTTTTGTTTTACTTACCAGTCTACATGTCCCATAGCAACCAGTTGGTAAACCTAGTTTTGACTTCTTCTCTAGCACAGCTAAGCCAGTATCCATCAGTCATGGTAGGAATGTTTTTAGAACATGTTTTATCAAAATTGTTTCAACTTGTTATGGCTTCCTTAGCAATTAGGTGGAAAATATATTTTCAACTTTTTATCTACAAAGGCTGTCATTTTATATCAAGCCTGGTATAAATATTTGTTAGGTTATGCATTTTTGTTCTAGGTGGCTCTCTCAAAATAGTATGGCAGCCATAGCAACTAGGTGGAAGAATCCATTTTTTTTACTTCTTCATTATTGCTATCTTCATGTGCATTGTTATACTCTCCATAAGAAGAACTCGAGGGGGAATAGTCTTTGACTAATGAGTCACCCTTCATAAATAAAGCATTATTATTATTATTAATATTATTATTATTATTATTTGACAGGTTTAACCGGTCTCTATAAACTTGGTAGGAGTATGTCTTAGAACATTATTTATCAAAATTTTGTTCCGAGTGGCTAAGGAGTAGCATTGTGCTTTCAACATTAACCATTTGGAAAACCTACTTTCACTTTCTCTCAAAATGCTCAACAAATTTTGATCAAACTTAGCAGGAAACTTTCACTGGACATGTTTTTTTTCAAAATTGTGTTTGGCATTGCTATTGTAAGAATAATGTGGTTTGATGTCATGTTTTTGAGGAAAGGCACTAAGAAACTTATGTTTCTTGTTATTTTTTTGCAACAGTGTAACTTCTATTGCAACCATATGGAAAACCCATGTTTATACTGTTATTTAAAGCATTTGTGCCAATTTCACACAAACCTGAAAGCCATGGTGGCACAGTCAGTAAGCTTACAATTCAAGGGTTGCAGCTTCAACTCTTGTTTTAGGCAAGATGACTGCCTTGTTGTATTTTTAGAAAAGTCACTTTTTTGGTGTGTTAAAAGTGCTGTTAAATAACTGTTTTTTAGTACACACTTTATCCAAATATTGTTAAGATTGGCTTGCCTAGTAACATTGTCATCCATGGCAACTTATCTCTGGATTGGTTGAGTCAATATTAACCATGATTGTAAGTACATGTTCTGTCAAAATTATGTTTGGGTTGCTCTCCATGTAGCTTTGTGGCTTTCATAGCAATGATAGGGAAAGCCATTTTAAACTTTTAGGCTTGAAAGACATACAATTTCTGTCAGACCTAAGAGTCATGATAGCAAGGTTGGTAGAATGTTGGACCAAGGGTCACAGGTTTGATACCTGCCCAGGTCAACTTAGCTTGACCATCTTAGTGTGTTCTAGGGGAAGGGTACTTGCTTCCCAATTCCTGGTCAAGATATAAATGTGTTAAAAGTGGGTTAAGACCAACCAGTAAATCAATAAAAATCAGGCAGGAATGTTTCTTAGAACAATAATCTGTCAGATTTGTGTCCGACATGTCTCCCAAAGCAGTTTTGTAAATATTTTCCTGTAAAATCTTTCAGGTCTTTTGGTCAATAATTTCCAGTCAGCTGTATCCTATTAGTGAATACAGAGGACAAATGAAATGTAGCAGGATTTAATTATAAAATGTATATTACATGATTAGATTTTCAGACCATTTTACAGTTTTACAATGTTTAATGATTAGGGAACTTTTTGAGCCTTTACACTTTTATGATGGGCTTGCTAACACATTGAAGCTAAACCTAATTAGGGTATTTAAAAATATTAAAAATGTTTATAACTTTTTGTTTATTAATGCTTTTTGTTTGCAGTGAGGATATAGATGTTTAATAATTTGTAAATAGGGTGAATAAAACTTCTTGCAATTCATAATATTATAATTTTTTAAATGTTCTAATTTGTAAATAGGGTGAATAAAACTTCTTGCAATTCAATATATTTTAATTTTTTAAATGTTCTAATTTGTAAATAGGGTGAATAAAACTTCTTGCAATTCAATATATTTTAATTTTTAAATGTTCTAATTTGTAAATAGGGTGAATAAAACTTCTTGCAATTCAATATATTATAATTTTTTAAATTTTCTAATTTGTAAATAGGGTGAATAAAACTTCTTGCAATTCAATATATTTTAATTTTTAAATGTTCTAATTTGTAAATAGGGTGAATAAAACTTCTTGCAATTCAATATATTATAATTTTTTAAATGTTCTAATTTGTAAATAGGGTGAATAAAACTTCTTGCAATTCAATATATTTTAATTTTTAAATGTTCTAATTTGTAAATAGGGTGAATAAAACTTCTTGCAATTCAATATATTATAATTTTTTAAATGTTCTAAGCATACAATGTGGGTGGAAGGAACATATAGATTAATTAATGCTTTTAAATTAATTCATATACTGCATGTAATCTCCGTTTTTATTAATGCTTTTAAATTAATTCATATACTGCATGTAATCTCCGTTTTTAGAAGGCTGGCTGGAAAGACCATTTTTGTAACTGGGGCCAGTCGAGGCATTGGGAAAGCCATAGCGCTGAAAGCTGCTAGAGATGGGGCCAATATCGTAATAGCAGCCAAAACAGCTGAGCCACATCCAAAGCTCCCAGGAACCATTTACACTGCAGCGAAAGAGAGTGAGTTTTTGTTACAGTTAATTTAAAACCTCTTTTTTCTTATGTCAGTATCTAGATGTCTGGGGGGAGGGGAATTTCTGCAGTAAAAAAACAAAACATTTGTCTAAATTTCTATCCTCTGCTGAAAACATCTTTTTTGGGGGTGGGGTAATATATATACGGTATAATGTTGTTCCAAATTTTTCATTAAAAGTCATTCCTACGCCTGTAAATGTCTCCATAGAAAATGTGATCAATGATAAAAGGAATCATAAAATCCAATTAAAACTAGAAATGCAAAACAAGGAATCCTAAAAAGAAATATTGATAGTTTTTGCAAGTGTATGAATTAATAGCTGTCCAAACAAGTGTGTTCCAATTATTAGCATCACTATATAACATGAATAATTGTGAAATTCTCACTTCATGTAGTAAAATGTTTGTGGCTATGGTCAGTGATTCTTTCACCTGTTGTCAAATATTGCTATCTACGGGTATACATATGAAATGAGAAACTGAATGATGTACTGTACAAAATCAGACATATTTGACATATATGACAGTGACTATCCCAGGTATTGCTTCAATAAAGAGGAAGTGAACCATTAATGGCTAGATTTAGGACAAAATAATTTTCTTTGAACATTTCCCCAAAAATGATCATGAACTGACCTTGGAAAAAAATTGGTAACTGCTCAATGCCATACACTTTGTGGGCCGAAACTTAATCTAAAATCTTTCTAATGCAAATTCATTCCTGTGCTCAAAATCCTCCTGTAATTGTGCATTCTTGATATTATGATGTAGAGTATAGATATACATGTTTGTTATTTAAAGTTCTGTATCATATAATGACATAATTGATTACAAAAATCAGAAATATTTGCAAGAGAATTATTTACTTAAAATTGTTGCTTTACATAGTTCCTATTTTGTAATTTATTTTTTTGATTATTCATATACTCACCTTTTCTTTAATTGGCTGCACATTGCTCAAGTATTGAAATAGAAATGAAAGTTTTCTCTCTTTTGTGTGGATTTACAAATACCTTGCGACAATGAATGTCAAATTCTAACTGCATATTAGCAATGCTATGGATAAATTCAGCTTAGTCATGGAATCAACACTTGTTTGTGAACACTCTAAGGGCTTTTTATGACCATATTTTGATCAAACATGGTATGTAAGCTTATATCATCAGGACCACAGGTGGAATCATGTGTCAGAAACATCCACCTGATATTAATGAAGTGACTTGTTACCTGAGCTTGTTACCATTTTAATGGGTTTATTTTTGTCAACAGAATTGGTGTATTGTTATGGCTGATTTGATTAAGATCTTGCTATATAACTTCAGCGATGAGTGCCATCATTGCTTATCTAGGTATAGGACATGAAAATTGAAATATCAATTTTTGTAAGTAAATCAGGCTATTTTAGCATGTACTTACAATCATGCATCCAAGATTGAAAAAAAATCAGTCTCAGCTGTCTCTGTTATGCAGCGTGGCGTACTTTTGTGACATGAAAGGAGTGGGGAGTTGACAATTCTCAAAATGCAATTTTGTCAATTTTTAGAAAAACCTGGTCCTACTTAAAATCATGAAAATGAACAGAGTCTACAACTCTGGATTGTGCCAGAAAACATGTGTATAGCTTCAGTTTTAATTAGGACAAACAATGAAAGCTATACCAAATCACACGTCGTCAGCCTGCTGAGGAATGTGTGTACTCATTATTTTGAATAGAGCTTTCTAGGACTAAATTCATATAGATATAATCTTGCCTTGACACCGTTTATTTAAACAAGTTTAATTACATACATTTTAAGAGAAGACATAAACACTATTTTTGCTTCTCTGAATGAAAATCAATATAAATATATATATTAAATAACTTCTAGAAGTTATTAAATCTAGTTTTGTACACTAATGCCATTGACAGAGAATGGGGTCAATGTGCTAAATGTTTGAGGGATAATTTGGCCTGCGCACCAGTCAATGCAGATATGGCTGAAACCACCAGATAGGACTCCTGATTTGAGACTTCATACAGTAAATAGAGGTTACTCAGAATTATTAAATATACATGGATATATTCCAAATTGTTGGAATCTTAAGACCTACCATGTTTATTGGCATTATCTCCTCTAAATGTATGAAACTAAAACTTTCAAAATTTTCAACACTTAAAAAAAATACTATTTTTTTTCTTCCATGGGCCGCTAAGGACAATAAACAAGTATCCGGATATGTATTCTGTTGGGTTCCAATGATTTTACATTCAAATGATCCAATTTTATTTCACAATATGCCGTTACTGCCGTAACAGCAGACCACTGTTCTGGAACCTAAGCGGCATAAAAAACCGGGAAGCCAGAAGTGGGTTATTTCCCCTGTCAGTTCTATACCTAGCTTATCTTGATCAAAGAGGCTGACCTTTTAACCACTTGTGAGATCATAGTTCTAATCAGACTCACAATGTAACATAATATCATTAAGATCATTAGGAAGTTAGATAATGATCAGACTCAGTATGTAACCTAATATCATTAAGATTATTGATAAGTTAAATAATTAATGATCAGAATCACTATGTAACCTAATATCATTAAGATTACTGGTAAGTTAAATAATTAATGATCAGACACAGTATGTAATCTAATATCATTAAGATTATTGATAAGTTAAATAATTAATGATCAGAATCACTATGTAACCTAATATCATTAAGATTACTGGTAAGTTAAATAATTAATGATCAGACACAGTATGTAATCTAATATCATTAAGATTATTGATAAGTTAAATAATTAATGATCAGACACAGTATGTAACCTAATATCATTAAGATTATTGATAAGTTAAATAATTAATGATCAGAATCACTATGTAGCCTAATATCATTAAGCTCATTGGAAAGTTAGATAATTAATGATCAGGCACAGTATGTAATCTAATATCATTAAGATCATTGGTAAGTTAAATAATTAATGATCAGACACAGTATGTAACCTAATATCATTAAGATTATTGATAAGTTAAATAATTAATGATCAGAATCACTATGTAGCCTAATATCATTAAGCTCATTGGAAAGTTAGATAATTAATGATCAGGCACAGTATGTAATCTAATATCATTAAGATCATTGGTAAGTTAAATAATTAATGATCAGACACAGTATGTAACCTAATATCATTAAGATTATTGATAAGTTAAATAATTAATGATCAGGCACAGTATGTAATCTAATATCATTAAGCTCATTGGGAAGCTAGATAATTAATGAGATCAGTGCATATTAACTATTTAATCTTGTGTCCAATTGACTGAGCTTGTTTTGACTATAGCTTTAATATTTAAGATCAGATTTTGTATTTAAGCTTACACCATGATAAGCAGTATCCACATATTAATGCGGTTTATTTCTCTTTAAGATTGTTACTGCTCTGGAAGCTGTATTTTTTAAATACATAATTACATAATTAAATACATAATTACATACATAATTTGGTCAAACTCATTACATAGGTTTATATTCGAAAGATATTGGATGAATTTGATAATGAGAAAAATCCTCACTTATAAATATGGCACATTTGCATCTGATTGGTTCAACTTGCTTCAACGTTAGAGGCCAGATTTTTTATTTTGATCATATTTTGTATATAAGCCCATAGAGCTTGACTATTTAGTACTATTATTAGTAAAAACTGTACATATTACTGAGGCATTCTGCCATGCATTTCTAATCATATTTTGATCAAACTTGGTTTGTACGCTTATATAAAAATAATTTTGGATAAATTTGATTATGAGCATTATCTGGCTTGTAAATGACTTTTTCATCTGATGACTCAAATGCTTATGAATTATGGCCTTGAGTACTGTGATGATTTGGAATCTTGATTACTCAAATGCTTATGAATTATGGCCTTGATGACTGTAATGACTTTGTAGTCTTGATTACTCAAATGCTTGTGAATTATGGCCTTGAGGACTGTAATGATTTTGTAGTCTTGATGACTTGAAATATATGGTAATAATTGTTCTGTTTTACCAAGAAAAGGGAAAATCAAAGGGAAAAAAATAGCCGAAGTAAATTTACCATAGAAAAAGTTCTGCAGCAGCAAAATCTCTAAGGAAGTATGTTTCTCTATACCACCAGTATCAAAAAACTTTGTTAAAAAATGTCTCAGTGAACTTGATACCAAGAAAGCTACAGGACTTGATCAGATTGGTCCAAGACTCATTAAATCTTCTGCCTCTGCTATTTTAGCTAGCATAACATTCATAATTAATTTAAGTATTGCAACCTCATCTGTCCCCAAAATATGGAAAACTGCAAAAGTAACTCCTATTTACAAATCTGGATCTAAGAATGATGCTGATAACTACCGACCAATCTCAATACTACCAACCTTGTCAAAATTGATTGAAAAACATGTCCATGACTCATTCATGTCATATTTAACCAAACACTTGCTGTTAGACCCTAATCAATCAGGCTTTAGACAGAAACATTCATGTGAGACTGCCTTGATCTCCCTAACTGATAAATGGTTTCAAGCACTTGACCAAGGTAAAATAATAGGATCTGTATTTGTAGATTTCAGGAAAGCGTTTGACATGGTGGATCATGAAATCCTTTTGAAGAAACTAAAAATCTACCAATGCGATGAAAAAACAGTTAGATGGTTTACTTCATACTTAAGTGAGAGAACACAACATGTTTATATAAATAACGCTCTGTCCGAACCTGAAACAGTTTGATATGGAGTGCCACAAGGCTCAATTCTAGGTCCATTACTATTTATTTTATTTATTAACGACCTACCACTTTTACTAAGAGACTCGATATCATCTACAGATCTCTATGCAGATGACACAACATTATCAGACATCCAAAATACAAAGCATGAACTCGAAATCTCTTTACAGAATGCATTAAACAAGCTGGAAAACTGGTGCACATGCAATGGCATGGTAGTAAATACTGGTAAAACTAAAATATTACTTATCTCAACAAGGAAAAAAAGGAAAAATCTTGATAGCAATGAACTATGTCTAACATGGAAGGATAAAAATTTGCAAATGGTCTGTCATGACAGACTACTTGGTGTTTTGGTAGATAATAATCTATCATGGACTGATCATATCAAACATATCAGTAAAAAGGTCAATTCAAGTTTATGGCTTCTCAGTAGGATAAGACATTTTCTCCCTGAAAGGCACAGAAAATTATTTTATAGCAGTTACATACAACCGTATTTTGACTACTGTAATACAGTATGGGGTAATTCAAATGATAAAAACATATCAAAGTTGGAAAAAATTCAGAAAAGAGCATTAAGGCTAATATCAAACCAGAAAGAAAGCAAGGAAAATTTAGCTGGTAAGTTAAAAATATTACCTATTAAAGACCGAATATGTTTAAGAAAAGCCAAATTAATGTACAGGATATCCAATAATAGTGCTCCTGAATATTTACAATCCCTATTCCAGTATAGGCTACCTGGTAATACACCCAACCTGCGATCAGTATCTACAAAACAGTATAAAATTCCCAAACCAAATAAGGAATTATTTAAGAAAAGTTTCCAATACTCTGGAACTTTGCTCTGGAATAGTATTCCAGTTGAGATTAGAAATGCCCACTCTATTTCCATCTTCCAAACCCAATATATCCAGTGGCTTCTGAGATGCTGTTGAATTAAATAAATTCCTTGTTTGAGGGCCTCAAGGTAGATTAATTCTTAGCTAATTGTGTTACCCTCTTTAAATAAAGTCATTACTCACATATCTGTTTCTATTGGTTACTCTTAACAAACTGCACAGACCCAGATCTGCCTTTGAATAATATGCCAGGTAACCTGGGTCTGTGTAGTTTGCATTTGGACTTGACTTATAAGTGAGGATATACGTTATCTCCATTCATTCATTGTGTTTACCGATACATTCTTCTTAAAGATTATGTTCATTATTTCTTCCTTGCTTACTTGTTTGTAATTATTTCTCTATAATTATGTTCATTATTTCTTCCTTGCTTTCTTGTTTGTAATTATTTCTCTATAATTATGGTCATTATTTCTTCTTTGCTTTCTTGTTTGTAATTATTTCTCTATAATTATATTCATTATTTCTTCCTTGCTTACTTGTTTGTAATTATTTCTCTATAATTATGTTCATTATTTCTTCCTTGCTTTCTTGTTTGTAATTATTTCTCTATAATTATGTTCATTATTTCTTCCTTGCTTTCTTGTTTGTAATTATTTCTCTATAATTATGGTCATTATTTCTTCTTTGCTTTCTTGTTTGTAATTATTTCTCTATAATTATGTTCATTATTTCTTCCTTGCTTTCTTGTTTGTAATTATTTCTCTATAATTATGGTCATTATTTCTTCTTTGCTTTCTTGTTTGTAATTATTTCTCTATAATTATATTCATTATTTCTTCCTTGCTTACATGTTTGTAATTATTTCTCTATAATTATGTTCATTATTTCTTCCTTGCTTTCTTGTTTGTAATTATTTCTCTATAATTATGGCCATTATTTCTTCTTTGCTTTCTTGTTTGTAATTATTTCTCTATAATTATATTCATTATTTCTTCCTTGCTTTCTTGTTTGTAATTATTTCTCTATAATTATGTTCATTATTTCTTCCTTGCTTTCTTGTTTGTAATTATTTCTCTATAATTATGTTCATTATTTCTTCCTTGCTTTCTTGTTTGTAATTATTTCTCTATAATTATGGTCATTATTTCTTCTTTGCTTTCTTGTTTGTAATTATTTCTCTATAATTATGTTCATTATTTCTTCCTTGCTTTCTTGTTTGTAATTATTTCTCTATAATTATGTTCATTATTTCTTCCTTGCTTTCTTGTTTGTAATTATTTCTCTATAATTATGGTCATTATTTCTTCTTTGCTTTCTTGTTTGTAATTATTTCTCTATAATTATGTTCATTATTTCTTCCTTGCTTTCTTGTTTGTAATTATTTCTCTATAATTATGGTCATTATTTCTTCTTTGCTTTCTTGTTTGTAATTATTTCTCTATAATTATGTTCATTATTTCTTCCTTGCTTACTTATTTGTAATTATTTCTCTATAATTATGTTCATTATTTCTTCCTTGCTTTCTTGTTTGTAATTATTTCTCTATAATTATGTTCATTATTTCTTCTTTGCTTTCTTGTTTGTAATTATTTCTCTATAATTATGTTCATTATTTCTTCCTTGCTTTCTTGTTTGTAATTATTTCTCTATAATTATGGTTATTATTTCTTCTTTGCTTTCTTGTTTGTAATTATTTCTCTATAATTATATTCATTATTTCTTCCTTGCTTACTTGTTTGTAATTATTTCTCTATAATTATATTCATTATTTCTTCCTTGCTTTCTTGTTTGTAATTATTTCTCTATAATTATGGTCATTATTTCTTCTTTGCTTACTTGTTTGTAATTATTTCTCTATAATTATGGCCATTATTTCTTCTTTGCTTTCTTGTTTGTAATTATTTCTCTATAATTATGTTCATTATTTCTTCTTTGCTTTCTTGTTTGTAATTATTTCTCTATAATTATGGTCATTATTTCTTCTTTGCTTACTTGTTTTTAATTATTTCTCTATAATTATATTCATTATTTCTTCTTTGCTTTCTTGTTTGTAATTATTTCTCTATAATTATGTTCATTATTTCTTCCTTGCTTTCTTGTTTGTAATTATTTCTCTATAATTATGGTCATTATTTCTTCTTTGCTTTCTTGTTTGTAATTATTTCTCTATAATTATGTTCATTATTTCTTCCTTGCTTACTTGTTTGTAATTATTTCTCTATAATTATGTTCATTATTTCTTCCTTGCTTTCTTGTTTGTAATTATTTCTCTATAATTATGTTCATTATTTCTTCCTTGCTTTCTTGTTTGTAATTATTTCTCTATAATTATGGTCATTATTTCTTCTTTGCTTTCTTGTTTGTAATTATTTCTCTATAATTATGTTCATTATTTCTTCCTTGCTTTCTTGTTTGTAATTATTTCTCTATAATTATGGTCATTATTTCTTCTTTGCTTTCTTGTTTGTAATTATTTCTCTATAATTATGTTCATTATTTCTTCCTTGCTTACTTGTTTGTAATTATTTCTCTATAATTATGTTCATTATTTCTTCCTTGCTTTCTTGTTTGTAATTATTTCTCTATAATTATGTTCATTATTTCTTCTTTGCTTTCTTGTTTGTAATTATTTCTCTATAATTATGTTCATTATTTCTTCCTTGCTTTCTTGTTTGTAATTATTTCTCTATAATTATGGTCATTATTTCTTCTTTGCTTTCTTGTTTGTAATTATTTCTCTATAATTATATTCATTATTTCTTCCTTGCTTGTTTGTAATTATTTCTCTATAATTATGTTCATTATTTCTTCCTTGCTTTCTTGTTTGTAATTATTTCTCTATAATTATGGTCATTATTTCTTCCTTGCTTACTTGTTTGTAATTATTTCTCTATAATTATATTCATTATTTCTTCCTTGCTTACTTGTTTGTAATTATTTCTCTATAATTATGTTAGATTTTCTGTGCAATTAGTGATGTTAAAGTTGTTTTTTTTTCCAGTGTAGAACGGATCAGTGGTCAAGATCACAGCGTTTGTTTGTTTGATTAGGATTTTTAATGTAGCTTTAACAATTTTTCAGTCATATCACTATGATGTCTGCAGTGAGGCAGTTTATAGTGATGTCTAGCAATGGGAAATCATGCCGCAGACATGTAGCATGATGTCCCACCCAATCACATTATCCTGACACTAGGCCACTCAGTCCTAACACTAACCTCTTAATGCTGAGTGTCAAGCGAGGCAGCTGTTAGTACCATTTTTGTAAGTCTTTGATATAACTTGGCCAGGGATCGAACCCATGACCTCCCACTTCCGAGGCGGATGCTCTAACAACTAGGCCACCGGAATGGTCTCTCAGCATTTGTTGTCTAGCCATTAAACTAACATTTTTATACAATTAGTTAGCAACTCATGTTTAATTAGTATGAAAGATTTGTTAAATCTTATATTGAGCACTTTTTTTTTCTTACTTGTAATAATACTTGTTTCTGACTTGTATTCATTTGTTTTACACAGTTGAAGAGGCTGGTGGCAAGTGCCTGCCATGTATTGTGGACATTCGTTTTGAGGATCAAGTTGAGGCAGCTGTCCAGTCAGCCGTCCAGAAGTTTGGAGGAATTGACATCCTTGTTAACAATGCTAGTGCAATTAGTTTGACTGGGACTCTTCAAACTCCAGTGAAGAAATACGACTTAATGATGGGCATCAATGGAAGAGGGACTTACTTATGGTATGCAGAGTTTCTTTTGCTTTTTGATTTTATTTATTTTCTTTAATTGAATTTAAAGTTATGACAACTTACATGATCATGATGACTCAGGTGTTTATGTAATATAGTCTTGATGACTCAAATGCTTATGCATTATAGCCTTGATGACTGTAATGATTTTAATGATTATGCATTATGACCATGAGGACCATAATGATTTTGTAGTGTTGTGACTCAAATGCTTATGTATTGTGTCCTGACTGAGATGGTGGTCTTGAAGACTTAGATATTTATATAATGGAGTTTTGATGACTTAAATATGTATTGTATCCTTAATGACTGAGATGGTGGTCTTGATGACTTAGATATGTAATGGAGTCTTGATGACCAAGATGCTTAAATAATGTGGTCTTGATGACTCCAGTGTTTATGTACTCTTGTCAACTTACATGTTGATGTGGTATTTTTTTAATTTGAGAACTTTTAAGACAGTGACCAAATATGGAAAATTTATCACAAAACTTTGATTGGTTCAGAACCAGGCTTTAAACTAGGGACCACAAAGATGCAAATGGCACAGGTCACTATACCAACAAATGTGCAGAATGATAATGTTGTGACTAGACTACCATGTATACTTGCTTATAAGTAGAGTCCAATTTGCAGACTGCACAAACCCAGATCTTCTAGCACATAGTGTGCTGGCAAATCTGGGCCTGTGCACTTTTTTGGCTTGTATTCAGTAAAACAAACAAAATGTAACCTGATCTGCATGTACATTATGCTATGGCAGATCAGGATCTTTGTTGTTTGGAGTTTGACTTGATTTAAAAGCAAGTATATATGACAAATGAACTCTGTAACTGTTACAGTATACAATTAGAGCCAATGTTATTAGGCTATTTGACAAATAGTCCAACCATTTGTTAGTATATATGCTTGAGGATATTTTTCCACATGCTATGGGTGCACACTTGGCCATATAACTTGAAATATATGGTAATAATTGTTGTTGTTATGTAGTAGGGCTTAATGCCATTTTTCAGCACACGATAGGCTATACATGGCAGCCAGTATTATTGGTGGAGGAAGAACCCGGGAAAACCCGGGAAAGAAAGAACCACCGACCCACGAGAAGCTACTGGCAAGCTTTCTCACATACCCACGTTAGCCGAATCTTAGACTCGAACCCATGCAGACAGAGATGAGATGGCAGTGATCCATAACGGAGAGCGCTTTAGACACCTCAGCCACTTGGGGCCCCAAGTAATAATTGTTGTGTTGTACCAAAGAAAGGGAAAATCAAAGGCAGAAAAATAGCCGAAGTAAATTTACCATATTTACTCATTTTAAAGGCTTTCAGATTTTGTGGATCTCAAAGATGATACAGTTTATGAATATAATGCCCAAGCAAGGAACAGTGAATTTTTTTGTATTTAAACAATATCGCCTTATATTAAATCTATGAATAATGCAAGGAACAGTGATTTTTAGTGTGGAAACAATATCGCCTCATATTAAATCTATGAATATAAGTTTAAATGAAAATGTCATTGTTCACAAAGCCATTAAAAGAAAAAACACATCCAACTATTTGAATTACATCTGATGGTCCTTCATATTATCATTTACCGATTTACAATCTCTGTACAGAAATAGACATTTTAAAATCAAAATGATCTTTAGCGCAGAATTTTACTGTTCTACCTTTAATGTCTTTGCAGAAAAAGAATCAATTAATAATAAAAACTGTTGATTCATTGCAGCTCTAGAGTTTGTCTCCCCCACCTGATGAAGAGTAAAAACCCTCATATACTGAACATCAGTCCTCCCCTTAACATGAATAACAGGTGGTTCAAGGGGCATGTGGGTAAGTTAGTTGGTTTGGGATCTGAATGTGTATTAAATATGGTCTCGCATGCTCACTTCATTTCAGCTGCAAAATATCTTAATCAGCATGTGTTGAAATAATTATGATTGATTTGTTTGCATTCTTGTTTTGGATTAAATAATATATTAATCAAAGGCAATTAAAAATATCATAAAATAATCTTTTCTTAGCGATTACATTTTGTCGATTTAATGTCTGAAAGTAAAGAGCAAGTGCTTGATGACTTGTGTGCATGGTTGCTCATGCTGTATATATGGTTTCATATTTATCATTATCATATTAATGTTATTATTAATGTTATTGCTTATTATTGGCTCTTTCATTGAGAGCCTATTCTGTTTTGTGATTTAAAACTATTATTACCTAGAATACATAATCATAAGAATAAAATATTTAAGAATTATAAATTAACAGGATTATATTGTAATATATTTAGATAATTAGCACCCTTAACAATGCTGGAAAACAATGTACAGCTAATGATAATCATTTTTTCATTCAGTTACTGTATGTCATAGGTGCCATGTGTATATTTCTTACAAAAGCTCTAAATGGCCAGCATAGAGAAGGTGCATATTGATGATAATAAGAATAGATTTAGTTGCTTTTTTGTATTTTCAGCTTACACAATGGCTAAGTATGGGATGTCCATGTGTGTTCTGGGTATGTCGGAGGAATTTAAGTCAGAGGGAGTTGCTGTAAATGCCTTGTGGCCAAGAACAGGTGGGGATAAAGGGAGATAATGCTTCTGTGAAAGTATTCCACTTTTCATTCTGTATATTTTATTTATTGTTGCTGAATATTTTTTATTATTGACTTCACAAGTACGTGGAATGTAATCAATAGTTATGCATGTTTCCCTGAAAAAAGACATTATTTTATTAAAAGGCATAAATTATACAAAAAGGCGTTATTTTATTAAAAGGCATAATTTATACAAGTTTAAAATCTTGTCCACATGTCTGATGACCATACACGTAACCTTTAGCCATGACATAAGTCATTCATGGTTTTCAGAATTTAATTATTGAAAGAAATAATGGTGAATTTGTATCCTTGTGAATTTGCACCTTCTGGAGTAGTTTTTAAACGTATTTACTGTGTTATTTGCTGTAGTCATCCATCAAACTATTTATTACATTAATAGCTGTAGTCATCCATCATACTATTTTTTATATTATTAGCTGTAGTCATCCATCATAATATTTACTATCTTATTAGCTGTAGTCATCCATCAGACTATTTATTATGTTATTAGCTGTAGTCATCCATCATAAGGGACCCCGAGTGGTCTAAAGTGCTCTCCGTTATGGATCACTGCCATCTCACCTCTGTCTGCATGGGTTCAACCGCTCCGGTGGCCTAGTGGTTAGAGCGTCCGCCCCAGAAGCGGGAGGTCGTCGGTTCGTTCCCCAGCCGAGTCATACCAAAGACTTACAAAAATGGTACTAACAGCTGCCTTGCTTGACGCTCAGCATTAAGAGGTTAGTGTTAGGACTGGTCGGCCTGGTGTCAGGATAATGTGACTGGGTGAGACATCATGCTACATGTCTGCGGCATGATATCTCAGTGCTCGACATCACTATAAACTGCCTCACTGCAGACATCGTAGCGATATGACTGAAAAATTGTTAAAGCTACGTTAAAAATCCTAATCAAACAAACAAACAAACAAACTGCATGGGTTCGAGTCTCAGATTCGGCCAATGTGGGTATGTGAGAAAGTTTGCTAGTAGCTTCTCGTGGGTCAGTGGTTCTTTCTGGGTTTTTTTCCGGTTCTTCCTCTACCATTAATACTGGCCACCATGTATGGCCTATCGTGTGCTGAAAATTGGTGTTAGACCCTACAACAACAACATCCATAATACTATTTACTACATTATTAGCTGTAGTCATCCATCATACTATTTGCTGTGTTATTAGCTGTAGTCATCCATCATATTATTTACTGTTATTAGCTGTAGTCATCCATCATATTATTTACTGTGTTATTAGCTGTAGTCATCCATCATATTATTTACTGTGTTATTAGCTGTAGTCATCCATTACACTATTTACTGTGTTATTGGCTGTAGTCATCCATTACACTATTTACTGTATTATTGGCTGTAGTCATCCATTACACTATTTACTGTGTTATTAGCTGTAGTCATCCATTACACTATTTACTGTGTTATTAGCTGTCGGCATCCATTACACTTTTTACTGTGTTATTAGCTGTAGTCATCCATTACACTATTTACTGTGTTATTAGCTGTAGTCATCCATCATATTATTTACTGTGTTATTAGCTGTCGGCATCCATTACACTATTTACTGTGTTATTAGCTGTAGTCATCCATCACACTATTTACTATGTTATTAGCTGTAGTCATCCATCATATTATTTACTGTGTTATTAGCTGTAGGCATCCATCATATTATTTACTGTGTTATTAGCTGTAGGCATCCATCATATTATTTACTGTGTTATTAGCTGTAGTCATCCATCATAATATTTACTACATTATTAGATGTAGTCATGCATCATACTTTATGCTATGTTATTAGCTGTAGTCATCCATCATATTATTTATTGTGTTATTAGCTGTAGTCATCCATTACACTATTTACTGTGTTATTAGCTGTCGGCATCCATCATACTTTCGGCTGTTATTAGCTGTCTACATGCATCATATTATTTACCATGTTATTAGCTGTAGTCATCCATCATATTATTTATTGTGTTATTAGCTGTAGTCATCTATCATAATATTTACTACATTATTAGATGTAGTCATGCATCATACTTTATGCTATGTTATTAGCTGTAGTCATCCATCATATTATTTATTGTGTTATTAGCTGTAGTCATCCATTACACTATTTACTACATTATTAGATGTAGTCATGCATCATAATATTTACTACATTATTAGATGTAGTCATGCATCATACTTTATGCTATGTTATTAGCTATAGTCATCCATCATATTATTTACTATGTTATTAGCTGTAGTCATCCATCATATTATTTACTGTGTTATTAGCTGTAGTCATCCATCATATTTTTTACTGTGTTATTAGCTGTAGTCATCCATCATATTTTATGCTATGAATGTTATTATCAGCAGTCATTCAGCATACTATATGCTATACCTATGTTTGCCCTTCAACAGCTAGAATGACATGTGCTAATTATCTTATTGCCTGCATCACCACTCTGGTGGACTAAGTGGTAAGAGTGTATGCCTTGTATGCTGGAAGTCATGGGTTCAAATCTTGACCAAGTCATACCAAAGACATAAAAATGGTACTTTTATCTGCCTTGCTTGGCAATAACCATTGAAAGGTTAGTGTTAGGACTGGTTGGCCTGGTATCAGGATAATGTGGATATGATGCTATGTGTCTGTGGCATGATGCCTTAGAGTTAGACATCACTATAAGCTGCCACACTGCAAACATCATAGCGATATAAGTGAAAAATTGTTAAAGCTATGTTAAAAATTCCACATCACACACACATTGTCTCTGTGTACCCTGCATACTATTTACAAAGTATTGTTTTGTCTCAGCCCACCCTGCATACTATTTACCATGCATGTTGTCATTTTTCATTCATCCCATATCTTTAGCTTTCATCACAACACAAAGGAAAACCCGCACCAGATATAATCTCTGAGAAATTGAGTTTCCCACCCATCCCCACCCCAAAAACCAAAGTGAATAACTTGGTACTATATCAACCATGAAATCCACAGAATTTAGTACCCTATGGGTGCAAGTGAATTTATATTATTCGATACAGCATATAAGTATTTTCAGTTAATTATTTTTAGGAACAGTCAAAATTGGCATATCTTGATGCCCTCTTGGCATGTGTGGATGTCCCTCTTGGCATGTGTGGATGTTCCTCTTGGCATGTGTGGATACCCTCTTGGCATGTGTGGATGCCCTCTTGGCATGTGGGGATGTACCTTTTGGCATGTGTGGATACCCTCTTGGCATGTGTGGATGTCCCTCTTGGCATGTGTGGATATCCTCTTGGCATGTGTGGATGTCCCTCTTGGTATGTGTGGATGTCCCTTTTGGTATGTGTGGATGCCACTCTTTGTATGAGTGGATACCCCTCTATTAAGTACTAAATTATACCTAGATGAGAGACATGAAAATCAAAACCTACAGAATAGGCCTTTGTTATCTTTCTTCTGTCATGAAAGCAATCCTCAGTTTTTAGTGATGTTTTGAGGATAAGTCTACTGTAAGTTCAGTCTAAAAGTGGGAATTTATTTTCAGTAATCTTTAATTATTTTTATTGTCTTTCAAACTGAGCATGTGTCATTCTGTCTGTTTCATTTAGAACCAAAGTATTACAGACAGCACTGTTAATGAGGTATACTTTTCAGGAAGCACCTGTCATGAATTGCAATTTTTTTTATCAACCACTTTTTCAGACTAAGTAATGAATGACCTTGCTTGTTTAAATCTCTTTTCAAACTTAGTAATGAATGACCATGCTTGTTTAAATCTCTTTTAACAGCCATTTTAACAGCAGCTATGGAGATGATTGGAGGTGGAGGGTCTATAGGCAGCCAATGTCGAAAGCCTGAGATCATGGCAGATGCTGCATATATCGTGCTTTGTAAAGATAGTAGATCTTACACAGGCAACTTTGCCATAGATGATGAGGTGCTGAGAGAGGCTGGTGTAACAAATTTGGACCAATATTCCTGTGTTCCTGGTGAGGAACAAATATACAAACAAATATTGATATTGCAGTTTAGATACTATTTGGTAAAAATTAATAGATGCACCGTGTCTATTCTAGCATGCAAGATTACATGATTTACACTAATTTCCGATACACTGCATCACATAATAAAATGAATAGGCAACAGTTACACATCATATTTGCAAGCTTTTTTATTTTATTAAATACCATCTATATTTATCCCTTTTTGTTTACATGCAGGAGGATTTTCCCCTCTAAATTTTCATTAGAATAAAAACTGGATACATTAATGGAGATAGAAAGTATAAGTTCTTTATAAGATACTATCAATGATACTTTGCTTATGGAATCGGATTAAATGCAGATATCAACTGATCTGGAAAAGTCTTTAATGGGTATTTGTGATCGCGCAGTAGCCAGTCATAAAAGAGAGCATAGACTATTATTTTATTAGTTGTAGCCAACAACTGAAATTGACAGTAATCCATTGTACTGTAGTCTGTCATGTCAACTGAAAATGGCATGATTGTATTCAGTTTTCTTTTGTATTTTTGGTTGTGGAGAGCTGAGTAATTTTTTATGTAAAATATGCAGTGTAGTTATGAGTATTTCAGCACAAGACAGACTATTTAAACCCATCAATTTTAACTAAATTGCCAACATTTTATGACTATGAATATACTCTGTTATATGCAGGCATGATTTTTCTCGGTTTTAAAGTGGAATTCTGCTTTTCTCCTTACTTGAATCAGATTTTTGTTGATATAGTGTGGTTTTATATCATCTCAGATCCGTATTTTTTAATTTTAAAAATGGTCTGTTCGATCTCATTTCGCAATGACCCTTGCAAATTATTCATTCTATATATTAGTTAGCACATGACTCTCGTAAAGATAATTCTGATGGCAATGAAAAGAAGAAGAATGCTTGCAAAACATAGTGCCCAGAGTTGTTGAGAGACGTTTAGATAAAGGTTTGAAGTAAACATATTGAAATGGGAATGGCTGGAACAAAATGTTGACCAACATTTAGTTGGTCAGTTTATAAGAAAACTGAATGCTAGAGGACTCTGGTATTTTGTGACCTCTGGAATAAAGATCTGAATTACGGTAATCATGGTTGGAAGAGTCTGGAACAGCATCTACAAAATAAGCTGCATATTTAAAAATTGAAGAGCAGAAAGCATCTGGAAAAAGTGCAGTTCATTACATTAAGAAGAAAGATTTCTTGCATGAGAGAACAGATGTAGAACTCTGTCAGAATATGTGCACTAGCTTGAAAGGAAAAAGGCTAACATTGAGAAGGAAAAGAAACGATTGCACAATGAGCCAAACAGTCAGAGTCACCAGTGATGAAAATAAAGGCAAAAGAAATCTTTGCAAAGCTGCAAAAGAGCTTGACTGGCATATCAAAAGTAGGAGAAGACAAGTAAATGTATGGGATTATTTGTATATAGTTGATGTACTTGGGTGTTTATTTTACAGATTTGTCATGAAAAGAGAGATGTATAATATAATTGCTGGAAAAATTGGCAATTTATTAATTAAGATGTGAACACTGACATGAAATAACTTCAGCATCAATAGTTTTGGAGAACAGATTCATGTGACAATAAATAATGTGAAATTATTGAAGTCATGTTGAACAGTTGTATTAAGTTTATTAGTTTTTCACATGATAATTTTGGCTTATTTTATGAACACAAGTTGCACCGTTAGCAGTCTTTTATGTAAAATGCATATTTGCCCCTATAGACCTCCAAACACTCCTTAACATTCGTTCAGCTTTATTTTATGGAAGACTAAAATCATGTCTGTATATGATAGGTACTTTTCTTGGTCCTGTATATAAGAAACACTTGTAATGGTCATAGCCAAATCATGTCTATAACAAACATTTTCATTGGTCATAGCAAAATCCTGTTTATATCAAACATTTTCTTTGGTCATATCCAAATTCTGTTTATGTCAAACATTTTCATTGGTCATAGCAAAATCCTGTTTATAACAAAGATTTTCATTGGTCATAGCAAATTCCTGTTTGTATCAAACATTTTTAAATGTCATAGCAAAATCCTGTTTATAACAAACATTTTCATTGGTCATAGCAAAATCCTGTTTATATCAAACATTTTCATTGTTCATAGCAAACCCTCGTTTAAAACAAACAAATATAGCAAATTCCTGTTTATAAGAAACACATTTCATTGCCATAGCAAAATCCTATTTATTAGAAAGACATTCCATGGTTCCCAATTCCTCTGTGATTTGTGATAAAAAAAACTTTAATTTGATTTGCGTTTAATTGAGTGTTCTTGTTAATATTAAGTTTTCATTTATAATTATTTTCCTTTAGGTTCAACCCTCCTGCCAGACTTTTTCCTGGACGAGTCTCAGAGTCCAGAGGCACTTAAACAACAAATGGAGCAGCATGGTTCCTCCAAACCTACCTTTGGTAACGAGTCAGCTGCTGATGGGCCTGCCAAAACTTTCCATGACATTGAAAAATTGCTGGGAGAAGAAATGATCAAGTCCATTGGGGGAGTTTTTCAGTTCAACCTAACAGGTAAAAGCCTTCGTGTGTGTCTGTTTGGAAGGAAGGGAATTATATATATTGGCATTATATATATTATAAATACTATATTTTCACCTTAACTGTATTATTTTTTTCATTAAAAAAAGGCTTGTCTTTCACTAATCTTACTACTTCAGGATCATTGGAAAAAATCGACTTTTTGCACTCTGCTTTTTAATCAGTCTGCACCCAGCACTTGACATTAGTGTGCAACCTACCTTATCAAATAGTGTGCACCAGCTTTATCAGTGAACATTGTGTTTTATCAATGTGCACCATCCATACTTTATCCATGTACACCATGCTTTGTCAGTGTGCACCATGCTTTATCAGCGTACACCATGCTTTATCAATGTACACCATGCTTTATGTGTACACAATGCTTTATCAATGTACACCATGCTTTGTCAATGTTCATCATGCTTTAACAATGTACATCATGCTTTGTTAATGTACATCATGCTTTGTTAATGTACATCATGCTATATCAGTGTACACCATGCTTTATCAGTATTTTATCAGTGTACACCATGCTTTATCAGTGTACACCATGCTTTATCAGTATTTTATCAGTGTACACCATGCTTTATCAGTGTACACCATGCTTTATCAGTGTACACCATGCTTTGTCAATGTATATCATGCTTTGTCAATGTATATCATGCTTTGTCAATGTACACCATGCTTTGTCAATGTACATCATGCTTTATCAGTGTACACCATGCTTTATCAATGTACACCATGCTTTATGTGTACACGATGCTTTATCAGTGTACACCATGCTTTGTCAATGTGTACACCATGCTTTATCAATGTGTACACCATGCTTTATCAGTGTTTTATCAGTGTACACCAGCTTTATCTGTGTGCACCATGCTTTATCAATGTACACCATGCTTTATCAGTGTTTTATCAGTGTACACCATGTTTTATCAGTGTACACCATGCATTATGTGTACACCATGCTTTATCAGTGTGCACCATGCTTTGTCAATGTACACCATGCTTTATTAGTGTACACCATGCTTTATCAATGTTCACCATGCTTTATCAGTATGTACAAACATGATAGACTGATTATGGTATCAAAAGGTCACATGCCAAATTCCAGAATACACTGAGTTTTATTATTGTTTGAATAGAGTAAACTGTTTTGATTGTGTTTGGTATTTTAAGATATTTTTGGGACTTCATTGACACATTAGCATAGTTTATCATGTAATCAAATTTACAAATGGTTCTATTTTCATTTTTTTGCAAAGTAGTTAAAGGTAGTGAGAATAAATTATAAGTCAACATGAAAATATAAAAATGAAACAGGCTCATCATCTCCAATGAGAAACTGACAAATATGGCCATATGGTTACAATAATAGTCATTCTGCTAATCTGCGACAAATGTGGCCGTAAGATTACAATCATAGTCATTTTGCTATCTGCTGTATTTACAGGGCAGTCATTTTGAGTTAAAACACCTGATGTAAGTTAATAATTACTTATGTACTTGTTGTGGAATTCATGTATTAATGTTCAGAATTTACCATTGTATTCAGTGCTTATACTTTATGAAAGGGTTAGGCCAATGTCACAATCACTGAAATAGTTACAGTATAGCTTATACAAATTTGAACCTAATAAAAATTAAATGTGGAAAAATACTTTGGACTAATAGTTTTAAATGCCCTGTATCTGTGATTTCCAATATTGGCCTGCAATTATTTTAATGAAATAAGTTACTATATTTGACTATTAAATTATTTATGAAAACATGCCAGGCAGTCATGGTTCTAGTCTATTTTGTCAACATTATTTTGCTAAGATTGCTTTTCTATTTCATGAATGTTTCTTGTAGAATCAGTTGGGTCTTATTTTACAATGTTCATGAATTTCTGAAATATTAGTTTACAAACTACTCTTTCCCACCGGATCACGAAATAATTAACTTATTTTATTTCAGTCATTTAGTATACGTAGCTTCAAAATTGTGTTGCAAGATAAAGCTTTTGTTGTCTTAGTTTTGCATGACTGACATTTTGTTATGCAATTCAGGTAATGTCTTTGCCATGTTTCATAGTCTTTATGTCAAATGTGGGTTTATTACTATGTCCTTGGCTTAATGTATATAATATATATATATATATATATATATATATATATATATATAGAGAGAGAGAGAGAGAGAGAGAGAGAGAGAGAGAGAGAGAGAGAGAGAGAGATTTGTGGATTTTCCATGGTATGTAATTTCAGTGTAATCATTTAATTTCAGGTCAATCTTCAACACAGAAACAACTATTAACATCTATATAAAAACTGTTATGCCTTCATTTGTACTTGTAGGTCAGGATGCTGGCACATGGTACATGGACCTCAAGAATGGCCGTGGTTCTGTTGGTCAGGGGGAAGCATCAGAACCTGCTCAGTGCACCATGATCATGGACAGCGAGGATTTCACCAAGATGTTCACAGGAAAGCTTAAACCTACAACTGCCTTCATGCTAGGAAAACTGAAGATTAAAGGTGATATGGGACTGGCTATGAAACTTGAAAAACTGATGGGGAAAATGAAGTCCAAGATATAGACATTAGTCAATAATACATGTCAAGAATATGACATAAAGTTAAATTTACTTGTAAACAATTATTACAGTTATATGTGTGTCATATTTTGAGTCATAATGTTTATTTCATCATTATTGAAAATAATTGTAAAACAATTAATGATGTTGCTATCTATGTTATAGCCTCTACCATATGTACGCATGTATAAGTTGAGTCAAGCTGCGAGCAACAAAGATCCTAATATTTCACAGCATAATGCATCTGCAGATCAGGGTCTTTGTTGTTTTGTTCTACTGATTATTCCTAACAGACTGCACAGACCTAGATTTGCCAGCACATGCAGATCTTGGTCTGTGCAGTTTGCAGTTGCACTTTGTCTTATAAGTGAGTATATACAGGAAGTAAAACAGTTATGTACAATGTCATGACACAAAGCCTTACCAGTAATTTCATGCTGTTTGCATTCATATATAAGAATTGATTTCAGATTACTTTTATATTGATATAAATTTTATATTAAGAAATGTACATGTCATTAAGCTAATATTGTTGAACATTTATGAGAATATTACTTCAAGAAAGGATTATCTCTATCTCCATAGCTGTTCTTCTATTTTGCATCATAATAGCAAGGGGGGTTGGGTTGAGGGGGATTATGATTTTACTGAATTAGTTAATGGTATTTAATTATTCTTACTTACATGGTCCAGTAATAGTTATTTATAAAAAAAAATATTTATTCATCATGATGTATACAAGATATTTTTGAGATTTGGACTTATTGTTTGATCAATAAAATTTGAAATGAAATGTTAACATATATTTGTGGGGTATTAATGTATAAATAAATTTAATATATCACACATTTTGCCCATGTTGAAAAATATATTATAAAATTGATGATTTTAAAACTGATGTATTGTACGGCAGTACTATTGATTTATCTGCAAGGGTTACTGGTTGACAGGGTTGTGTATGTATTTTTTTTTTATACAAGCTGCATCAGAACTATGTAGATGTATGTGTGCATGTATCAGAGTTTTGTAGTTGTGTATGTGTGCATGTATCCATGTATCAGTTATTTAGGTGTGTATGTGTTTGTGCATGTACCAGAGTTTTTTAGATGTGTATGTGTGCATGTATCAGAGTTATTTAGACATGTATGTGTGCATATATCAGTTATGTAGACATTATGTAGAGGCAGTTTTCCAATTAGTTTATGAAACTTATTCAATTTGAAACAAACATTACCAATAGGGTCATATGGTGAGACTGAGAGACTTCCATTATGTTTAGTACACATGTATCATCATTTTTAGTTTTGCATAAAACATTTGTTGTAGATTTATTTCTAGCATTGTGAGAAAACTAGTTTGGTGATTCCATACATTTTTTTAATATCACTTTTGATGTATTTACGGTGATAATTTCTTCAGCCTCTTGCAGCTTGAGTAATTTGTGAATGAAAATGATTTGGCAATCTCTTTTGAAGCACGCATATTTCATTGAGACCTAGAAGATAATGTGAAGCTGCAGGTGCTTCACAGAAATAAACAACTTGCTCTTTAATTGAAGATAAACTTGCCATGTACATGTAATACCTACCATATATACTTGCTTATAAGTCAGATACAACTACAGACAACATAGATCCTGATCAACCATAGCAACTGCAGCTCAGGGTGTATCTTATTTGTGCTACTGATTTCTCCTAACAAACTACACAGATCTAGATCGGGATCTGCACTAGAGCATATGCAGTGACAGATCTGGGTCTGTGCAGTTTCATTTGGACTTGTACAATAGATACTATATTTTTTGTATTAAAGTTAAAGAACCATGGATCTTTTTTGGTTTTATTTGATCTTTTGGAATTTAATACATGTAGTTTTTTTCAGAATATAACTGATGCTTGCTGTATATTGTATCCATTCTTTTCAAAAGAAATCTTGGCATAATAAAATTCAGCCACTAGATCTATGTGAAATGCCATGTTTAAGTGCTTATAATGTATAGCAACACAACCTGTAATGCTTTTAACATGATTGTAGTGTTTGCTTGATATGATGGACACTGAATCTGCTGCCATGGTCGACCTAATAGGTGTTGCATTTGCTTGATGTGATGAACAATGAATCTGTTGCCAGGGTAGACTTAATTGGTGTAGTGTTTGCTTGATGTGATGGACATTGAATCTACTGCCAGGTAGACATAATAGGTGTAGTGTTTTGCTTGATATACAGGAGATGGAGGCTGGGTAGCAAGGAAATATGATATTGAGAAAACCTCAAGGATGCTGCAGTTTTGTTGAAGATCCCTTAATTAATTACAGTCATGGCTTCCTTTATTTAGCAATCACCTATACTGAAAAGCCACACATGTAGAAAGTAATAACACCACAAAACCAAAAACTCTTGCGACCAGATTGGATTTTGGTTTACTGAGGTTTTTGAAAATATGAAATGTATATCTTTTTATAAATGCATATTTGATGAGAGAGAGAGAGAGAGAGAGAGAGAGAGAGAGAGAGAGAGAGAGAGAGAGAGTGTGTAATTATGATAGAACATCAGTGTATATGTTTATATTTAACTTTTAATGAAAACTTAGCAGCAGACATTCCTTCTAAAAACCACACCTGGTCACATGAATAAATACAGATGTTTTACATAGAAAAACAATCCTTGTTACAAGGAAAATGTTAGGATAAGATACCTTTACAGCTGTAATAAAAGTCCATTATAACAATGAATGATAATACGTAATGTTTAAATACACCATACAATTCATAACGTTCCAGTACCAAATTATTCCCCTAGTTCTTTAGCATTGGCTTTGGCATTAATTCATACTCTTTGACCAGATTCATTTTATCCTGTAAGTCCAATCCTGCAAAAAGGTGGAAGTATCCTTATGCATGAAATGCAATCGACTAGTATGCAGTTTTACAGTCTTGAATTTTTGTAAAGTGTTTGGATTCAAATCATATTACTGCACTCAAAGCCTATCCCATTCTGTTTATTGTACAGATAACCAAACAAAACAACAAATGATTGGATTGACAATTTCAAAATTGAAGTGGTGAGAGCATACCCAAGAAAATATTGAAATAATTTGTGCTGGAGATATGAACATAGACTTTCTGAAATCACAACCTTAAAAATGGAAAGATCTTTATGAACTATACAATTTTGAACAGGTTATATATATCCTAGGCAACATGTATTGCTACTGACTTGGAAACTTTTATTTATCACATTTATACAAATAGGTGTGAAAATGGCACCAAACCATGCCACCAGTGACCACCATCCAATGTGTGTCACCAGACATGTACCAGTGGTAAAATAAACAACCCACCAATAAACATTTGGAAATTGCATAAAGATACTTCAAAAGATTTAATAAAGAAGAATTCCTAAATGACCTATGACAAGAATCATTTGACAGTTTAGAAAATATTAACAATTCTAATGTTGCTGTGGAAAACAAAATCTTGAATATTCACACACCAATAAAAACAAAGGGACTAAAACAGCAAATGAAACCAAAATGGCTTTCACATGATACAAATTTAATAAGCTCATAGACGGGGAAAACTACAAGAAATGGAGGGGAATGCAGTTACAAATATTATTGGAATAGCCAAAAAGACATACTTCAAACAAGCCATTGAAAAAAATAAAAAATCAAGTAATGCACGGAAATATTGAAACAAACTAAATTTTATGCAGAGTAATGTAGATTCATTGAGCAAGTATTTTCATTGTGTCTCCGATTTCAAAAATGAAAAGTGAAATCAGTGATCCTACTGATCTAAGTGAGAAACTAAAATATAGCGCCATTTACACTGGAACATGTTGGAGAGAATGAAGTTTAAAAAACATTTTAAAACCTAAATGTAAAATAAGCTACAGAATTGGATCTTATTGGACCCTGAATTCTTACATTGTCTGTGGTAACTCAATTACTTGTATAATCAACATCAACAAATGAATATCCTAACCTGTTTAACAACAGTATTTCAACAAATGAATATCCTAACCTGTTTAACATCAGTATTTCAACAAATGAATATCCTAACCTGTTTAACAACAGTATTTCAACAAAAGAATATCCTGACCTGTTTAACATCAGTATTTCAACAAATGAATATTCTAACCTGTTTAACATCAGTATTTCAACAAAAGAATATCCTAACCTGTTTAACAATAGTATTTCAACAAATGAATATCCTAACCTGTTTAAAATCAGTATTTCAACAAAAGAATATCCTGACCTGTTTAACAACAGTATTTCAACAAAAGAATATCCTGACCTGTTTAACAATAGTATTTCAACAAATGAATATCCTAACCTGTTTAAAATCAGTATTTCAACAAAAGAATATCCTGACCTGTTTAACAACAGTATTTCAACAAAAGAATATCCTGACCTGTTTAACATCAGTATTTCAACAAATGAATATCCTAACCTGTTTAACATCAGTATTTCAACAAAAGAATATCCTGACCTGTTTAACATCAGTATTTCAACAAATGAATATCCTAACCTGTTTAACATCAGTATTTCAACAAATGAATATCCTAACCTGTTTAAAATTACAAAACTGACACATATTTGTAAGAAATGAATATCCTAACCTGCTTAAAACTATGAAATTGACACAGTTTTAAGAAATGTGTGAGGTAAAACCAGATTTTTTTTACAGACCAATATCATACTACCCATAAATTGTAAATAATAGAAAAACATTTAGCAAATTGTGTACATTTTTATAAATTAAAAATAAGTTTGTAGATAAGGAACAATGAGGATTTTTTTAACAATTAAGCTTCTGTCAACAGTTCTTACTAACAGTTGAATGAAATAAGGAAAGGAAACCTAACTAGAGTTGTTTACTCAGATTTTATAAAGGCTTTTGTTTTATTATTCATTCCATCGTACTATCAGTTTGAAATGCTAAATGTTTCATGACAGCACTAACCAGTGGTTATCTTTATCATCATGAGAGAACATAGCAGGCTTGCATAGGAATAAGAAAATCTCAACCATAACATATGAAAGCCGTTGTTCCTCAAGGATCACTCTTCAGACTGCTCTTATTTCTTGTTATCATAAATGATTTACCCTCATTACAAGTTTATCAGATGTTTTTGCTGATGATTCTTCATTTAATTCATATGGATCATCTGTAATATTGTGCAGTAAAAATTGTACAATGATTTAAACAAAAAGCAATGATTGGTGTTGCAAAAATTACATTGTGTAAAGACAACTACATGAGGACCCATTCTCTCTGTCTGGACAGGATGTCTGACAGTATTTCTTTTTCCCAGAATGTGGTGGACTATGAGAATGATTTCTTCTGAAGCAGTCCAATGGAGAAAGGTCCATAATTGCAGGTAGGAAGAAGGAGGCATGAGTACCCCCTTAAAATCTAAGGTATGCAATGACCAATTTGTTGTCCGTAGCAGCCATAATGCAGCAATGTCTTTTGATGTACCCTTAAGTGTTGGATATAAAAGAAGTATCAATGTTGTATATTGTATCAATATTGACAAATTTTCAAAACTACGAAATAGAGCAAGACAAGTTATACTAGAAAATCATTTGATGAATTGAAATGGCTAGATTTTTCTCGAACAATTGATTAATTAAAAAGCATGTTTAGTGTATTGTCTCTTCAAGGAAATGCTCCACAATCAAGAATTACTCATAACTAACTCATCTGAACATGGATCAAGAGCTAGTAATCATGGGAATCATTGACTTCCCAAGTCCAAATCTCTGCAATATTCAAGTGCTTTCATATTTATACTGGAAAAATGCCAGTGACAATCTAGAGTGATTTTTTAAAAGTGCTTTTCTTATAGCAACATCTGATTATTGTGAAGTTGTAAATAATTTTTATCAGTTTTCCACATTCTAAAGCAAGGAAAAATTCTAGACCCTCTCCCAAATGTTGATCTGAAGGAGTTTACAGAGGATTTGTATTTGATGGATAGCTACAAGAAAAGAGTATAACTTTTCAGTATTCTTCCATTTACTTTTTTTTTTCTTACACTAGTTTGTTATGAAGACTTACTGCAGATGTGTGTGAGGATTGTGACAAAACTGTTATCTCATATTTAGTTTTCCCAGTTTTATTCTACTTAGGGTGACTCAAATTGTATATAATTGTCTATCGTACTAAATTGGTTATTTATCACCGAATTACTTTCTTTATGCCACTAGCATATTATTTAAGGAATCTAAAAGTGTTGGCCATGTTCGTCAGTCCCATCATGACATATCCTACGTGAATTTTCTTTAAATTCAGAATGTTCAGATTGAAACCCAATTTAGTTTAAGGCTTTACATTAAAACAGTACATGTCAGATTCACTTGATACCATCATCTCAAGAAAAAATAATTGATGGAGTCATTGCCCCAGTTTGAACTTTGCCATTTAAATACAGCCTATTAGTGCAGGAATCTTTCTTGTACTGATGCATGTATTGATCCATGTCTGACCCATGTATTGATCCATGTCTGACCCATGTATTGATCCATGTCTGACCCATGTATTGATCCATGTCTGACCCATGTATTGATCCATGTCTGACCCATTATTGATCCATGTCTGACCCATGTATTGATCCCTGTCTGACCCATGTATTGATCCATGTCTGACCCATGTATTGATCCATGTCTGACCCATGTATTGTCCCATGTCTGATTAGGGTATATTAACCTCCTATACTCTTTTACTCATTAACATGTAACTTGCATCTTGGGATGAACTGTGATTGACTCATAGGAGTCATTTAAATTTGGTTCATATGGTGCCCTAGTTCCAATACATATACCATGCACTGATTGTCACAAACATACACTGTAAGCATCTTGAAATAAATGTGTCCCATGTAACAAAACTAGATCACTCGGACAACTTTCAAGGATTTATACAAAATGATGAAAAATCCTGCCTTCATTCTAGTTCCAATACTTTTTCACTTAATGATACTTAATTTATACTAAGAATACATCTTAAGTTGGACATGCGTTGCCGACACTTTGCAGAATTTGTTCAAAACTGCCTAACAATTGTCTCCTTCCTACCTATTCATCTAATTTCAGTCACTGGTATATGACAAAAAATTGGGTTAAAATGTGCTAAATTATAAAAATTTCAATGCAGCAAAACCTCTCTTTATGAAGTCTAGGTTAGTTGAGTGCTTATCATGCAATGATTCATTTAAATGCAGTCACTGGTTAGTGATCCAGTAGGTACTGGGCCAATAGGTGCTTTATTTTAACCAAATAACTGTTTTGTCGTTTTTGTTAATGGCTGCAAATGATGCTGTGTATCAGAACAAAAATGGATCAATATTTCGAATTAAAAGTTTTAAAAAATTCAACAGTAAAATTAATTGCACAAATCAGTTTCAAACAATTGAGTACTGAAAGACAAAATGCACACATCTTAAAATTCTGCAGAAAGTATTTTGTGGAAACTAATTTTACTTATATAATACATACCTGTTAATTTTACTTATATAATACATACCTGTTATTATTGTGTTAATATCTGTTTACCTTTTGTAAGTCCTCAGTCCAAGGTGAGTACTCCTCCCTCCAATTATGAATTGGAATTGGAATAAAAAAACATGATACCAGTCTGATCCTTTGGTCATTATTCAGAACATCATTCTTCTTTGACCTTGACTAAGACTGGAAGGACATCAGAGCAAGAAGGAAATAGATAAATGGGCAATAGCAGCAGTTATAAGCATTATATGAATAAAATTGGTTTCAGCCCATAAACTTACATTTTAATAGCAGTAATACAACACCTGCTATCTTTGCATTGGTGAATGTCCATCTTGACGGGCAATTGATGACTTTAAATAAGCTGTCAAAGTGAAATTATCATTGCTGACCGTGGTGCTCCACTGCAAACTGTAGGATAGTTTAACAAATTGTTGGACTGACACAGTTTGTCCTAATGCCCAAACATGTCTTTCATTACATCTTCCAATCAAGAATGATTATGAAAGACCCCAATAGTCCTAACCTTACAGGCTTTGATTTTCAAGAATTTCTCTCAGAGATTGATATGTGGATATGTTCTTTTTTAATGGTCTGAAGAATCTACCTTGAAATTCTGGCTACCATAGTTTAAAGGTACATTTGAGAGGAAAGTTCACAATCTCTTTCCTTTTCTGTTAGGACATATGTCAAACTATAACTGGGCAATGTAGACCATCTTGATCATTCCCAGCACATAAGATATGGACAAGGAATCTTCAAAAGAATAGGAGCTACCAAAGATGGCTGATTCTTTTCCAGAAACTCAGGTTGGCAATGAAGAGAGGCCAAATCATAGTTACAAATTAAATGTAAAAAAAAAAAAACCTTTTTCACAAGGCATGAACATCACCCATTTTCCACGCTCATGTTAGATATAGATGGATGAGTATTTTAATAATATGGTTTTTGAAGAAAGTTGCACTCAGAGGTTCATAAGGAGGCTCAGATAATGACCAAGCAATGCATGGAAGGTCCCACTCAGAGAGAAAGGGAGATTGGTCTCTGGAGCACAAAGTACCTAACCAGTTCCACATGGGTCTGAGCCTTTAGTGAAGTCCTACAAATCTTAAGAGTACAGGAGAGTTGCTCTCCATCCCTTAAGAGTGGATATGTAACAATCTTTTTCTGTAAGAGTAGTTACTGTTTTGGGGTTAAAAGCCATTTCAAATTGCAAGATTGGTTATACATCATGGTAGACAGTATAACTGGGGAAGGAGGAACTCAAGAAAATCCTAGTAAGAACCACAAAAAGATGCTGGCAAGCTTTCACACACACATCCACATTAGCTGAACCAGAGAATCAAATTCACACAGAAAATGGGTGCACACTTTAGGCTACTCAGCCACACCCAGAGCCCCTTTTCTTGAAGAAAAAGAAAAAAGAAAATAGACTACTGCAGTTAAAATGGGCTGGACAGGATCAATACATTTATTCATGTACAAATTACAGAAAAGTCTCCACATAAGCCTTGGAAGTTGATTGGATTCCACTCTGTCTGATGCATTTGACAAACACTGATCGTGTCATGAAGATCATCTTGCATAAACCAAGCATGAAAATGGAGAATTGGAGCGGTGTTGCACAAATGATGGACCTACTGTGGTGTGACTGCAGGTAATTCCCGGAGTTCACTGACCAACAGGTTGAGGCAATTGTTGAAACAAGATTGCTGCGACCACATGCATGGGATCAGGATGACTCTAGACTGTGATGCCCCGACTCTAAAATACATAAGGGATTATTCTGAAAAATGGGAATTAGAAACAATAATACAGTCAATCCAGCCTCAAACTGAAGGTATCCACTACTGATGCCCTCTGGTCAGACATTGGAAAGACATAAAGGGGCTTGTTGTTCAACATTGTGCAACATTGGCTTTCCTAACAGATGAAAAAGTGAAGATATCATATGGATTTCCAGATATACAAGCAGCGAGAAGATCCATGAGTGATCTCGTTAAGTCTAAGGCATGTCACAACCAATCTATTGTCAGTAGCCGCCATGATGTCTCATGTGGCTGATAACACCCTTAATGTGCTAGATTGTTGACTTTTCCCTGAGACCATAGGCCCAACAGGACTACACCTTGGTCTCTAGGTGATTATTCTTGTTTGAATCTGAGACATTAGGTGTATAACAGTAGTTTTTGGGCAGTGATTGTACAAAAACTGTTTTTTTAGCCTCATGATCCCATTTCCATGTTTTTATATATATTGTGCCACCCATAAAAATCCTGGTGATCTTCTGAGACTCTCTAGAATTTCGTCATGACCATGATTTGGGTCATGATCACTATACTTGGTTGGAGAGGTTTGGCACAAGAGGGTGAGACTCGCTAGGGAAGACTGCCTCCCTCCTTAGCAAAGAGGGCAGGTATTAGACTTCATCCCCTGTCCAGCAACCTTCTATTGAGAAAGTCAGGCAGAAAGGAGTTGTAAATAAGGATGTTCTGCCTAAGACCCTGTTTAAAATGTTTAAGTGGGATATGTAAATATCAGCAACACCAACATTAAATTCACACAGTCAGTACAAAACTCCGGTGGTACTCTGGACAGTTGTTGTTGTAGGGTTTAATGCCATTTTCAGCGCAATATAGGCAATACATCATGGCCAGTATTAATGGTGGAGGAAGAAGCCGGGAAAAACCCCGGAAAGAACCACCAACCCACATTGGCTGAATCTGAGAATCAAACCCATGCAGACAGATGTGAGATGGCAGTGATCCGTAATGGACAGCGCTTTAGACCACTCGGCCACCACTCTCTCAGTAGATACACAAGAACTGCATGAATTCCAAATAAAAGAAGGATGACATTCTGATGGAAGTTGACATCGGTATCTGACAGATTCTAAAACTCTGATTACTAATTGGAGAAGGGTACAATCTTCTCATGCTGATATAGCAACAAAACAAAAGCAGGCATTTTTGTACTTTATTACTGCTAATATACATAAGTAAAAGAATATGAAATCCTTCAAATATAATAAAAGGTGCAACTAGCAAAGTGTAATTGATTGTGTAGTGCAGTGCCATCCAACCTGTGGCCTGATTTTAAATGGCCTGCCAGAGCTTGAGCAATTTTGTGTGTACTTATGTTAAAATAAATGTCAATGGCCTACTTTTATAGTACATCTTCTTAACCAGGTAAACAATATTTGTGAATAATTTTTATAATCATTGCTTTCAAGTTTTCTGCTGTGGCCCTAAGCTTCAAGCAGAAGAAAAAAATCAGTGACTCATGGTGTTAAAAATGTTGGACAGAAATGGTGTAATGTAATATAAATTGTCACAGTGTTAACCAATGATATCTCATAAAAATGTTGGACAGAAATGGTGTAATGTAATATAAATTGTCACAGTGTTAACCAATGATATCTCATTTTGCATTATAATGTAACATGCTTCAACTGAAAAAAAGAAACTAGTATCAGATACACTGTCTTGAAAGACCAGCAGCAGAGGGGGCGAATCTGACAACTTTTATAGGCATCGATTTGGTAAACTAAGGATTCCTCGTAAATGCTTAATAGAAGGGTCCGTTTGGCAAAAAAAGTGTCGTTGTCGCGCCCCCTATGCTGCTATCGGTTAACAAATTTTTTTAACCGAATATTTTATCAAGTCTGATACGATATCGCATCCGAGGATCTGATAAATTTATCGTTACAAATCCGTGTGGGTTTGATTGGGCACGACTAAAGAAATTTTTTAATTGATTAAAATCCATATCACTGCACGAAGTTTGCCAAATATTTCGTAATGTATGAATGTCAACTCCGTTAAACATACATAACAAATTGCAGTTATCTCTGATCACCTTTGGTATTTGAGTGTATCGTTGAGTGGCGTATATCACGTCGGTGTTTTTATGTCTGCCTCTGGAAAATATCCTGGCAGGGTTCTTTTGATTGTCTAACATGACATCATCGTATACGACTAAACTGTTAATACTTCCATCGATATCACCAATGCTTGGTGCTTCTTCGATATCGGTTATAAACCTAATAACTCCTTCCCTAACAATCTCTACAGTTCTTTTGTAATCTTTTAACATCTTGTCTAATATGACATCATCGTATGCGACTAAATTGTTAATACTTCCATTGGTATTATTAGTACTCTGTGCTTCCTCGATCTCGGTTATAAACTCGCTGGCCCTCTCTATGGCTCTTTCATTGTAATCTTTTAACACCCGGTAACATCGTTGATCATCTACGGTCGGTGCCACCAAATACAACTTGTCCCATTTCATCCATCTTATTATCATATCAATTAACAACTGTGTTTTACCTCTCCCTGAAGGTCCAATGATAATCATTCGAATAGAGTTTGGTAACATAACATGATGTTTTACGGGTTCTGGTTCTCGTGTTGATGAATAATCAATTACATTCATATCCATATAACATAAATAAATTATGGATTTATATTGTGTGAAATGTAAGAAGCGTACTGGCACAGATGACTTGACGACGATTACAACTAAAAATAACCGATCAGCACTTTTTGGTAAGTGTGTGCAATGTAGTACAAAGAAATTTAGATTTGTTTCTAAGGATTTAAAAAAAAACTAGGAGATGATATTGCAGCCAAGTTAGTAAAACTCCCAGGGGCACCATGGGCAAAGTATCCAGGAGAAAAACACCTCCCAGTGTATAGTTATTGTGGACCCGGGACCGGACTCAATATCAGACTCGATGATCAAAACCAACCCCGCCCAGTGAAAACCCAATAAAAACTGTTGATAAGGCGTGTCATGCTCATGATGTTGCTTATAAAAGCAGCAATCTGCAACATAGACATATCGCAGATGTGAAATTGATTCATGCGTTGAATTCTATCACTGAAAAATCCTTCAAAGAAAAATTGGCTTAATGGTTAGTCAAATCGGCGATGAAGGGTAAATTAATGTTAGGTGCTGGTAATTAATAACAACATAGAATCTATTTATTATTCTCCAAAAGGATACTGGAGGGGTAAAGCAGCAATTGGTAAACTCGCTAGCGCCGCAAAGGTGAAAAATACCACTGCAGCGGATTGGTTATCTAAACAGTCGATATGGCAAATTTATCTACCACCGCCTAAACAAATTAACTACTCGCATTTTGATGTCAGCGTCCCTAATGAGGTTCATCAGGCTGATATAATATTTCTGCCATGTGATGGTGTCTACAAATAGGCTTTAACCGTAGTTGATGTTGCGAGTCGATACAAACAAGCAGAGCCGTTAAAAACAAAATCATTAACTGAAGTCGCTTCTGCATTTGAAAGGATTTATCGTAGGGGTCCTCTGCGCTGGCCAAATCTATTACAAGTTGATATTGGCAAGGAATTTCAGGGTGCGGTTCTATCAACAATGAAGAATCATAACACCGCGTTACGACGAGGACATACTGCACTACATCGCGATCAGGCAATTGTTGAACGATTTATCGGACGCTTGCTGAGCAGTTATTTGGATATTTGCGAAGAAATTCATCCAGGATAAACGATCGCGTGAATGGGTCAAGAGATTACCAGCTGTGATTACCACGCTGAATAACGAGATTACTAGAACAATCAACATGAAACCTAATAACGTGATTAAAAAGAAGTATATACCCGTAAAACCACAAAAGGATTTTTTAAAACAACCAATACTCGGCAATGTCACTGTTAGGTATTTATATGAACCAGGAGAGCTCGAAGGTGGCACAAAAAGGGCTACTGATCCTATTTGGAGCATTACCGCGCATACAATATCTAGTATAACACGATCTACGGGTAGACCGCCAGTCTATAGATTGGATTCAACCGCTCCTCAGCGAGGATTTACTCGTGAACAACTGCAAGTGATACCCGAGGGTACTCAATTACCGCCGCGTGGTCTTAACTAGCACCTCTTCGTCTGTTGCATTCAAGACAAGTCAGCATCACATTATCTCTGGTATGACCAATACTGCTATTTTTTCTGTCTACGGTAAATTGGCGAGGATCTTTATCCGACCAACACCAACTCATTATACAATTGCAACTCGTGCAGTGATTATTCTGTTGTTGTTTCAGTGTAATTATTAATTTAGCATCAATGTCAAATTCTGTTATTTTTTTTTTATCCTGTTGTTTATAACCAGAGAGTTTTTTTCTGATTATATCATCGCTGACAATATCATTATTGTAGTGTCATTATAGTCTAGAACAGCTCTTCGAAGTTGATTTATTCTTCGTACTCTGGACACTGCAAGATAAACTAAATTCGACCACTCGATTGGATTATCTATAATCCAAACAATTGTTTCTGATATAGTCAATCCCTGTGAAGAATGTATCGTTGCTGTGTAACCTAGCGTCCATGGGGATTTATCAGCGCGCAATGCATCTTCGACGACATTGATATCAACTAACACAATATCATTTAACACTAAAACCTGCTTCTCACTTTGTCCTGGAATATCAACTTCGATATTTTGTTTTCGCGCATCCTTGGGTCTATAACACAGCGGCACTGGAAGTGTTGCAAATTTTTCTTTATGCAATTCAAAAAACTTCATCTGAAGTGTGTCTCTAACTATCTTTCTACTCGCTACTATCAAATCGTTTGGTCTCCACGCTTCCCAGAAATCGTTTAATGGGGTTTCCGAAATTATTTCACGGGCTATTTCACATTGGATTCTATCCGGTTGTAATCTGATTAGTTTCTTGAACTTGCGTAATTGTTCATCAAGTGCTCTGTGATCAATATTAATTTCTTCACAATAGTCTACAAAATTCTTCAACCAATCATGTGGGGATAAACCGACAAATGGACGCGGTTGACCATGATCGCCACACATTATTACTTTTTTGTATTCGCTAGCAATAACCAATCAAGAAATCTTTGTAATACATCTAACGACACCGTGCATATCTCATCCAAATAATAAGTTCAGGAATATATTTCTCACCCATTCAATCAGGAGTCCATTCGTCACCTTTCCATCGAAAGAAACTGTGATAAGTGCAAGCATTAATTCCTCGCTGTTTCATCTCTCTTGCAAGCCTGTGGGTTGGTGTTAGCACAATCATGTTTGTAGGATTTTTCCCACGAAATAATTCAATCGCACGAGTCGTCTTTCCTGACCCGCCACAGCCGTTTAAATAAACTGTTTTATATCTACATATTGGATCAGATATCGGCGGTGCATTAGATAGTTCTGATATCTGATTATTTTTCAAGTAATTATCTTCAATCGTAACATCTGCTGATTTGGAATAATCACGCAATATTTCCCGCTTAATTCTCCATGATCCCCAACTCTCGTCGGAATTTGTGAATTCAGCCCTACTTCGCTGTGTTTTGCGTTTATATAAAATGAATCAGTGGCTACTCTAACTGCGGTGTCAGGAAATCTATTTATCATCGAAAATAGATTAATAGAAGCATAAGCCAGCATAGACGCCCTCAAATGTGTATACTGAAGACTGTATCCATCGTTGTACGTAACAATTGTACCCAATTTGGTTCCATCGGACAACAAAGCGTCTTTACGATTGACATATATGCCTTTAGATGTTACATCCGCGATTATAAAATCGTATTCAACATTATCTATAATCAACCGTGAAGAATATCTTGTATTGTCGTACTTTCCACCCTGAGTGAATTTACCGATTATTCTTCTACCGAGATCTTTTGCTTGTTTATTTTAAATTTCAAATACCTGTTTGGAAAATTTCACGATATATTCTTCGTCGAGATCGGGAAATTGTTTTTTATTTTCGCTGATTATGCTATCTAAACTATCAGGTCGGTCTCTCTAAACACCCCAAGACACCCCAGGACACCCCAAGACCACCCCAAGACACCCCAATATTGCATATATTAGCACCAAATCTCGTAATAACGTACCAAGAAGCGGAAAAAAGAAATGAAAACACACATACGGACATTGTTACTATCAATGATTTATAGTATTGGTAGATGGCCCTATTTCTGATAATCTACGGAAACGAACTCTATGCATCACATAATCACATATCTTTAATTATATATATATATATATATATATATATATATATATATATATATATATATATATATATATATATATATATATATATATATATATATATTTATTTATATATATATATATATTTCCTCAATAAATGGCGATGTTCCATATTTCTCTCATTTATTTGAATTGTTAAATTGTTTAGGCTCCATGTTAATATTTGTCAAAAAAAAAGGAATGAAGGAATAGTTAAATTGTTATTGAGATAAACAATTTTTTTATATACAATGAATTTACCATTTTGTTCAATTTTTTAACGACTTATTTGTGGTATTGCTATTTATTAAATGTAGATTAGTATTCACGATACTGTACCGGAATACTCTTCATCAAAACGGGAGTTGTTTCCCTTGGCAACTCACGACCTTACTAATTTTACTTGTTACACAAAATATTGCTAAATATTCGTAGTTTTTATTTGTTTGTTTGTTTGTTTTTGGTTTTTGTGTGCTGTTGTTGAAATTTTAAGTGATTATTATGTGAGTTTAAGGTGTTCTTGGAGAGTCTTGGGGTGTCTTGGGGTGTCCTGGGGTGTCTTGGGGTGTTTAGAGAGACCCCTATCAGGTTGTGGTAACCAGACTTCAGTCTGCGCTCGATATGATATAATTGCTTCACTGACAATCAGCGATATCAGCATTTTAGAATCAATCATATACCGTAATAACACTATTGGCATCCAGTGTTTTTCAGAGATGTGTCTACCAATCCAAGCATAACAACACGGATAAAGTCCTGTAGCCAATTCAAATGATACTACACTAACGAATCCGGTTAGATCAAAATCAGGTAATGGACCATTAATCGCAACAAAAGTCATCTCATGTGTGGGATGTCCAAATCGCTTGAAGTGCTTAGCGCATTCTCCGTACCTGAAAAAACTCCCGGGATAACACGCAACCATATCAACCGAAATAATATTTTCGCGGTCGTATTTTATATTCCATAATCCACCATGGCCATACTCAATGCAGCTTAATTTGATATCTGATAGAAATTCTGCACGTGTTGGTTTCCACGTGTTTTTTTCTTTCGTGAAATGAGCTGCAACCGACGCAATTGTAAAACAGTTTGTTAGTAATTGTTCGTCGTGTTCTGTTGAAAAACTAGCCGCTAGTTTTTTCATCGCGTCATGGAGAGGCTCAGCGCGGTTTAGTTCTCCATTGGGTCTTACAAATTGATCAAATTTGCCCTCTTCGTTTTCAAAACTGTGAAGTAACCATACTGACACATGATCGTTTTTACACAACTGGTGAATAAAATCAAATAATTTCTCCTCCGGGGAGAATTCCGGGGAGAACTCCACGGGTATATATTTTATTGTTCTATCCCGTGGAAATATTGTTACTGCAGATGTCCATGCGTGTTCGTTATGATCAATAATTTCGATTGGCGCTCCATTAGATTTATATTTCGATTCGTGTAATACTTCTCCTGTTATCGTCTTTATGGTTATTGGGAATCTTAATGATGTTTCTAATTTAGTTATATCCTGGATCGTTGCCCCCCCCCCCCCCCGCTCCTTCACTGTTAGTCCCCATTCATTTATAATTTTTTTTCGTCTTTGATCAATTTGTTTCCACGCAACACATTTGTGAAGTGTTCTATTATTCGTTCTGCTACACAATTTATCCTTGACGAATATTTCATGGGTTTTAGTTTTTCAATACTCCGTTTATCATTTAGAGGATAGATCCCATAAACAACTGCTGTTACAGGATAGGATCTTTCATAGTATGGTTTGTCAATCCCAGTTAAAATTCCTGGTTTGGAATCATGACTCACAGTGAGTTTTTTATCCTTCAAGATAGGGTTAAAATTTATCTCTGATAATCCAATCTCCCGTGTCTGAACGAACAATGAATTTCACATTAAAAAAACTTTTTCTTGTAAAGATGTGAGATTATCACTGCTGCGTTTTCATCGTTCATAGTAGCATCAACGCTACCATCAATTCGAAATGTTGACCAACAGTGAGATGAACCATCGTGTTTGAATTCATTAAAACAATCACGTTTTTTACCCAACATGGTAATAGTGTTGGAGATGTTGCCGGGAAAGCCTTTTCAGCCGCGAAAGATAAAGTAACAACGCTAGTTCGACGGCGAAGGAAACCACCAGCGTCATTGGGACCACTACCATCTACAACAGTGATGCCTGCAAGTGTTAATAAAATAATAAATAACGCAGTAGATCAGAAATTAGCATCATTGGTGACCAGCAACCAAAATGATATCGCAAATATGATAGTGGGAAGTGGCTTAAAAAAGCCACGACATAGTCGTCAACGATCACGACGATGATTTAGATCAACGAATATATAATAAAATGTTCAAACGGGCACCTGATACAGCGTTTGATATGGACGCCACAGTGCTCAAGAATGATTCTGTACGCGATTATCAATTATATTGTTATCATGCAACACAGCCAGATATTCGATCAAGAATTGAACTTCAAGTCCATGATACCAGTAAATATTTTCTACCGTATGAAGCGTTTATCGAAGTAGAAAGAGAACTTGTAACAGCTGCTGATACTCCTGCTGTACCAGCACCGTATCCAGCTAATACTCAAGTTAGGTTTGTCAATAATGGTATCATGGCGCAATTTGAGAGTGCAAGATATCTGATTGATGGAAAAGAAATTGAGTCGATAAAACGTGATGTTGATGTGGCCACAACAATAATAGGGCTAGCAAAATATTCCGATGATTATACAAGATCGGCAGGCCCTTCTATGATGTTTGCAAAGGATGCTAAAATACTGCTGAAAGAAATCAATTTGTTGTAGGACGACCAAGAAATCATGTTGATACTGCTGATGCTGATGTTGAGAGTATGATTATAAATGCCAATGCTAATTTCAACCTAGGAGCTGCAACACGTATGTCAATGTTGCATGGAGCGCGTAAATCATTTTCATGCGCGATTCCACTACATCATATATTTGGATTTTGCAGAAATGTTCGAAAAGTTATCTATGGAGCAAAGCACACAGTAGCACTCGTGCGAAAGGGTAGTGATAATGATGCAATTTGGAGTATTCCAGCAGTTGCTGAAAATCCACTTGCTGATGCCGGTAAAGTCATTTTAACAAAACTAACACTGTGGATGCCAGTAATGACTCTATCAATCACAACAGAAAAACGATTACTGTCATTTATGGATGCAGGAGGAAAATCATTGATAAGTTGGCTAACAACAACAACAGATATTAAACAATCAACTGTTAACGGTACATTTACATGGAACCTGGCATCAAAACAAGGTGTTTCAGCCCCACGTCATATATTTAGTGCACTCCAGGATATGACGAGAATTGGTTCACAATTACACAGCCATATGATATTTGATCGATTATGTGTTACTGACGTCTCGCTGAGAATAAATGGCCAGCAAGAACCATCCGAGGATATACAACTTAATTACGATCAAAACCATATTGCACGAGTTTATCATCATCTGTTGTCATATCTGGGACGCGATCAAAATGTTGATACCGGTCTACAAATATAACAACATGATTTTAGGAATTTATATCCGATCTATTACTTCTCGTTGGATCTTGATTTAACAAGACAATCTGTCGTTGACATACATTTTAGAGCTTCTGTGCTTCGTGGTGTTATCCCCGAATACAGAGCGGTTGCTATCATTCTGAGTGATAAATCAATGCTACTCGAAGGTGTTGGTGGACGAATGAGAGTAATTGATGCACCAGTGGAAAACATGTAACAATTAGATCAATCTGTTATTGTATAATGTCGTATAATCATATCGGTGTTACATTGACTCCTGGTCAACTCAAGAAATTACAATCAGTATCCGCTAAAAAATGTGGAACCACAATAACGCTGAAACACAATCAGATGTCTGGCGGGACGAATAAATTGTCACTGACAACTCAAGTAAAAAACTTCAATGATGTTTTTAACGATAAAAAGGGCGTTCAGATCACACTCTCTGCAGCCGCGATCAAAACATGATAAAATCAGGTGGTATATTCCCGTTGTTAGATGCGATTCCAGCGTTGATTGCGACAGCGGCCCCAGCGGTGGCTAAAGCGTTAGGAGCCGTTGGTACTGCGGCAGGGATGGCGCTAACGAAAGCTACCGGGAAAAGATATAAAAAAGGGAAAGGGTCTAAGACTACCAGGAACCCCGTATTCATGGTATAAAGGAAGCGGCCTGAAACTAGGACCGTTTATTACCACCGAAGGTTCCAATGTCAAATTTTGATTTACTCGATACCGCTAAAAAATTAGCGATTAAAAACTTCAGAGGTGTCTTTGAGATATCAGTTGCCGGCACAACCAAACAGCGTTGAAACCGGTATTATTAATCTCAATAACAGCACCGGACCTGGTACTCACTGGGTTGCATACGCGATTGATCCACGTGCAATTGTTTATTTCGATTCATACGGGCTAGCGCCGCCTAAAGAATTTATGAGCTATATAAACCGCTTAAAAACTCCTTGTTGGTATTCTACGCTACCAACACAACAAATGAATGACCCACCAATATGCGGCAATGAAGTATTAAATGTCTTTGACGCTATTTCATCATCGGGAAAACCATCACATAAAACCATACACGAATATATGAGTAATCGCTTTTTAGAGAGAAATTATATGAAATAACATGATTGATATTTGGGGGAGATCTTTATCAGCGCTGAAGAAACCAACCGAGGAAATATCTGCAACCGGTGATATAAAAAAAATAATCGAAGATGAAATAGCTGATATGTTGAACTTAGCAAGTGTTGATCCCAATAAAATAGTTGTATTTCACGATCGTCAGGGTAAATTGAAAACGAGTAATATTTCCCTTGATGATATTTTATTTAAACAACGCGATGTAACAGAAAATGCTATCGCGGAATTTTCCAATCAGGGTAAGCTCAAACCAGGTGTACTTGCTTCAATTATTGTGGATGCCCAACAAAAACTACAATCAGACTACAACGATCATATAATTAATTGTGATCGATTACAACAGAGTATAATTGATACCATCGAAGCCCCGATAAATAATTTCTTCGGGATTCCACGTTCACAACCCGAGTTGCATATCATACAAGTAAAAACTGCTATCGATAATTTAGCAAATTTGCGATCCGAGTATGACGCTTATGTAGTTCAACGTAACAATTTTAAAAAGACTGATGACGCTGTCGATGAATTTTTTGGTAATGACATGAAACCCGATGATATTAAAATGGATCTCGATGATATTATCACGAAACTCAATGAAATAACAGCAATTAATCAGCGAATAGAAGTTGTTCGCGAAGATATGGCAAACTTCATCGAAGCAATCAAAAATGATGCAAAGAGGATGATAGAAATCATTGAAAAATAAACATTCCTTACGCGAAGGAAAATATTAACAATATCGTGTACACTATTCAATACGGATCATTTGCGTGGACACCTACAAACAACATTTTACATATCACTGCGACCATCAAAGGTATTTATCGATTAACACTAGTGACACAGACTCAATTTAATATTTCATCAACGAGTTCATCTGGGGTCAACAATATGATATCAACGATCATCGACAAGGATACAACTGAGCAGTTCACGATAGAATCCACTGATAATAATCTGGCTAGGGTTTCAGTAACATGGTATGTGGAATTCGAAGCGGATTTAAGTAACCAACTAAATTGAAATCTATTGTAATAAATAAAATGTCATCACAGCAGTATCGCTATGATCAGGTCAGATAATTTCAAACTAAAATCAAATCACTCACTGAAGAGTATCAAACAAAAATAAAAAAATACCGACGAAGAATCACCGCAGTTGATGTTACAGTGTACTCGGTGAGCGGTGTAATCACCGGAGCCGGTATTATACTCTCCTCGGTGACAATGATTGCCCCGATAGCTGTTCCAATTTGTATATCAGTGGCGACAACAATCGCGTGAATTATTTCGATTATAACCAAAAAAAATATCATCATGTAGCCAGCGGAAACTGCAAGATTATGTAGTTAAGTTCCATGTTGTGTCAACCGCGTACTCGCAATTATCCTCGATGATATCATCGTCGCTCGATGACACATTAATATCCGATAGCGAGTTTTCAGCGATGGTACGTATTTATGATTCCGCGATATCGAAATTAGAGCAGGACAATGATAATAACAATGGCAACCCCGCAAGAACTACTTCAACGAATAGTAAAAAATACCGAACCGACTCAACGAATAGCGGAAAATACCACACCGGTGAAAACCAGCATGATCTCAATAACATCAACCAATCCTGAATTCAGTGTGAATTTCCCTACTCCGATTCCCGTGAAGGAGATAGCGCTAGCAAAACTACGAGTGTATCACAGTTGGCCTAATATTAGGTCGGCACCATTTGGCGGTCAACAACCGAATAATTCTTTGGTGTTCGCATATAAGAATCGCGAAGACGGAACTCCAGACTGGAACGTTGTTTCGTTGCCGTCCGGGTCGTATCAAATCGAACAAATCAATGCTGAATTAGCGCGTAGAATAAAATCCATTACCGGAAGAGAACCGAAAATCGCTATAACAGTTCACGAGCCGACGTTATGATCTGCCATTGAGATAAACTCGCCCGGGTATGCTGTAAATATCTATCAGAGTTCTATAAGAACAATACTGGGCTGGCCTGAAATCCCACCTCGGACATCTTATCAAATACCCGAACCTAGAAAGTCTGATTATGTCACGGATATACAATCATATCATGAAATCAACCCATCATATCGAAATTATTTACTTGATATAAAAAATGCAAAATTAACTGATAGATTCACATTTCTTGATAACAATACCATGCAATAGGAATTTGGTGTTGAGAAAACTCCTAGTTCATCGCCTGCAATTGTATTCACGTTAAATAACATTGATTATTTGAAAGAGATTAATCGATTACATAGAACACAACTAGAACGACTACGACAGAGCTTCCAAGAGCATCTCTCTGATATAACAAAACCACGTAATGAGATCATAAAATATGTTGAGATATTAAATCAACTTGTATTTGACATGGAATATATCAACAAACGAATAATTCAAGTAATGATTAATGACAAGAACGGAGATAAACAAAAATTCCTAACTGGTTACAATATAACAGAGGTCGATTTACCTGATTTCAAGTTTCCTGGGCATAACGCAAATGAACTAAAAAAATCTTTTAACGATCTTATTCAAGAAAGCTTTTCTCTGATACTCGCCAAATGGAAATCACAAACAACAATCCTCAGATATAATAATGACCCAGATGGTGGTGGTAGGCAAATCGCTCCTCAAAATGTGAATATATCCTCGGTGATTGCATTGAATTTAGTATGTGATGTTATCGAAGGAAGTTATCAAATAAATCTTGAGCAATCAAATCAGGCTCAGCAGGGATATATTTTATATTCATTTGCACCAACAGCTCCTCCAGGGTTTCTAATCATTGAGGATCCAACTAATCCAGACTATATGAGATGTCATAATAATTCGTTAACGAGAATTAATTTTAAACTCACCGACCAATCCAATAATCTGATTGATTTACGAGGTGAGGTTTTACAAATTAGTCTGTTTGTGAAATCCTATAATAAAAAAAAAATGGTTAACCCATATCAGCAGAGGGGGCGCGACAACGACGCTGGCGTCCTTTTTCTTTTGTTGCCAAATGGACCCTTCTATTAAGCATTTACGAGGAAGCCTTAGTTTACCAAATCGACGCCTATAAAAGTTGTCGGATTCGCCCCCTCTGCTGCTAGACCACTGCTACGTGAGATAACCTGTCTTGAGAGGTATGTTCTCAATGCACAAATTTATTGATTGTAGCATTATGACTTGCTTTGAGAGACCAACTGTCTTGAAAGCCCGTACTTTTCTGACAAAAGGGGTGTCTTTAAAGACAGGTTCTATTGTAACATTAATTAATGAACATTAGTACTTCCATTAGCACTCAGAAATTGTTGATGTTTGAATTTTACAAACTTTACAGCTGTTATTATATGTAATTATAATTTACCTAAAGTCTGTCTAGTGCTATTTGACCCAGTTCTGTCCATTGGTAGAGGTATATACTATTTCTGTTGTGCGTGTTTACCATGCATATAGTCCATACTCGATTAATTTTTTATTTTTTAAACTTTTGAATATTATACATGTTTACTGTGTGCAGACGAAAACTTGGTACAAGAGATTGTGGTCAAGAAATAGGACACTGTGCAAAGTTCACCTTAGTATTACCAGTTTAGAAGCCAGTAGATACACTAACAGGTGCTGTATGGCTGAAAACACAGGGTAAAGCAAATTCTTTGTTCTTTTTGCTGTTGTAAGATATTTTTGTTTCAAACTCTGTGATCATCAAGAAAAAGAAAGCAATCCATGAAATTTGTTATGCATACATAGTTGTCCCCCTTTTGTAAGGTAGTCCCCACCCACCCCTATGAATAAAAGATGATCATAATTGAGAGATAACCACTGGTAGTTTTGGTGGGGAAAGGCTCAATTGTTCTAGTAAACGTCTTTAAACAGATAACCCTCCTGACAGACACATTACATTTTCTAGTTCAAAGTGTTTTTCACATGCTGATGACTTCTATGTCACAAAAATTGAGATACAGTCAGGTGTTCTCTGAAATGCAAGTTACAAGTTGTAAAAAAAATGTAATAGTATTTCCTTGGATTTCTATGTTTCTTCCTAACTTAGATTTCTTTGTACTTTATATGACTTTAGCTGTTTCCATACAACTGTATCCCATCATATTCTTAGAAGGGTTCAGTTTTTTTGCTGATATGGGCTATCAATTTTAGTGTACAAATGACATTTAAAATTATGCTTTAAATTGTCCATGTTGGGGGATCAGATTTACAGAGTTAATTCAAATTTAAGCTGGAAAAAGTTTGGACAATAAATATGACTATGTTTCAAGTGAATTTTATCGCTGAGATTTCGATATTTGGTGATTTTCCTACACATCTGATATAAATGACAATGTCCTTTTTTCCATCTAACCAGCTAATCATGATAAGATGGAGTTAAAGAATTAGCCCTGATTAGATGGAGTTAAAGAATTAGCCCTGATTAGATGGAGTTAAACAATTAGCCCCAATTAGATGGAGTTAAACAAGCAGTCATGATTACATGGAGTTAAACAATAGCCATGATTAGATGGAGTTAAAGATTAATTATGATTAGATGGAGTTACTGTAAATAATTAACCCTGATTAGATGGAGTTAAACAATTAGTCATGATTTGATTAAGTGAAATGGATATTAATCTTAATTATATGGAGTAAAATAATTAGTCATGATTAAGGGAGTAAAACAATTACCGGTAGTCATGATTAGATGGAGTGAAACAATTAGTCATGATAAGATGGAGTGAAACAATTAGTCATAATTTGATGGAGTAAACAATTAGACATAATTAGATGGAGTAAAACAATTAGTCATGATAAGATGGAGTAAAACAATTTGTCATGATAAAATGGAGTAAAACAATTAGTCATGATAAGATGGAGTGAAACAATTAGTCATAATTAGATGGAGTGAAACATTTAGTCATGATAAGATGGAGTAAAACAATTAGTCATGATAAAATGGAGTAAAACAATTAGATGGAGTAAAACATTTAGTCATGATAAGATGGAGTAAAACAATTAGTCATGATAAGATGGAGTAAAACAATTAGTCATGATAAGATGGAGTGAAACAATTAGTCATGATAAGATGGAGTGAAACATTTAGTCATGATAAGATGGAGTAAAACAATTAGTCATGATAAAATGGAGTAAAACAATTAGATGGAGTAAAACAGTTAGTCATGATAAGATGGAGTTAAATGATTGGCCATGATTACATGGAGTAAACAATTAGCTATAATTAGGTGTATATTCTGCTTGTCACACAACTTATTAAATGAGAATCCAAGAATAAGTTTTGCATTTTGCTGCAAAACAAATGAATGAATTTGAAAAAACATCAGCTTTCACAGAATTTTGTTTAATATGGCATAATATGTCTGAATCTCATGGTTAAGTATTCTGGATATATCTATCACATGTCTCAAAAATTAATAAATGTCATGTCAATTGTATCATGTGATACAAAATGTCAAATAAGTTGTATCATGTGATACAATATATCATAATATAATAATGTGATACAAAATGTAACAAATTGTATCATGTGATACAAAATATCATTAGCAGAATCATGTTACACAATATGCCATATCAGAGTAGTCCGTGGTGAAAAAGAAAATGAAAATTTCTTATGTATAATTATAAAACAGATCACTACAATTTTATTGAAGTATAAGAAAGGCGAAAAATAGACATAATATTTTTAAATGATGAGTGAAAGTCTTATAACAAGATTAAAACACAAAGAAACTTGATAAAAAATATTTGATAATTTGGAAACAATGAAATAAATAATTACACAACCTGTAAAACATTATGCTAAACAACCCTCCAGTCTAATATTTGTAACTGATTGACAGTATTATTTCGATAAATGTAATACCAAACAAAACCTTCAAATACTTTAGCAGTGACATATACTCTGCAGATCAGTTCAACAATCAAGTGACCTTTGCATTCATTAATAATTTCAAAAACATTTGTTTATATTTGCTCACTTCTCGAACTCATTATTTACATTGAAGAAACTTATGTGGCAAGACCCTTTTCATCACTGGGGCTAGTCGAGGCATTGGGAAAGCCATAGCACTGAAAGCTGCTAGAGATGGGGCCAATATCGTAATAGCAGCCAAAACAGCTGAGCCACACCCAAAGCTCCCAGGGACCATTTACACAGCTGCTAAAGAAAGTAAATAGGTTCTGACATGTACTGTTGAACTATAGAAATACATTTACCATATTTTCATACCTGCTTGATATAGTAGTATTAAAAGTACTAATTAAAAGTTCAAACTTGTGAATATCTTAATTATATTTCAATCATTTTATTCACATAGTCTGTAATTTTAATTTGTGAATTAAAATACAATTGTATGCTTGGATAATTGATCTATAGTTGTATGCTGTGTTAATTAATTACTATATCATTGTATGCTTGGCTAATTAATATACAATTGCATGCTTTGTTAATTGCTATATGATTGTATGCTTAATTAATTACTACATAATTGTTTGCTGTGTTAATAACTATACCATTGTATACTTCCTTAATTACTATATAGCTGTATGCTTTGTTAACTGCTTTACAATTGTATGCTTTGCTAATTGCTATATATTTGTATGCTTTGCTAATTGCTATATATTTGTATGCTTTGCTAATTGCTATATATTTGTATGCTTTGCTAATTGCTATATATTTGTATGCTTTGCTAATTGCTATATATTTGTATAATGTGCAATTGCTATACATTTGTGTGTGTTGTTAATTACTATACAGATGAATGCTGTATTAATTACAATTATATGCCATACAATTGTATACTTTATCAATTACTATACATAATATTGTGTTAATTAATATACAATGTAATCTAATAATTTTAACAATCTATAACATGGCATTAATCTTTTTTCTTAATTGGCATGCTTTCAGAGTAGACATTCAATAGCAAATCAAAGGATGTCTTGTTTTTTTTTACATATGAATGACTGGTGGATTTCATGCTAATTCAAAATTCATGTGATGAAACATTAAAACGCCTAACATTGGTAGATATTTTTGCTTGATATTGACATAGCTATTACACAGCAGATGGAAAATTCCATTCTACAAATAGCTTTGTACCAGATATTCTCAACGAAACTTCATGCACTTAAACAGGCTCTAAAATTGAATTGAAAAATCTTTTTATAAACTTGTAAAATAATTTTGAAACAGTTGCAATTATAAGAGTTTAATGTTTAATCCTTCGGGTGTTATTTGCTGTGTATTTGGCAACTGACAGTTTATACCACGATAAGCACAGAAAAAAAACCCATTAAACTCTTAAGTAAATCAACCTTGTGAAAAACTGCATACAGAAAGATCAGACGCATAGCAGAATTAAAGTGTGTTGGGTTGAACAATTACATTTAATCTTTTTAATATGATGGGATGGATTCAGTCATAAAATTATCGTTTCTGATTCAGTCATAAAATTATCATTTCTGATTCAGTCATAAAATTATCGTTTCTGAAGAATGAACAACAGATTGGAAATGTGTATACTTTGATTTTTGATGATTGTTGAATGAATATAAAAAATGTCAAGAAGCCACCATTGTTGCATTCAGAACACAATATGGTAAATCCATGATTACATACAATAATTTCCACTTATTTCAAGTTTGTTTCAATAGGAAAATCTTGTAACACATTTTAATCCAGATCATCTCAGTTTCTGACTGGAATTATTGTAATGGAGTTTGGTTCAACATCAGTGGTCATCTTACTGGTAAAATATTTTACATTTCTGGATCAAAGTAACACAATACCTTAATACATACATATGACTCGTTACCTTAATACATACATGACTCATTACCGTAATACATACATAACTCATTACCTTAATACATACATATGACTCATTACCTTAATACATACATATGACTCATTATCTTAATACATACATATGACTTGTTACCTTAATACATAAATGACTCATTACCTTAATACATACATATGACTCATCACCTTAATACATACATATGACTAGTTACCTTAATACATACATGACTCATTACCTTAATACATACAGTCCTACCCATTTATCTCGACATCCTCGGGCCCGAGGAAATATTGTTGACATGGGCGGATGTCGAGATAAGTGTTGGGGGTGGGGGCTGAAAAAATATAAAATTTAAAATTCGTCAGCAAAGGGTGACCCGTCGTCAGTGAACAGCATTTACACTTTGAGAAGAAAAAAAAATGGAAATTTTGAGTACATGAAGACAGAATCAGTGTGAAATACACTTGTATATTGACAAATTACATTTTGGTTACCTTTGTGTAATAAAATCCAAATAAAAATATTGCATTGATCACATCCTGATACGAACAACATTACGATATTCAACGTCGGCATTAACAAATGGTTGAGAAGTTGTCAGTTACATGCTTCATGTACATGTACTTAAATTGGCCTCGATTTTGGTCAGTCTGTTCCCATCTTATTGAGGCTACAAAGGGGATGGGGCTATTCACAGGGAAATGAAAAACTGTCAACAGTACATGTATTCTCCAAAAATACTTTTGTATCCGATGTTATGACGAACATTAAAGCGACTGCACCAACCACTTGTTGCAGCTAAGTTCTCCACACTAAGCTTTTTTGATAATGCTTCATAGAACCATTTAGATGCTTCCTCCACGTCATCAAATGTAGCAGTCTTGCTTCTTCCTTTGGGGAGCGCAGTTACATTCAACTTAGTCTTTCTTTATAGACTCTGCAGCTTTTATCCTTCCTGTACGTGTTATTTTTAAATGAAAAAATTTCACAGACCTCTTTGCGAGATGTTCATCCCTTAACTTCATTAACAGCCAGATATTTAGTTTCTAAAGACTGTAAATTTAATTTGCGTTTTACCCTTCTGTTGGTAGCCATCGTAAATGTAAATAAAGTTAAAAATGAAACTTTCACAGCGAAAATCACCGATCACTTTCAAAGGTCTCGGAAACACGTAATCCATATTTTCACGCAATTTTTATATATGGGATTCAGAAAATCACATATACAGGAGTCCTCTGTACACATCAATTTCCTGGATGGCAAATTTAAGGACTTGCTAGTCCTGCTTCGAGCACCTGTTGATTGGGAAATTGTGATCATCACTTGATCCTTTTCGCTGTGCTGATATATTTACAATCAGAAAATTCAGTGGCTGAAAGACCCACAGATGTACATGCTGTCATTGTAAGAGTACATTTGAAGAACATGACCCAAAAGCTAGGCGGCAAGATCAACGACTTAACTAGCTGCAGAGGGGTGAGAAAATGTGCTGCTATGGGTTTGTTTTGTTTTTTTATCCGACCGCGACATTAAAGCCTGGCGGCAAGATCAACTAACTGTTGAACAAAGTATTGATCTTAATTGGCAGCTTGTCGACATAAATGTTTTGAAAACAAAGGATTTCTTCAAGCTGGGACCAAAGGCTTCTGTCGACATATACGTTTTTCTTTTATCTCGACGTCGACATAGGCATGACAATTTGATAGTAATAGTAGACCATGGGACCGGGACTTTGCTTTTTATGTCGACATAGGCGGCTTATCGAGATAAGCGATGTCGATATAAACGGGTAGGACTGTACATATGACTCATTACCTTAATACCTACATATGACTCATTATCTTAATACATACATATGACTCATTACTTTAATATATACATGACTCATTACCTTAACAGATACATATGACTCATTACCTTAACATATACATATGACTCATTACCTTAATATATACATATGACTCATTACCTTAATAGATACATATAACTCATTACCGTAATAGATACATATGACTCATTACCTTAATAGATACATGACTCATTACCTTAATAGATACATGACTCATTACCTTAACATATACATATGACTCATTACCTTAACATATACATATGACTCATTACCTTAATATATACATATGACTCATTAATAGATAAATGACTCATTACCTTAATATATACATATGACTCATTACCTTAATACCTACATATGACTCATTATCTTAATACATACATATGACTCATTACCTTAATAGATACATATGACTCATTACCTTAATACATACATATGACTCATTACCTTAACATATACATATGACTCATTACCTTAATAGATACCTGACTCATTACCTTAATATATACATATGACTCGTTACCTTAATATATACATATGACTCATTACCTTAATATATACATATGACTCATTACCTTAACATATACATATGACTCATTACCTTAATATATATATATGACTCATTACTGTAATATATACATATGACTCATTACCTTAACATATACATATGACTCATTACCTTAACATATACATATGACTCATTACCTTAATAGATACATGACTCATTACCTTAATATATACATATGACTCATTACCTTAACATATACATATGACTCATTACCTTAATAGATACATGACTCATTACCTTAATAGATACATATGACTCATTACCTTAACATATACACATGACTCATTACCTAATACCTACATATGACTCATTATCTTAATACATACATATGACTCATTACCTTAACATATACATATGACTCATTACCTTAACATATACATATGACTCATTACCTTAATAGATACATGACTCATTACCTTAATATATACATATGACTCATTACCTTAATAGATTCATATGACTCATTACCTTAATAGATACATGACTCATTACCTTAATATATACATATGACTCATTACCTTAACATATACATATGACTCATTACCTTAACATATACATATGACTCATTACCTTAATAGATACATATGACTCATTACCTTAATAGATACATGACTCATTACCTTAATATATACATATGACTCATTACCGTAATAGATACATATGACTCATTACCTTAATAGATACATGACTCATTACCTTAATAGATACATGACTCATTACCTTAACATATACATATGACTCATTACCTTAATATATACATATCATTCATTACCCTAATACATACATATGACTCATTACCGTAATATATACATATGACTCATTACCTTAACATATACATATGACTCATTACCTTAATATATACATATGACTCATTACCTTAATACATAAATATGACTCATTACCTTAATAGATACATGACTCATTACCTTAATATATACATATGACTCATTACCTTAACAGATACATATGACTCATTACCTTAACAGATACATATGACTCATTACCTTAATAGATACATGACTCATTACCTTAATATATACAAATGACTCATTACCTTAACATATACACATGACTCATTACCTTAATAGATACATATGACTCATTACCTTAACATATACATATGACTCATTACCTTAATACCTACATATGACTCATTATCTTAATACATACATATGACTCATTACCTTAACATATACATATGACTCATTACCTTAACATATACATATGACTCATTACCTTAATAGATACATGACTCATTACCTTAATATATACATATGACTCATTACCTTAATAGATTCATATGACTCATTACCTTAATAGATACATGACTCATTACCTTAATATATACATATGACTCATTACCTTAACATATACATATGACTCATTACCTTAACATATACATATGACTCATTACCTTAATATATACATATGACTCATTACCTTAACATATACATATGACTCATTACCTTAACATATACATATGACTCATTACCTTAATAGATACATATGACTCATTACCTTAACATATACATATGACTCATTACCTTAATAGATACCTGAGTCATTACCTTAATATATACATATGACTCGTTACCTTAATATATACAGATGACTCATTACCTTAATATATACATATGACTCATTACCTTAACATATACATATGACTCATTACTGTAATATATACATATGACTCATTACCTTAACATATACATATGACTCATTACCTTAACATATACATATGACTCATTACCTTAATAGATACATGACTCATTACCTTAATAAATACATGACTCATTACCTTAATAGATACATGACTCATTACCTTAATATATACATGACTCATTACCTTAATAGATACATGACTCATTACCTTAATATATACATATGACTCATTACCTTAACATATACATATGACTCATTACCTTAATAGATACATATGACTCATTAATAATAATAACCAAGTTGCAACCAGATGTACTCATATATTAGCATCCTTAAACATGCCATGGACAGGCTCTGCCCTAGGGCAAGGCAGAAGAGGCAACTACGTGGGGCCTATGCTTTCAAGAAATCAACTCCGCAATACAATTTGTTTGCTTGGGGTCCCGCTCATTGCTTGCTGCCTTGGACTGTGCCAGGCCATGGAGTTAATCCATTGCAAAAACACATGCATCAAATTAAAATTGCTGTATTTAGCAATGACATCTGCAAAATTCACTCTGTTAAAATGATGTACTCTATGGAGTTCATGACAGACAGATGTGATAAAAATAGATAAGTAGCTTATTATACTTCATGGAGCATTAGCTGTGACAGTCTTGACACAAATAAGGAAATTACTTTTTAATGATACTTTAGCCATGGCAAGCTTGGCAGAGATAAAGGAATCTATTATTAGTAATTATTACACTTGAGTTTTAGCTATGACAAAAAAATAGGACTATAGCTTATTAGTGATCACCATATTGACCTTCAGCTATGGCAGGCCTGGCTAAAAAAGAAGAATACCTTAGCAAGATTGGGCTTAGCCTGGAACAATTACTGTACATTTACAAAAGACACTTAAATTTGGTTACAACTCCAAACACCCATTTATGACTTAACATAGCTTATGAAGAGTGTTTCTTCAAACTTACTAAACATACTTTTGAAAACTGTTAAATGAACAAAATTAAAAACGGATACAAATAAATCTTTGATTCTACTGCATTTTGTATCCTCTATAAAATGTATAGCTTGTTATGCATGTACTTATTGAGCATTTTGAAATTCATTTTTAACTGCTTTTAATGGAATGATGACAGATAATAACAATTAAACCTGACTTAAAGGGAGATAATTCTTACTGACAGAAATTGATCTCCCAAGACAGAGTTTCTTATGAGAGGTCAATGCATGATATAAAAAACAATGACCAATGCACACAATTATTGTCTTTCATGACAGGTGGTCATCCAAAAGAGGGATATCTGAATGCTGTCTTTATTGTATTTTCTAAACATTTTTTTAAAATGCAATTTTCCAGTTGAAGATGCTGGCGGGAAGTGTCTGCCCTGTATTGTGGACATTCGCTTTGAAGATCTGGTCAAGGCTGCAGTGGAATCAGCAGTCAAGAGGTTTGGAGGAATTGACATCCTTGTTAACAATGCTAGTGCAATTAGTTTGACTGGGACACTTCAAACATCCATGAAGAAATATGACTTGATGATGGGCATCAATGTAAGGGGTACTTATCTTTGGTAAGCGTTTTGTCAACAATTCATAATTTCAAGAAATCGTGGTCTCATCATTTGTAACATTTCTTAGTTCAGGTGCATCTAAGGAATCTAGTGCATTATAAACTGGAAATTCAGGACATGCATGTCAATCCCTTGATTGAAGTATTATTGTAAAATGTGAGACCTGACCTCAGGCTCCAAAAGGTGATCAAGCATATCACAGAATGAATTGCCTCAGATTCATTCCAAGTATGGAAAAACCCATCAATGGTCTTGGAAATAATAAGCTTTATCCCAGACCTGAATGCAACTTGTATTACTGTGACCTTTTCCCTCAAGGTCAAATGGATGGATGAATGTGTTGCAAAATTGTATCAGCTTCATAATAAGCAATATAAAATCTGAACACAAATTAAACAAATTACAAAATCTGAATCAAAACTTAACTTTAAGAATTTTTTTACTGTGACCTTGAAAACATAATTGGGTGAGCAAACATGTTGGAGAATAAATTATTTCATAATGATTCATCTCATGTATGGATACATTCCATCAAGGGGTTTACAAAGTATAAGCAATGACAAATCTGAACCAAAATCTTATAGCAAGTTTTCTGTGACTATGATCTTGATCCTAAAGGGCAAGTATGTTGCAGAATGAATAGTCTTAGCTTCATAATGAACCATGCCAATTATGACAAGAATCTTTTTGCAAATATGTGCAGGTTGAAAAACTTGAAAAAAGACTCGCTACAGCGGCTGCAATAATTTTCCTCAGCAGGCACTTAAAAAAGGTAACTTTACAGAAATAAATAGGGGTTTAGTCAGAACTAATTGGTCATAATTTTGATAAAAAATTCATGATGTACATATAAATGATGGCCATAAAACTCATGCAGACATTCCACAGAATAAAGTTTGAAAAATGTATGGTATCGTAATGGGGAAAACAAAAGAAAGGGCCATCACTTCACTATTTAATATTGTATCCTTACAATCTTTATTGTAGTGTCAAGTAGATGGCTGAAAATTAAACACCAAGATTATAACACTATAAAGCTGCATGCCAAATCTGGTTGAAATATAACATCTCTAGGTCACTTTATGCAGTGAAAACAAAACTTCAGGAGACAGGAATCCACAATCCTAACTCTTGATTCATGGTGTAGAAAGCTGAACTCATCCAAGGTCTTGTTAATATTCAGATTCAATAACAACTGTTATTCTCTAGAAACTGGGTACAGTTACACTTTGGAAATGGAGCGTCAGTTGGCTGAGTACTCTAAAGCACTTTTACTGATCACTGCCATCTCACCTGTCTACATTGATTTGAGTCTCAGGCTCAGCTAATTTGTGTATGTGAGAAAGCTTGTCAGTAATTTCCTATCAGTCGGTATTTCCCCGAATGATAATTGCTTGAAAACCAGCTTATTCAGGGGGTCATTATAAAGCTAAATGCCAAATTTGTTTGAAATCCATATCATTCAGGGGCTCATCATTATAAAGCTACATGCCAAATTTGTTTGAAATCCAATGCTGGTACTTGACATGACTGTTGGACATAACTGACCAGGAGCCATGTTTAGAATGTAGTGTTGGTGCATGTTTCTAACAGATGCTTATTTCTAATGGGCTCCAGTTCACATCTGAAATATGTTGATTTAAATAAACAAACAAAGCACAAAAATGCACAATTTTGTTTGAGTAATTTTGTACATATGAAAATACATTTAATCAGTAAAGGAAGCCAAGTTTATTTGTAATGTATTATTCTTTGCAAATTATTTTGATTGGTTAAAAATAAAACCCAGCCTTGTTTATCTAACTTGGTGAAATACAAGTATCAAATTTTCTTTACGTGATGGTTGTGGCAGAAACAGCGGTTGCTTCATTAGTGTCAAGATTGTATTTTAAACTTATATATAAAAGTTTTTGTCACATCAGATGCAGTAACTGTGGGTTTCATCACTGTATGATGCATTAACTCTAGTATAAAGTCACTAATTAATCATTAACTCTAGTATAAAGTCACTAATTAATTATTAACTCTAGTATAGTCACTAATTAATCATTAACTCTAGTATAAAGTCACTAATTAATCATTAACTCTAGTATAGTCACTAATTAATTATTAACTCTAGTATAAAGTTACTAATTAATCATTAACTCAGTATAAAGTCACTAATTAATCATTAATGATAGTATAAAATCACTAATTATTCATTAACTCTAGTATAAAGTCACTAATTAATCATTAACGATAGTATAAAATCACTAATTATTCATTAACTCTAGTATAAAGTCACTAATTAATCTGACTTTCTGAACACAATCTTGATTCGTCAGAGTGCTATAGAAGTTCAGTTTTGTGGACTGAAACGCCAAATTAAAGTTGTGAATTTCATTTCTTTGTTGAGAATATATTTGGTTCTCAGTTATTGACACTAACCTTGGTCACCATTTAATGTTATCACCATAATCCTCAGATTTTGATACCCTGCCATAAAGCAGCAGCTGATACTTAGGATTCATCTTTTTGTCCTTATCTCTGTTGTAAATTATTTCAATATACCTAAACCTATCCCATGTGTACACACCTGCAAGATACTTACACCCTTCTTATGATAATCATATACTCATTGTTCCCACTATGAAAACAAAGTCATATGGACAACAGTCTTTTTCATACCATGGCCCAGCAACGTGGAATGAATTGCCCATTGAAATTACACAAAGACACAGTGATCCCTTTTAAAAGTGCCCTTGAAACACTTTTTTTGATTGCAAGAACAAACTTGAAAACCTAAAAATGTTTCCTACCTTAAATATTTTCAGCAGTTTTTGTTTTCCAATATCATGGTGTTTGTTTTGTTTTAATTTGGTTTTTTGTATTCATATCATTATAAATGTTGTGAAGCGCTTACAGCTTCTAAAGATTAGGCACTATACAAAATCCTCATTATTATTATTATTATTATTATTATTATACCCAAGTCAGTCTATTTTGGAATGAATGTATTATGCACTACAAAACAAGGTCACTGATTTTTTGTAGGAATTATTAAACATGCATATAAAGTGTATATGGGCTTTAATTAAAAGGTTATTAAATATGCATATAAAGTGTATATGGGCTTTAATTAAAAGGTTATTAAATATGCATATAAAGTGTATATGGGCTTTCATTAAAGGGTTATTAAATATGCATATAAAGTGTATATGGACTTTAATTAAAAGGTTGTTAAATATGCATATAAAGTGTATATGGGCTTTAATTAAAGGGTTGTTAAATATGCATTTAAAGTGTATATGGGCTTTAATTAAAAGGTTGTTAAATATGCATATAAAGTGTATATGGGCTTTAATTAAAGGGTAGTTAAATATGCATTTAAAGTGTATATGGGCTTTAATTAAAGGGTTGTTAAATATGCATATAAAGTGTATACGGACTTTAATTAAAGGGTTGTTAAATATGCATATAAAGTGTATATGGGCTTTAATTAAAGGGTTGTTAAATATGCATATAAAGTGTATACGGACTTTAATTAAAGGGTTATTAAATATGCATATAAAGTCTATATGGGCTTTAATTAAAAGGTTATTAAATATGCATATAATGTGTATATGGGCTTTAATTAAAGGGTTATTAAATACGCATATAAAGTGTATATGGGCTTTAATTAAAGGGTTATTAAATACGCATATAAAGTGTATATGGGCTTTAATTTAAAGGGTTATTAAATATGCATATAAAGTGTATATGGACTTTAATTAAAAGGTTATTAAATATGCATATAAAGTGTATATGGGCTTTAATTAAAGGGTTATTAAATATGCATATAAAGTGTATATGGGCTTTAATTAAAGGGTTATTAAATATGCATATAAAGTGTATATGGTCTTTAATTAAAGGGTTATTACTGTAAATATGCATATAAAATGTATATGGGCATTAATTTAAAGGGTTATTAAATATGCATATAAAGTGTATATGGGCTTTAATTAAAGGGTTGTTAAATATGCATATAAAGTGTATATGGGTTTTAATTAAAGGGTTATTAAATATGCATATAAAGTGTATATGGGCTTTAATTAATGGGTTATTAAATATGCATATAAAGTGTATATGGGCTTTAATTTAAAGGGTTATTAAATATGCATATAAAGTGTATATGGGCTTTAATTAAAAGGTTTTAAATATGCATATAAAGTGTATATGGACTTTAATTAAAAGGTTATTAAATATGCATATAAAGTGTATATGGGCTTTAATTAAAGGGTTATTAAATATGCATATAAAGTGTATATGGGCTTTAATTAAAGGGTTATTACCGTAAATATGCATATAAAGTGTATATGGGCTTTAATTAAAGTATCTTTTCTTCTATATCACATACACATATTATAGATTTATTCAATATTTCAGCAAATTAAAGCTCATTCCTACCAATGAAGCAGTGATCTAATTTCTGCATTCTCACAATAAGTCATGTGTAAGTCAACATACCATCACATGTCAGCTCAGTTATTATCTATAATTAATTCTATTTTTCAGCTCAAGGGTTTGTCTACCATATCTTACAAAAAGTCTAAATCCACACATACTGATCATCAGCCCACCACTTAATATGACACCAAAGTGGTTCCAGGGACACGTTGGTAAGCCATGTTCATAATTGAAGTGGAAAATTATATCTGGCTAAATAAAATATCATAACTGGAAATTTTTCACATGCTTGTTTTTTTAAACTAACTTGTGGAATATCTAGTTCAGTGATCACACCTTTTTACTTAGCCTCTAAAGAACTCACATTATTAATTCAGTTCCTATTGTAAATCTATGCAAACACCATGCTATTCAAAATGCAATAAACTTTCAACTTCTGGGTGCTCATGATCAAAACTATAAGAGTATAGATGAAACTTTGATGTAAGCTTTTATGTAGAGATCATTCAATTTCACTCTTTATCATACAAATTAATAAATATATAAAGAAATATAATAAATATTTCCAGTTATATGGTAATTCATATGAAAAGCAAGCAATTATATATTTTTTTACAACTTTTAATTACAGCCTATACCATGGCAAAGTATGGAATGTCAATGTGTGTGCTGGGTATGTCCAGGGAATTTGATTCTCGAGGAATAGCAGTTAATGCTCTTTGGCCAAATACAAGCAAGTATTATCTGCTGGCATTTACTGGTAAATTAAGCAAAACGTGTACCACTAATTCTGTGGAATCAGTTAGTTTAACATGAATTGTAAATAATATTAATAAAGCCAAATAAAGTGGGTCAGTAAACCTTGGAAAGTAGGTCACAGTGACAGTCTCGGTGTACAATCCTGTTTATGGCAAGATGATGCAAATTTTGTTTCAAAAGGTGAGCATGTATTTTAAGTCTTCGTTGAATAGATCCTGACTATAAGATCAGTCATTTTCAACCTTCACTGCGAGTTTTGTGTCTATAGGATAATGTGAACAGTCAAAGGCAGGGAGGATTAAAACACGATACATCGACGAATGAAGGGAATCATATATACCAGTGGTCCCCAACCTTTTTATCGCAGCGGACCAGTCAACGTTTGATAATTTTACCGCGGCCCGCTGGGGGGTGGGGGGACGTTGATTGTTTATATTTTAAATTGTTTTGTTTAATAATAATTTTAATTTAATTGTATTTAAACATGCCTTCAAAATAAGATACAGTTACACCAAAAAATGAATAGAAAGTGATTTAACATTTTAACTCACTAGAACGCTAAATCAATGAGAACCCTGAGCTTGTTTCTTTGCAACGAGACGGTTCCATCTGGAGGTAATAGGAAACAATGACATCCGAAGTGTGTTGCTTATGTCCAGTTTATTCCGTTGTTTTGTTTTGGTTGCTGTCACTGCAGAAAACCCCGCTTCACACCGTTAGGATGTCGGAAATGGCAATAGGGATTTAAGTGCTGTGGTGGCAATCTCAGGGTATTCCGCCATGACTTTAATCCAGAACACCGACAGAGTTATTGTCTCGAACGTAGTTTTAAGGCCGCCGTCATTTGCAATCTTCAGCAGTTGATCTTCTTCTTGCACAGATATGCTAGATTCGCCTGGTTTGTTGACAAATGGGTCGCGGATCCATTCCTTACCAGTTCGTGGGTCTTTTGTGGTTGGGAAGTGGCACTCAAATTCTTTTAAAAGCAAAGACAGGTGATCGTGCACCAACTGGGAAAATGAATGCTCAGGCTCAGTCTCGCCTAAAATCCCCGCTAATGTCAGAAACATGTCCAAAATGCCTCTGTTCACGCGCCGTCCCCACAACTCCAGTTTGGCTTTAAATGCAGCTACTTTGTCTGCCAACTTGAAAACAGTTGTCATTTTCCCCTGAAGGGACAGATTGAGTTCACTGAGCAGGCTGAATATGTCACACAGGTAAGCCAGTTTTGCGACTCATACCTTGTCACTGAAATGTGCTGCCAGCGGTGACTTCTTTTCTGAGAGAAATCTTTGCAATGGCTTTCGTAATTCAAATACTCTGGTTAGCGATTTTCCTCTGGGGGGCCCCAAAAGTTTGACTGCCTATGGGCCTCCACGGTGCTTAATCCGGCGCTGTAAATTCCGGTGACATTTTTCGGCTTGCCAGCATTTCCCTGTGAATGATACAATGCGTAGATTCACTCTCAGGTGCAACCTCCTTAATCCGAGCAGTTAAACCAGACAGTTGTCCAGTCATGGCAGCAGCTCCATCTGTGCATATGCTGACACAAAAGGACCATTTTAGTTGTCCTGATATATAACCATCCAGTGACTTGAACAGTTCTGCTCCTGTGGTGTTGCTTGGCAAAGATAGTGCACATAACAAATCCTCATGCACATACTCCTGATATAGATATCGCACATAAACAAGTAGTATTGCCTTGTTGTCGATATCTAGATTCGTCAACCTGGAGTGCGTACCACGGTGATGTATTAATCCTCTCCAACAATTGTGTCTCAATGTCTTCGGCTATTTCCTCAATGCGCCTAGTCACAGTGCTAGCTGACAAAGGCACATGTGCTATCTTTTCCACAGCAGCCTCTCCTAGAAGTTCACGGCAAATGTCTTTAGTGGAGGGCAAGATCAATTCTTCACCGATAGTGAATGGCTTTTTAGCCTTAGCAGTACGGTTAGCCACCAAATATGATGCTCTCAGTGCATTCTCCTTTATTGATGTGGTGGCCCTCATAAATTTCTTCTGTCCTTCATGTTCCCGTTTTTTTTCTTTCAAAATACTCCAGGGGCTTGTCTTTTAATCCAGGGTGCTTGGCGTTCAAGTGGCGAAGCAGTTTTGAAGGTTTCTTTGCCTCATTAGAGAGCTGGTCGCCGCAAACTAAGCAGAGCGGGGTTGGTGTGTGGGAATCACCTGTCCCGATAAATCCATATTTCAAGTAGGACTCATAGTATTGTCTGTTAAAAGTTTTATGTTTCTTTGATGTTGAAGGCTCTTCTTCTGTCTCTTCACTGGGCCTTTTCTTTTTCCCAAGGAAACTTTCTACGACGTCTGTTTCGTACTCATTTTTGCTAATTTGTGGGTTAAATTTGAGCAAACACAATATACACGTACACCAATCACTGTTAAACATGAGAAAGTACCGGTGAACAGAGAGAAGAGCGATACACACCTTCTCTCCACCAAAGCTACAATGCCACTGCTGCTTGCAGCCGCTCAGATACAGACGTCACCTAAAACCACCCCGATATCACGATATTTTGCGCATGCGCGGTATTGGTGCGGATTTAGGTGACGTCTCTCAGAACCTCTCGTCCATGGAAAGTCGCACAAACCCGAGAGAAATACACCACAGTAAATAAAATGGAAATAATTTAATGTTCCTTGGGCGGCCCAGTACCATTTGATCCACGGACCGGTACCGGTCCGCGGCCCGGGGGTTGGGGATCACCGATATATACCATCTGCTTTTTGAAGCCAAACATTTCTTAAAAAATATAGCAAATAATCAGGATTCATCAAAGCTAATATTTTACTGATAACATGCAGCTACTGCTACCAGTCTTTTCAGTTCAGTTATCTCTAAAACAAACAACAGTCATCTAGGAAGACATAGCCCTCTAGCCCCCAAAGTATGCAAAGACTCCACCTGAATGTACCCCATAGTCCTGCACTCTTGGCGTATATATGAAACAGTTGTCATGGTAACAAAGGATACTGAATGCTGAAAATTCCAAGTATGAAAAGGCACCTCCACGCAACTTGCTTGATATGTGAATAAAGTATTGGCAAAATATATTGGTGTGTGAGTCACAATTCATAAATGAAAGTATAGAGTCATCTAACACAGTGCCGTCTGCTAGGAGACAAAAAAATATGAAGATTTCTTATATAGGAAGTTCATATTTATAAAGTATACAAGGAAGTGTCAGGCATCCAAAAATTTTGCTTCAGATTCAGAAGAAAAAAAAAGTAAATTGTGGATGGATGATGAATAAACATTAAAAATATTGAAACTGAAGAATTGTGAATAACAAAATAACGTAAGTACATCATCTGCCTAATATGCATACCAAATCTCATGCATGATAAAAAAGATTTTTTCCCGATTTTTTTCTTCTAAACAGCTATTCTGACTGCAGCTGTGACCAATTTTGCATCCAACAGAAATGTAGAGATGATTTGTAGAAAGCCAGACATCATGGCTGATGCAGCATATGTCTTGCTGTGTAAGAACAGTAAGTCTTACACTGGGAATTTTGCAATAGATGAACATGTACTAAGAGAAGCTGGAGTCAAAGATATGGAGCAGTACTCATGTGTGCCAGGTAATGTACAGTCTTAACATGTACCATGTAACGCAACTTGTGTAGCTTTGAAATATCTAAACTAGCAAATAATCTTGAAATGTATTCTAGTCATGCCATTCTATTGTAGAATCTTGATTCTGAATGTGTTTCATGAAATGAGATGCAATTGTTTTTTTTAAAAATTGTTATAAATCATGTACCGTTTGTACTTGTGTATCTTTGGAGATTGGAGAGAACCCTGATCAAAATGTCTAGCAAATAAACAATAAAGATTGCTTTACTTAATTTTTTATCTGAAAGAAGGGAAAAGTTAGAGAAAAATAAACTGACTGCTGACTTGTGATCAAATCACTACTGCCAGGAATAACAATTATAACAGTGTGACCTTGATGGCAATTAATAGTTTGTATGACTAGTCATTCTTGATGAATTTGTTACTCATATGGAATTTTTGTGTAGGTTGGGGAGGCTATACAACTAATTTTGCATTAATACATACCTGTTATTACTACATTGCTACCTTACTGGATGTTAGATCCCAATGCAAGCTTCATTGTCCCTCCTCCAATTACTCACTGGATGCCCATAATGCATATAACAAAATCAGATTCCTTAGTCATATCCAACTTGTGCACTATCTTCCCGAGATTAAGGATATCCGAAATGGATGGGAAGAGAGAATCTTGCAATAATAATAGGCAAGTATTACATGATTTAGGTATAGGGTTATTTGTTTGGTAAAGCTGATTTAAGGAATGTAACCTTTTGCTATTGCACAATTTACAGTTCTGAATGTAAATTACCATTTTCTGTATAAAAGAAATTCCAGCCTCCCTTTTTGATGGTCAGTTCTACATTCAGACCTACTAGATTACAGAGCCGGTCTGTTCCCCCCAATGTAACTCATGTCATGATAGACATTCTTTTTACAGCTATGACACAGAGCAGGGATCTCAATAGGGAGTGGAGCTACTCAAAGAAGCTAGTCTGCTGCTAAATATCCTTGTTGGCACAATTTAAAAAATGACTCGTAATTGCTGTTGAACTTGACAGATTATAAAGTTGGCTTCATTTCACAGATATTAAGGACAACAAAGGTCCTAAAGGTAAGGTTCTTACAGTGGTTTTGTTAAAGACCAAAACATTCACAAGAGATTCCATCTGGGCATTATTGGATGTGATGTGTCTCCTAACCTGAAGAATGCACTTAACTTTGCTCAATAATATATCATGGTGGATGGATCACTTGAGAAGAGCAAAGTGTAAAGGTTGATATTCTGTGGGCTCTTGTGCAGAAAGAGCCTTTGAGAGAAGGTCCCTTCTCTGAGATGGTCTACCAACAGGCTGAGAATGATCATCTGGGCCACAGAGTCTTTGAAATTAAGCTGAGCAAAGGAGATCCGGACTTTGTGGAGCACTGACGAAATCTTTCTGAATGGTGGGAAGGTGTAATTAAACAGAAGAGTCCACTTTATACTGAATGCATATACTGCCACTGCCCACTTTATACTGAATGCATATACTGCCACTGACCACTTTACACTGAATGCATATACGGTCACTGACCACTTTACACTGAATGCATATACTGTCACTGACCACTTTATACTGAATGCATATACTGCCACTGACCACTTTACACTGAATGCATATACTGTCACTGCCCTATGTTCTGGCTCTGGGGAATGATGAAGGAAGATTTATATTTAGCAAACAAGTCCACCAAGGATCTGACAGAGGTATGGTGCTGCTGGGATGTCAACTAGCTGGTGTACAATCCTGTACCTCATAAGCTGTTGCTTGTCATTAGACTTTTCCCATCCCAAGTGGTGGAGACACTGCAATTAAGTTGATAATCGTCAAAAGTAAACCAAACTGTGCCGCCATTCATTGTACTGCTTCAAGTTTGGCAATGTTTCATTTTGTATATGGAACCCAAACAGTTGACAAATACTGCAAATATGGACATACTAAGGATCTGTAGCACATAGATTTTACTTGTTCCAAGTATGTGGACAGGTTTCTACAAAGGGAAGCTATGGTGTTGGTAGCCTTTTTAACAGTCAATTTAGCTGTTCCATGATAAGGTCAAGCTGCTATCCAAACATTTGGCCTTGGATGTCATCATCATGGTTTTAAATGAAACTGGAATGAATATATAGCTGGGGCAATCTGTCTCTTGTTGGTGATTCAGATGACCTCACATTTGTCAAGATTGAACTCCTTTTCCTATCCTTGTAACCAGACTGGATCTGCTTGAAACGGTCATGCATCCTGGTTGACAACGCTGTACGGGAAGCTGTTGTCTGTAAAAAGGCTAATTTGGGAATCAGCTCAAAAAAGTCAAAGTATTTAAGTAGATCAAGAACAGCAGAGGACCTTTGACCTATCCTTGGGTAATGGCTGAAATGATGGGGGAATGTTGAATATGACAGGCCTTCAAGCACAACCTGTCAGTTTCTCAATCACAGGAATTATTACTGTTTACTGGAACCCAAATGTGAAAATGAAAACAAAGAATAAATAATTTTGTATACACATTAGATTTCAATACAAGACAGGAGGGATGGGGAGACACCCCTAAACTCTGGAGAAAACCCTCCCATGTAAGGGATTCACATGTATGCTAAGGAATCAGACTGGTATCATATTTATGCATTCTGGCTATCCAATTATATTAGACAAGAGGGAAAAGTAAGCTTGGACTGGATACTTGCATCCCTTAAAAATATGTAGCAAATCAATCAGTGTAGGTATTGTAATACAGCTATTAAACTTTGTTTTCAGGTAGTAGCCCCCAACTGACCCTCTTTGTTGACCCGGAGGATCAAGAGATAATGGAAGGGTCAAAGTTATAATGTGTGCTTCTAATAGCTGTATTAGAGAAAAACAGCCAGCAGGCTGACAAATGGAACTACTTAATATTTCATCAACCTCTAAACTTTTATAATCAATGACCACATAATATTCATCTTCTTTTGCATCATGATATCAGACGCTCAAGTGCAGATTCCGTCAATTGCCTCCAACACTGCATATTTTCCAAAATTCTTTAAATGTGTGCATGTTATGTAATAACCACAGTGGTGCTGTTTAATCAGAAGAAAATTTTTCTTAAATCTTAAATCAGTTATTAGCTAAAATCCAACATGTAGGTCCATGTACACAACATATTTTTTTTTAAAAAACCAGTCTACTTAGAACTTGGAAGAGATTGTACTGAACTCTCTCTCCTTCTCGAGGCCATAGTTGACCACTTCGAAGCACTTCAAGACTTTGTCTTTCTAACTTTTAGATGTGATAGAGCCTGTATTAGTAAACATTGAGGAATATACCAGGGCTGCATACTCCAACTTCTTACGCCATGATAAGCGCAGTTCCTACATCACTCGACACCCACTTTTGTTCCCATGGTTACCAACTTTGTAACCATAAACAGCTGTACTCTAATGGCTTATATAACTTTTACAATTTCACAAATCAGGCTTATGTAGTATAATGAAAAACTATACAAAATAATTTTTGTATCATGTCAACTTTACCAATCTTATAATAATGTGATAAAAAAATCTTTACGCAATTAATGGCATCCTTAATATGTAGTCTTTATGCCTCCAACTTAACTCATTCAAAATCCTATCGAAGATAAACTTATTTACCAAATTTAATAGAAAATGGATAAGTCTCCAGATATGGAAGGGAAGACTCAGCCTATCAGAAGCAAGATCTCATTTATTATAGGAGTTTTGTGCAGATCATAAAATAGATTTTCATAATGAATACTGTGAAGTATAAAATGAACGTCTATCGCAGGGTTTTGGAAATACAATTAAACTGGAGAAACATTAACCAGATGGATAAGTCTCTAGATATGGAAAGGAAGACTCAGCCAATCAGAAGCAAGATCTCATTAATATGTGCATGTCTCACTTATTATAAGAGTTTTGTGCAGATCATAAAATAAATCTTCAAAGCTTCATAATGAATACTGTGAAAGTATAAATAGGCATCTATCCCAGGGTTTTGGAAATACAATTAATTTGGAGAAACATTAACCAGAGCTGTAACCATGATCCTAAGATAAACGGGTCAAGCCAATGGGAATTAAATGACATAGTTCCATACTGATCTTACTGTATCAAGGCGTTTAGGAAATGTATGAAAAGGAAACAATCTTTAACCAGAATCTTAATCTGTGCAGGATGAAATTTGATTGTTTCATCTCAGCAATAAAATTCAGTGTATTTACCAATTTTGATTTTAAAAAATTATCAGCTAAGGTGCTTTAAAGCTCAGCCAATCAGGCCAAATCACCTAATTAATATACAAGGATTGTGGTCATAATTGGAAAAATTCTCATCAAAATAATCCAAGGACTCTTACCACCACCTTGAAAATAGAATGTAAAAGAATGGCAATGGCTATTTAAAGCATGGCGCATGTGCTGAGTTGACAATTTCCAGTTCATCACTCAGCTATAGCTTATTTTATGACGCGTGGATTTTTCATCCTAACTTTTGCCGATGTTCATATTTGCAGGATCCTAAATTTAATTTGGGCATTTTGTGAAACTAATTTGCAAAGTGTTGGATGGTTGGCATATCTGTCAACCAATAAGCTTAGCACAAATAGATGAGAATCCAAATTTATTAGGTCTATTTTTCTTTGAAAGTAACTTTGAAATCTTTAACCGTATCCCAAATAATAGGAAAACTTCACTACATTATTCAATAAACTTATGGTATACACTGAATAAAACCAGAATTTTTTTCCCCAATGACACAAATATGAACTGTCTGCAACTGATAAGAAAATATTTACCATATTTGAGTAAGTTTTGGAGAAAATCTAATAAAAACTAAGTTTCGATAAAAGCATTTGAACTTCTTGCTCTTGAACATCTACATGTAAATGGTAGTTCAAAAACTCATTGTCAAAAACTTGAAATTATTCCTTTCTTTTATTTATACATTAAATAAGTTTAGATTCTCATTATAATAAAAGACCTGAAAATATATCATCTAAAGTGGACTGTGCTAAAACGCATCTCATATTCACTGCAGAACACAAACTCAATTAATTAGTATGATCATGCTATCGGCACAATAGTTTATGCACTTCATGATACCTGCAACGGTTCTGTATAAGGCAACCATATGCAATTTAAAACTTTGGCATTCACACATGAAAAAGAGCTGAAACCTGGAATTTAACAGCCAGATTAAGCCACATCCAACCACATTGGGACAAGGGAGTACCCATCACATGCTTAGTTGGGACCAGTTGGAGAGACTGCTAAAAGGAGTTGTGCTAGCCAGGGAATCCTGCCCAATGTCTGACACCTGGGATGTCCTAAGAGCATTGGGACATGAGAGCACCAGTCATTAGTACCCTATAATTCACTACACCTTGGAGAAGCCATGAAGGATGCAAATACGCAACGATGAAGCAATTGGAGGGCATACCTATGCAGTGATGAAGTAACTTGAGGGCATATATAATCAGTGAAAATAATTCAGTGCAGAAGAATCAGGGAACAAAGTGCTCTTAAGAACTTGAATAGACAATACTTATGAATTGCTGATTTTTTTTGTTACTATTGTGCAATGTATTTTTAAATTCATCACAATCATCTTAATTTTTGTGTATTGTCTTTATATTCTCAACAAGTAGCATTCCAACCATCCATTTGTCCATCCTGTGTCATATATATAATGAACAGTGATGCACATTTGCTTTTTTACACTGATTAAGAGATCATTTTGCATCAAGAATGCAATGAAGCAATGTCTCTAACCTTTTGACATCAAGGGGTGTAGCAGAAAATTTATAAGCAACAACTATAAAAATTTTCACAATTTTTTTTACCTGGTTAAGAAGATATACCATATATACTCGTGTATAAGTCAAATAATTTAGGAGAAAAAAATGTCTTGAAGAAACAGGGGGTCAGCTAATCTGTGGGCCAATGTCTAAACTTGACAGATTTTAGGTCTCTTTGTTGACTACTGTACTGTGTAATAACTGTAAATCTCTGGACACGTTTTTTTTATATTAAACTGTTATAAAGTACTATGTTTGTTTGTTTGTTTGATTAGGATTTTTAACATAGCTTTAACAATTTTTCAGTCATATCGCTACGATGTCTGCTGTGAGGCAGTTTATAGTGATGTCTAGCACTGAGGCATCATGCCGCAGACATGTAGCATGATGTCCCACCCAGTCACATTATCCTGACACCAGGCCGACCAGTCCTAACACTAACCTCTTAATGCTGAGCGTCAAGCGAGGCAGCTGTTAGTACCATTTTTGTAAGTCTTTGGTATGATTCGGCCAGGGATCGAACCCGCGACCTCCCGCTTCCGCGGCGAACACTCTAACCACTAGGCCACTGGAGCGGTTATAAAGTACTATGATTGATTTTGTCATTATTTTGCATGTGCATATTTTCCGATTTCTTCAGCATGAAATTAAAGGTAAATACTGACTTCAAAATTTGCAGGCAGTTTGCGTTTACTGGAGACCAAGCTGTACAGCACTTGCACAGTGCAAAGTGTACATAGCGTCACTTAAATCCATATATGTTCCCAAACATATTGATGCAGATTTTGCCTTGTTTATTGTCTTGACCAACTAGCATTGTACCAGACAACATTTTAGCAAGTCCTTAATAGCGGTTTCATTTACGTTGAATCACGCACACGCGAGTTACTCAATTTCAATGATATAAGAGATCTTACAAATTGAGGTAATATTTTTAAAAAGTATGCATATTTAGGTATACATGTATAAGGCACATAACGAGCATAATTTACATATTCACGAAAAGTGGTAATAATAAAGGATAAAATTCTCGTATAGATCAACTACCGGTAAGGTTAACATCAACAAATTTTAGTTTTTTGTTTTTGGCTGACTAAACATCATACCTTTCCACACAATGCTTGATGTTTTGGCAAAATATGGAGGTTATGCATGGCATTTTTAAAGCCTTGTTTTCATTAAATATTGATCGATCTTCCTGGTCCAATATGTGTAATATTGGCAAAAGAATCGCAGTTTCTCCCTGTGACTTGCCCGAATTTCCCCTAGGTTATGCTCTATTTTCATATTTTGGTCAGCTGTTGCCAAATTGCACAATAGCTAAAGATTAAAAGAACGAGCAAGAAACCCAGCATGACTAAGTAATAGTTAATCCTTTTTGATCCCACTATTTTGAGAAAACTATGACTATTCATTGATTTTAATTTAACGATGGTAATTAACATAAATACGATATGAAAATGACTCGTGTTCACAATGTTTCTTGCATGGGAATGGCGCTAAAGCGTATGAAGTTACTGCATTCGTAGTGATCATTCTTGGGATTGAAATTTTGGACAATTTTGCAGTTTTTATTATTATTGTGGTTAGTTAACTTCCCATTACAGTAGTTAACTTCCCAATACAGTAGTCAACTACCCATTACAGTTGTTACATCTTGGAAAAACTAAAATCTGATTTATGGCTGATTTCAGTAAAAGGTGTAAGGAACTACAAGGCATGCATGATAGCAAGTTCCATGAAAACCACGGTAGTAAGTTCCAAGAATACCATGGTAGCAAGTTCCAAGAATATCATGACAGTAAGTTCAAAGAAAAAGATGGTATCAAGTTCCAAGAAAACGATGGTAGTAAGTTCCAAGAAGACCCTGGTAGTAGGTTCCAAGAAATTCATTGTAGCAAGTTCCTAGAATACCATGGTAGTAAGTTCTAAGAAAACCACTGTAGCAAGTGCCAAGAAAATCAAAGTTTCTGGCAAGTTCAAGTAGCTGCTTCCCTTGTGGCATGCTGGGATGAAAATGGCAACAATTTTTTTAAAAAAGATCTTTGACCCAATCAAGATATGTGCTTTTTAAAGCCTGTGAAAGTATTTGTTTGACTATGACACTCAATTTCTTTCATAATGCTATATCTAATAAACTCTTTTTGTTAGACTCATTATTATTGCAAGATAAACAGGAAGCCTTACTTGCTTTGCCAGTTTTTTTTTTAAAAAATAGAGATTTGATGGACATGAAGGAAAAATGGCAATTGAAATAGGGTCAAAATCCGGAATTAAAATGATGCATTTAAAGCAGTTATTTTGAAGCCAATTAAAATTATGAACTGGACATTACTGCAGGTGATGTATAAATAACTATTTAAATTCAGGGGAGGAAATCCAATGACAAAACATCATAAATGCAAAAATTTAATGTGGAATGAGTCAACTAATAAGTAACATTGTGCCTAGTTTCACATTGTAAATTCTTTTGTGCATGTTTTAATATGAACAACGGTGTTTATAATTTGCTCAATTCAGATTTCCTGTATGTATTTTTAAATGCCGAGTAGGTATTCTCGACATTTCATACATTTTATAACACTTGGACATCATTCAACACATCTTTTCCTGGTTTTCCTCCTCATTGAAAATTGGCAATAAGCACAAGTTTTTTTTTAAAGTCAGGAGTGAATGGCCTTCACTGCAAGGAGAATAATTTGTACAGAACAAATTCTGAAGATGCGAATTCCATTACGTGTTGCAGTCCTGAAATCGGAGTCACCACTGCTCACGAGGCTGTAACTTCTGCTGGATTGGCTTCCTCCATGGGAACATCCTGCAGCTGAAAGGTTCAGAAAATACTAATCAGAGCATGTACAATCTGCATATGCTTTTTAATTCATCAAGTATATTTTTTAATTTGTTTACAATAATTTTCCTTGTAATTGTAATATGACTTGACCTTGTCCAACATAAAGTTCATTTCTTACCTATCTAGTAGCTTTTAATTTTGTAAAATGAATAATGCATAACTAATAATTTCTCAAAGACCACTCAGGGCCCCATTCATGGACAGAGACATTCACTTGGAAATGTAGTGAATTCTGATAAGGCCATCTGGCATTACATTTTTTTTTGATTCAACACACATCACTTCAGGCCAACAGTATTATAATACATTCAAGACTATAGGCATATTAACACCTTCACCAACAATCCTTATTTTGAACATCACAGGAATTTATTAGAACTTTATTTTCACTAGATCGAGCTTTGTGGACTATTTGGGATTTAATTCACAATACTCTTCAAGTTTTTAAAAAAAATTAATTTAGACTATTCTAGGGAATTTTTTGTTTTTGGAATTTACAAACTTGTTTTACTCAAGAGTCATAATACAAGTATGAAGAAAAATCTATTAGACACTGGAATGTTGATATCAATGTCATGTCAATTCTTTGTGTGACATCAAGAAAAATCTATTAGACACTGGAATGTTGATATCAATGTGATGTCAATTCTTTGTGTGACATCAAGAAAAATCTATTAGAAACTGGAATATTGATATCAATGATGTCAATTCTTTGTGTGACATCAAGAAAAATCTATTAGACACTGGAATGTTGATATCAATGTGATGTCAATTCTTTGTGTGACATCAAGAAAAATCTATTAGACACTGGAATGTTGATATCAATGTCATGTCAATTCTTTGTGTGACATCAAGAAAAATCTATTAGACACTGGAATGTTGATATCAATGTGATGTCAATTCTTTGTGTGACATCAAGAAAAATCTATTAGAAACTGGAATATTGATATCAATATGATGTCAATTCTTTGTGTGACATCAAGAAAAATCTATTAGACGCTGGAATGTTGATATCAATGTGAAGTCAATTCTTTGTGTGACATCAAGAAAAATCTATTGGACACTGGAATGTTGATATCAATGTGATGTCAGTTCTTTGTGTGACATCCAAAAAAATCTATTAGACACTGGAATGTTGATATCAATGTGATGTCAATTCTTTGTGTGACATCAAGAAAAATCTATTAGAAACTGGAATATTGATATCAATATGATGTCAATTCTTTGTGTGACATCAAGAAAAATCTATTAGACGCTGGAATGTTGATATCAATGTGATGTCAGTTCTTTGTGTGACATCCAAAAAAATCTATTAGACACTGGAATGTTGATATCAATGTGATGTTAATTCTTTTTGTGACATCAAAAAAAATCTATTAGACACTGGAATGTTGATATCAATGTGATGTTAATTCTTTGTGTGAAGTAGCAAGTTTATCATTTTCTAAAAGAGAATAATGGAATGGAATCTTGTAGTTTAGGATGCATCACAGATTACTCTTACTGCAAAAACATCATTTTCAGTTGGTAAAATAAAACTTAAAACATTCTCAAAGCATGACTGCTGTTTTTACCTGTTTGGATAAACCATACAAAATAAATATATATAGCAGAATTATTAATATTATTAATAGTTATATTTATGATATACACCTCTCCACCAATAACTCAACAGGGACCAAAAACACAGACTACAAGAATAAGTGGAGGCAAAATTACAGAGGGACCTATGAAAAACAATGTTAATATGATCTTAGCTACACAACGATGAGAAGGCATGATGTCACATGTATGAACAAGTGTCAATAATGTTTTTCTGTATAAATTCATTTTATTTTCAATAGAACCAACCTTTCAAAGTTCATTAAAAATATTACCCTAATAAGTTTTAACACTTATATGTATCTTCGAAATGTAGTTAGTGTTGATTCACAATGAAATAAGAATTCCTTTTTTTCCGTCAAAATATAGGCACATTTATTTCAAGACTCTTACCCCAGGCCAACACTAAACTGCAATTAAAAAAAAACAAGATTAGGGTTAAAATTGCTTGCAACTTGACCAGACTTGTATACAAATGGGAATTCTATCCAAAGGAATTTGCATTTGCCACTGTCAGCAGAACATCTAAATGAAAACTTCAACAATATTTTTAAAAAGGTGCCTTTGGGGTCATCTGACAACTACCTGATCTTTTTCTAATGCATGGTCATTTTCATTTTCCTTGGTTGTAGCATCTCCTGATCCATCCTCTTGTCTGGTCTTTTTCAGCTCTTTCATCTCCTCTCCAGCCTCCTCTTCTTCAGGCTTTCTCTGAGAATCAGATTATATTTTCCAATAAGGAACTAATGCAATAAATGTATTCATTGCTGCCCTGGCATGTAAGAATGACAAGTTGGTTCTCACCCTGACAAAGATGTAGGTCAAAAAGTGACTTAAAAAGGGATATTAAAAAATATCTACTATTGATGATAGATTTACGGCATAAATGAGTTGCTATGGTTATGGCATAAATAGTAAACCATGTTCTTCTGGTGAGATGCACTGCATGTGAGTCGCAGCATAGTGATGACATCAAAACATGCACAGCTGTGCAAACTGAAAGTATTTTCTCTATTAAAAATGATGTTCAAATGAAAGCACATAAACTAAATTGACATTTAGCGTCACTGTACCGAATACATGTTAAAATGTACCAGAATTTGCAATTCTGAGGATTGAGAATTTGTTTACATTAAAAACATACTGAGGAGTCATCTTGAGATTTTTGAAGCTTTGTTAAAAAAAAAAAAAAAACATGGTTCCCGCGCTTTTCTAAACATAAATTTCCAGGCCTTTTCCAGGATGAAATTAATTTTTTCAAGGTTCGCATATGACCATTAAGACCTCTGAATATTCCAACCCCATTTTTCACATTTGGACATTTAGGATGGAGTGTGGGTTCAGAGCAATTACATATAAAAATCTTATATCTACTGCTATCACAAGATAGCTTACCAGCGGGCCTAGCAAATTTAAATTTGCTAGAACCCCTGGTAAGCTATCTTGTATAGATTTATACCTGCATGAAATCAATAGGAAAATTATTTATTTTCTTAAGTATTATAATCGTTATGTCTTTAATCTGCTGAGAAACTAGACAAAACTCTATAGATGAAACCTGAACCAGTAATTACCATTTGCATTAAGAGTCACATGACTTCACATGTCTCAAACAACGACATCGGAAGTCTTCATGTGATATCAACAAGCTTTTCTCTAATATTGTTGTACAAAATTTCAAATAATATTAAATGAAAGTCTGATGCTTTTGTAAAAACCAGAAAGAACAATTCTCAAAATATTTATCCTGAGAATAACTACAAGAAACTTGGCCAGTTGTTGTTGTTTTAGGGTTTAATGCCATTTTAGAGCCCACGATAGACTATACATGGCGGCCAATATTATTGGTAGAGGAAGAACCCAGGAAAACCCCCGGAAAGAACCACCGACCCACGAGAAGCTACTGTCAAGCTTTTTCACATAACTACATTAGCCGAATCTTAGACTCGAGTCCACGCAGGCAGAGATGAGACAGCAGTGATCTGTAATGGAAAGTGCTTTAGACCACTCGGGGCCCCAACTTGGCCAGTCTGATTCATCAAGCAGAGTTATCTGGTACCATGCTTCTTATGCTCCCAGCGTGAGAGCATGTCAACGTATTAGTCATGTGATACAATGTAACTCTAGCAGAAGTTGGTCTCAAAGTAAATAGAGAGAATTTTGTGCTCTTTTTAATACAACCCTTTCATTTAATATTTTTTCTACAATATTTGAAAATGATGGTTGTCAGTTTATTAGCATGCAACTAGCAATCAAAATCGCTAGTACCAACTCAAATTTCATCAACGCATTAGTTTTATCGTCTTCCGGTAGATTAAAGACAACAATTTTATTGTTCGCAATTTCAAATAATTTTCATGCACATTTCACAAGGTTTAAGTTTGCTAGCCCAACCACTAAATGGCTATGCTTTAACACCAACATGTTGGCCTTTTGTGATGCTAGACTGGTTTTCATACTTTCCACAAACAAAAAAGATAGGGATATCAAGCTGTTTGTGAAACAAAAAGTCTAATAGACCTATCTAATCCACTGAGCATTTGGATTCATATTAGAACTGGATAAATTTAACTCACAATCAGTTCAGTGACAACTCAATTACTTAATTGTTTCAGCATCAAGTTGTGGAGGAAAATTCCCAGGTTTACCCCAGAATTTTCATCAACATTTGGAAAATTCAAGGACTATTCACAGTCGGGCTAAAAATTATAATTTCTGAATAATAATAAAAATAATAATTTTTCTCCCATTTCCTACAACGTGAGAACCCTGCAAACAGTATATAATTGATGAATGGTTGTAAAGACATGTAGTCAAAACATTATGAATACTGAAAATTAGAGCACTGAAATGTGTCGGGCACATGTAGAACATAAATGTTTCAAGTTTCAGAGACATCATGTATGGTTTTGGAGTTCTGCATGCTCAACAGACAAAAGTGGGGGGTTTCAATCCATTTTTCAGCACATGATAGGCAGCCAGTATATTTGGAAGAAAGCATTAAGTACCATTTAAACAGGAAGCTAATGGCAAGCTTTCTCACATACCCACTTCAGATGAGACCAGATATGAAAAGAATCAGACAAGGGTTATTTAAGAATGATCTATAAAGGCCTTGAACCATTTGGCCATCGAGGACATTCAAAAGTATGCTTGATGGATGGATGAACAAATGAATACAAATATTGAAATTGAATATAACTGTAAATATTTACATGCAACTTTATTACTGGTCTAATACAAAATTTCAAAAACATATCTTAAAAATTTGTGAATTCAGTCCTTGTAATTAAAGTGGTGATAATGGATAAATGAACTGAACAAAGATAACCACAAATCTAAAAATATGTACAAAGTTTCAGTGATATCTTGATGCAATTGATAGTTATGCCTCAAAAAATAAAAGCTTATACACACACAGATTAAAGACAGACAAATCTTATATACTGACAGATTAAAGACAAAGCTTATACACTGACGAATTAAAGACAGACAAATCTTATAGACTGACAGATTAAAGACTGATGGATTAAAGACTGACAATATAATATTGACTAAATCACACTTATTACACTTGTGTGGGTGAGCGGGGGGGGGGGGGGGGGGTAGGAGGTTTGGAAGGATGGAGGAATGTCCTATGTAAAATGTACATAATGATTATGCTGAACTTATCACAATCCACTAAAGGTTACTACAAACACAAGAAATATTGGGCGGTATGAAATTTTAAGGTAATTGACATGACTTACCTTTCTTTTAATTAAATGGCTGATATCCATTACTTTAACATCACTCTGCAAAAGAAAAGCTCTAAAAATGTACACAGGGCTGGAAATCTCAGCAGTCACGTTAAATCAGGTTAAAAAGATTCATATTTTCTTGTTTATGATTTAGCTACAGATTTATATAAGCAATATAAAATTGCATTTGATAAGGTAATGCTTAATCTTTCACTATTTTCCTGGAGCTTTCTTTTCAGATTTAATCTTGTTACTGCTCTCATTATCATTACTATGATTTAATTTCTTTGGTTGCGAGATCCCAAAGAAGCTTAGAATCATCCACTGCATACATGACAACCCCTGACGAGGAAAAAGCATAATCCAAGTGGTCAAAAAGCGGAATCCAAGCAGAAAAAGCATAATCCACATATAACATGCTAAAATTTCAATGAACAATGATTTATTTGCCACTCATCTTTTAACATCCTTTACTGCTTCAAGTTTTCATATGTAGCACTTTTAGCTTTACACACATCGACTAGAAACCATCTTAAGACTTTGAGTGCCAAAAATTAAAATTCTTTCCACACATCCAGAAATGGATGTCACGTGATGCTGCACTCTTGTCTTAATATTTAGAAGATTCTGTTATATTCTGTTTTAAGTTTTTTTCGTTGCCTTGTTCTAATTTATCTGGGAAATTTTTGAAAGGAGATATTTTTGCATACATAAATGCAAAGACTAAAAAAATTGTACTTTTTAGCGCCAAATTCTCTTTAGACTGGTTCTGCAATAAATATGAATTAAAACATGGAATCTGCGCGTAAAGATTAAATTTAGAACAAGAGTCTTCTCTCTCCTCACTAAGCATACAGATGCTATAAATATAATTAGAGGTCGACAGTAGAACCAGGTTAGCTATAAATAGAACCTGATACTGTTAGGAAAGTCCACGGTCAAGCATAATCTTATACTGTAGTTACGTAAAAACAGTCTTTTCTAAAATACGGTCCGTGGGATTAATGGAATGTTAATAATAACAAGAAAACAAATAATTTACTTTTTTGGAAGGTGGATATACTGAAAAAAGCATAATCCATATACGTTCAAGTGTAACACATAATTTAGTGGGGGGAAAAAAATTGTAATGATTACGCCAAAAAGCGTAATGGTTGGCATGTATGCCACTGCCTTGAATTGTCTGATGCCATTGTTAATTTAAGTATTACAAATAACGAGATTCCAAGAAAATTAAAGTGATCAATTTTTTTTAAAAAAAAGTTTAACGCTATTTTTCAGCACAATATAGGCTATACAAGGCAGCCAGTAATAATGGTGGAGGATGAACCCGGAAAACCCCCGGAAAGAACCATCAACCCACAAGAAACTACTGACAAGCTTTCTCACATAACTACATTAGCCGAATCTTATACTCGAACCATGCAGAGGTGAGATGGCAGTGCTTTGTAATGGAAAGTGCTTTAGACCACACGGGGCCCCAAAAGTGATTAATTGATTGACTTATAATATTAGATCCTCAGTGTTTATTAGTAACAAAAACTAAAATATTCTTCGAACTCGAAGTTATATGTTTTGATTGCCGAATTGTTCCCAGATAAATTTTTATGGGCATTTATAGGAATTTTAATGTGCCATCTAATATATTTTTGTTTCAATGGCATTCTTAGCAGAACGCTAACATTATAATTCTAATGACATCCCCCACCAAGACTACTTTCTGTTTAGGAGTTTAAAGACACTATGGTGACACCATTTTCATTGACCAAAAACTAGACAAGTCTTCTGGCACAAGCACAATGGTGATTTGTCCAAATATTTAGCAAAAAAACTCTATATACCCTCATTGTAGTGGCAATATTTAATGCATGAACAACTATCTACATCATATGAAGTCTTCCAGCAAAATTTTCATGACGATATGATCTTTACTTCAAGAAATTTTTAAGATGATCATTGTTGTGGTCATGATGAATATCAGATCTGCACCATTTTCATTTTGCACCAACATATTGATATAACCAACCATTTTGGAGAAGTAGCATCAAGATTTTCAAGATGGCCACTAAGGCTGCCAAATTAATCAGATTGGTACCATGGTACTAGGCATCACCTGAAAACCTGATGTTAAAAATAGGCTTTTTGCTCAGAAAAAGTAGCAACAAGATTTTCAAGATGGCAAACATAGTGGACATCAGATCAGCAAAATTTTCATTTAACACCAATTAGCCATAAAAAGCAGACTTTTAGCAAGCCCTTCTTGATATGATACATCGATTCCAGAGGAATAGTGAAAAGATTTTCAATATGGTTACTGTAGTAGCCATATTGGATTTCCATGTGGCACCATTTTTATCTGGACCATGCAGTTTCAAGGCAGTCTCCCTAGTGGATTAGGATTAGGATAACAAACGTGTACAAATGGGTGGATGACATGAAAAACTATGGCAAAAGCTCTTCTTGAGTAAATGTAAAACTCAAACAAATATGGTCCAATAATATAAAACACCTTTTGTTGGATTCCAAATCGTGAATACACATCACTATTAAAAAAAAATGAAGCACAGAATGCTGAAAATTAAACTTGCACATGATATAATTAACACATCAGCATAAACATAGTTCATTATTGATTACTTTGAAGTTTTTGTTGTTTTCCACGGTATTGTTAATTTGTGAAGATGGACCATGGGGATATTACTTGAGGCTGCTTATTCTGTTGGAATTAGTTTTAAATAATGCAGAAAGGGCAGTATATGATTACTGTGTTTTGAAATAACGTCTGAAAGGGCAGAGTATGATTATGGTATTTTGAAGTAACGTTAGAAAGGGCAGTATATGATTACTGTGTTTTGAAATAACATCAGAAGGGACAGTATATGATTACTGTGTTTTGAAATAAAAAATGTCATACCTTTGTTGTAGAAGAGGTTTCAATCGTCTGACCCAGAGACACACTACTCGACGTCTGAAAAAAAAGGGTTTATAAAATTTAAATATTAAAGAAAACCTGGGATTAAAGATCCAAAACAATATACCTCAATGAAAGATAATCAACAATTGAATAAATGCACTGAATTAATAACAGCAAATTTTAATTATGAAGGTTACAACATTACAAGCACAAAATATTCTGAAAAAAGGAAAACTATTATGTACTTGCATTAAATAAATAAACTGACTTTCAAACAAAACGATGTTGTCTACTACTGATACACAAAGAGGAAAATTAACCATAGACACATAGATAAATTAACAGTGTATGTTTCCAGAGTTCCATTGTTCTTATATATGACAATGTCACATGCATTCTGCAGAAAGCATCATCCTACACTTGTACTATCAGGTACAACTAGCAAACATGGCTTGCCACTCTGGCAGTTTACAATACAAGGGTATTGTAGAATAGATAATCCTAGATGTAAACCATGATACAGTAAAACATATCTTATGTAGTCTCTAATAACAGGTGTCTACAAAAAGACCCATTTCCAAGGTCAAACTTAGCACATTTTAAGAGACCAAAAAAAAAAAAAAAATTCATTACATTTCTTCTTTCTTTATTCATAGTTTTTGTTAAACACTAGTCAGATTTTTGTTTGAATATTGTTTCTAATTTACTCAAGCTTCATTACATCACCCTGAATTTGTTTTACCCATGTTTAAACTGCTTTTTTGCAGGTGGTCTCCTCTTTTTCACCTCTCTGAATTACATTCTTTCCTCCAGTATTAGAATTTTTCTCTTTTAAGTCAGACGTTATGCCAATTATATTAATGTGCGAGGTGTCATTACTCAGCCTGAAACTCTAAGATTTTCTACAAGTCAAAAGTCCATCAAGTTGGTATGTGCTTCGATATTGTTTTCTATGTCTGTCCAAAAGAATTTCTGATAATTTCTTCTCTTAACACATTAACCCCTGGAGGTTTCTGCTGTTTTCGCATGAAATGCGAGTGGGAAACACATTTTGGGGACTATTTCTAAATACATCGTAATCCATCAATTCCCAAACAATAATATGTTAGACAAATGGTTACTAATGATACAGAAAATGTTTTTCATTGGTTAGTTTGCTGGCGCATGAGCAGAAGGGCAAAAATCGGAGTTCTTTTTTTTTTTTTTTTTTTTTTTTTTTTTGCTTAACGGACCCATAATTTTCGTATGTAGAAGACTCTTTATTCAAAATGTCCACCTTATCCTACTTTTTGCACAGGTTCACCTGCCTGTGTGCGTCTCAGACCGGTCTGCCGTAGATCTGAGGTCATAAAGTCTAAAATCTGGACACAAATTCGGAACCCGACCATGGGCGATTTTTGGGTGAAAAAAAAACGGGTCCAAAAACTTCGTTTTTTCCCTCTGTATTTTGTAATACAATTAAAATGTCCAGATTACTTGCTATCATTGTAGAGCTACATCTGTCTACTTTTCAATAATACCACCCACTTTAGTGTATCATGTATGACCTTGACTCTACAGACCATGGAAGTAGGCTACTGCCTCATACCCCGTAAAGTCGTCGCTAGGGGTTAATGTGTTAACTGCCAAGTGTCTGATATTCTTGAGCAACAAGATTTTAAAATAAAGCTATGTAGCAGCCATATTGGATACAAGATCACTATTTTCATTTAGGACATACCAATCCATTGAGACTTTTGAAGAATTAGGGAAAAAATGTTGATTGTGACATATACGAAGTCAGATTTGCAGCATTTTCATCTGAGATAAACTTAGATATCATAACTCTTGTCTGGTGAAAAAACTTTCCCTTTTTTTGAGTTATCAATAACATGATTTTCAACATGGCTGCTGTGGTAGCCATACAGGAGAATAAATTGGCACCATTTTATTAGTATTTAATATTTTACCAACCTGACATCATCAAGTCAAACCCAATCTTGATATGACTTCTCATCGACAAGGATTTCAGATTGGCACAATTCTTTTCCATGACATTCAACTAGATGCCTTACACAAGTCTTCCAGTGAAAAGCCCAGAGTCATGATCAACTAGATGCCTTACAAAAGTCTTCCAGTGAAAAGCCCCGAGTCATGATCAACTAGATGCCTTACACAAGTCTTCCAGTGAAAAGCCCAGAGATGCTGCCAGAATTTTATATGAAGATGGGGAGCTTCCTTCTTGTCACACAATGAGTTTGAAAAAAAAACAAGAGGTGAGGGGGAGGAGAGGAAAAGGATATAGCCATAGTTCACTACTCCAATAATTACACAAAGCAATCTTTCTTCCTTCTCCACTGTTAAAGCTCTACTGACATTTTTTTAAAAAAATGTGCAACTTGAAACTATTTCTTAAGAGTTCTCATACATTAACACTCTTCAAGTAAATGAATTCCTAAAATGTTGCACAATTCCCGCATTTGCACATCAGACAACATCTATGAAACCCCATGTTGATATGATCTGCAATCTTGTTTGTTTTTTTTCTTCTAAAACAGGAATGGCAGATGTGTGGCCATATTGGCTGTATGATAGGCAGCATTTTGATTTATGATCAACTAGGCATCACGTGTAGTTTTTTGTATTAAACCCCATGATCATATGACCATCCATTCTGAAGGAGTAGTGACAATGGGATTATCAAGATGATGCTGGGTGACTTGATGCTGGGTGACTAGATGCTGGGTGACTTGATGTCCAAGCAGACCAGTTTTCATTAATTACCAACCAGACATGAAAATACTATGCTGACAGGCCAATCCATTCAAGAGTAGTGACAAGAAGATTTTCATGCTGGCTGCAGTTACGACTATACTTCCAAGCAGCACCATTTTCCTTAAGAACTAACTAGACCTTTAGATGAATGTTTCTGTAAAGTTCCATGGACATCCTCCATGTAGTCTACGATGAGTAGCATGCACAGACAGATGTAAGAAGGATGAATGACAGGCCACCCCATAAGGTCTGCTGTTCTATGACCAGAAAAGCTTAAAACTAATTTAAAAATGTTTATGAACAATCGACTCCTTAAGTTGTTAACTAAAGTTGAAAAACATTCATAAATACTCACAAATCCAATGACTTCTTTGGCAGCAGCTTTAAGTTCATCCACCTGTTTCTTCTCTTCTTCTGTGTCTTCAATTTTTGTACGTATGTCTGGTAAGATATCATTCAGATCTTTGACCTCTTGTATAGCTAGAGTTACTGGGTCATCAAAGTCGACTGGCTCTGAAATTATACACGTGATATCTGAATGAAAAATAATGGGGGAATGAGCATTATAAAGATCTCATTGTTTACATGGTTTGACCTTACACTGGGTACATGCTTGTAACCATTATCATTAATTGTTTTCATTGCTACCCTGCTTTAGTTTTTCTTCAAAGAAAATAGCTGTCAGTTTAAAGTTTGAATATTTACTGGAAAAAAGGGATAAAATTCAGGAATGGTGAGTAATTTACTCTTATAAAAAGTTCACATCCTCAAAGGAAAAGTCTAGAGTTAAATAGTTCTTCAAAGGGACTTGCACTTTACTGTCTGAAAAGATTTCATGAAAAGAATTATTTTGGCTGCAGATTGTTGAAACTATCTTGAGTATGTTTAAGTGACATTTAAAAATTAGCCAATGTCCAATCAATGCAACTGTGTCCCTTCCAGCTTTTATTCATAAGAATCTGATGTCAATTTAAATAATTCTTCAATCAACAGTTTGATCATACAGACCCTTCACATAAACAAATAGGTGCAGTTCAAAGCGTCTGTACTTCCAAGCTTAATTTCACTCATTCTAATATGAAACCCAGATAAAACACGACAAACCAATTATGCAGATGTTTCAGCAATGATAATTTTTCCATAGTTTTTGCTAGTATGCTGTAAGTCCATATTTCAAGGCAAAATCGCAATACTTGGCAGGTCAGTATATAAGTTATTGCACATCATTGCTTTCCAAATTTTGTGAATTAGTACAATCTGGTAGCATCTTAGCAATAAAAATATTTATGATTAATTGTAACAACGTTTCCTAATAGATGGACAATATGTCATCCCACAAGCTGTTCTGTTCTATGACCATTAGAATTAAAAGAATTCAAATAAGGATAACATTACCTTTTCCTTTCTCTGAGGACTTCTCTTCAATAAATTTTGTAAGCTTTGCTGAAATATAACAAGACTGGTCTCAGTGTCAAATGGATTCATGGTTAGAAGATGTCTTTGAAGAATATTCAAGAAAGCATAAAGGCTGTTATTAAAACAAGAATTGAAACAAGACTGCTTAAACTGCATTGCATAAAAGCCATTTCGAGTAAAATGTTTCTTCGAAAGCATTAATTGATCACAATACTATACTATGAAGGTACATATTGCAAATACAGCTCTCCCATGATAAAAATACCCCACCCCCAATGTTGAAGAATAACAACACCAGTGCTACAAGGTTATCTCACATTGTGGTCTCTCCTCAGAAACACTGGCAAGAAATCCTTTCCAGGATTTATCATAAATGGTCCAGTATTATTAAGAAAATAAAAAGAATAAAAAAATCATTTTAGCTAAGAAGTTGGTTTCTTTAAATACATTACTCGTAATAACAATACATAGGGAAAATAGGTAATGGAGCAAGCTGCATCCGCTAACCAAAGAGATGGTACCATTTCTGGTTTTCTAATATAAATCAAGGAGCTTCCAGTTAGTGGCTATGGTTAGCATGTCATCTATGCATGGTCTAGAGAAATTTATGATCTTATACTACAGAAGAAGTAGAGTAACTTGCACTTTTGCGAGGTTGCTTCAACACCTGGTAAGGTTACCTGCTGTTGCTTCATTGTGGAGAAAATCTACGTAATTAATATCATAAGCAGTTGCAAATTGGATCAAACTTACATGCAAGTATACACCGTTAGCTAAACAAAACAAGCATCAGTGTAAAATTAAATTAAATAAAACTATAAAAGCTACAAGTCAATAAATATTAACCAAAAAATTCCCTGCAGAAGCGGTGTTTCTCCAATGAATGTCATTACAAGTTTGGTTATGATAGAAACATTATGCAAAATAATATTGTACCAAAGATAAGCCCTTGATGCAGAAATTCTGAGAAATAACAAAATCTGAACCAAGTATCTTGTCATTACTAATGCTGCAGAAGAAAAACATTTCACTGGCTAGATAAAATAAATTGTCACAGCATAAGCTACTATGCAAAATAATATACTAACAAGCAAGCTAAACTAATCAAACAAGTTGCTTTACAGTTAAATGAAACTGACAAAATTGAAAATTAGTGACTTAACAGAACTGAATGTCGTGTCAAAAGAATTTCTAGTAATAGTAATTTATGACCAGATTGATGACAAAATCTGTATTATGGATACCATGGTGACAAAATTTGTATAGAGGTCTCCATTGTGGCCATATTGGAAGTCAGATTAGCTTCATTTTCATTGAGGAACAAGCAGATAAAAGTCTTCCAGTAAAAAAAAAAAACACGTAGACTTTCTGTTTATTAGAAGAACTACAGTAAGATTTTTCAGGAGAGCCTACTTGATATGAAGTCCTCTGGTGAAAAGCCAATACTGGTAAACTTTCATGTTGGGGCTGAATTTCAAAAGTGATGTCAGATCAGCACGTTTCATTTAGGACCAACTTGAGACATAAATTCTTCAAATGAAAACTCCATTAATATGACTCTGTTCAGCAGGAGTAACAATGACAAGATTTTCAAAATGGTTGTTGTGTCAGTTATGCTATACATAAGATCAGCACCATTTTCGTACTTTATGGTCACAGGTTACCATACTAAATGTCCAAGCAGCACTACTTCCATTTAGGACCAAATAGGGGATGACTACGTAGGTAAACCTCCAAGTGGTTCAGCAGTAGTGATAAGAAACTTGTGTTTGGGTCAAACTTGACCTTGGGATACATGTGTCTGCATCAAGTTGTAAAGCAAGTCCATCAAGTGGTCCAGCTAAATGTCAACAAAAGGTTATAATGACCTTGTGTCAATTTATGGACATGTGAACAAAAGGCTATAATGAATTTGTACCAAGATATGGACATGTGAACAAAAGGCTATGATGAATTTGTACCAAGATATGGACATGTGAACAAAAGGCTATAATGAACTTGTACCAATATATGGACAGGTTATAACGACCTTGTGCCAATTTATGGACATGTGAACAAAAGGCTATAATGAACTTGTACCAAAATATGGTCATGTCAACAAAAGGCTACAATGAATTTGTACCAAGATATGGACATGTCAACAAAAGGCTATAATTTAACTTGTGCCAATATATGGACATGTGAACAAAAGGCTATAATGAACTTGTACCAATATATGGACATGTGAACAAAAGGCTATAATGAACTTGTACCAATATATGGGCATGTCAACAAAAGGCTATAATGAACTTGTACCAATATATGTACATGTCAACAAAAGGCTATAATGAACTTGTGCCAATTTATGGACATGTCAACAAAAGGCTATAATGAATTTGTACCAAGATATGGACATGTGAACAAAAGGCTATGATGAATTTGTACCAATATATGGACATGTGAACAAAAGGCTATAATGAACTTGTACCAATATATGGACATGTGAACAAAAGGCTATAATGAACTTGTACCAATTTATGGACATATCAACAAAAAGGATATATTGTACCAATATATGAACATGTCAACAAAAAGCTATCATATAAGCCCTTCTTGTCACTACATGCAGAATTAAAGATATTCCTGATATAAGCCCTTCAGGTCACTGCATGCAGAGTTAAAGAGATATTCCTAACCACTTCTATTCTTATATTACTTACCAATTTTATCTTCAATTGTTCTGATTGCTGTTTTGTAACTCTCGATGGCTTGATCATACTGTTTATTAAAACCAAAAGCTAAACCTAGTTGATAATATCTAGGAAATGTCAAGGACTATATATATATTAATCTCACTGTGATGCTAATTCAAGGACAATATACACTATACATTAATCTCACTGTAATGCTAATTTATGGCCTAAAGGTATTCCTGAAATTACATATTGAATCTTCTAGAATGAAAAGCTATTGTTCAATGTACACGCCTTGTTGAAAGCAACTTTAACGGAACAGCAAATGGATAAAATGCACATGACTGCACTGAATATATGTTAAAATTATATCTAGATATGTTATAAATGTTGAGTAATTATCAGCAATTTGTACTGATACATTCACCAATGATCACATCATTACTTCAATTATGGATGTCATGTAACTCGAAAACAATGCCATGGCTTGTAAAAATCCAAAATTATTAATCTTAAGAATCCTGGAACACCACATAAACAGGCTTATTACTCTGGAAATTATGTCAATGAATGTTATGTTATGAAATATCAAAATCATTCTAGAAATATATTTCATTCTTTGTAGATTGTTCATAATTCTGTGTTTTTTGTTTTTTTTTATAGTTTTGGTGAAAGCACAGTTCACCCAATTTTTGAAACAAAGAATGGAATTATGTGCGACTTCAGTAACTGAATTAAGGTGGCATGTTTTAATTCTAAAATGAATATCTAAATTTCATTCAAGTATTAAAATCTTGATTATTTCAAAGATTTTAGCGGTTTATTCAGATAATAAAAAAAAATAGATTTCCTTACTTTCAAACTTTTGTTAGTTTGTAAAAATGATAAAATGAAAATCGGAAGCATAGGGGCTCTAAAAAGATACAAATTAACAGCCAACAGGTCTATTAATGGCTGAAACCACGAAAAGCTGGGTCTATAAATAGAACTTGCTAATTTTGAGGACAAATTCAGCAAACAATAAAAAAAATATTTGAAACTTCTAATGTAGGAGAGATTTAATAAAGAAATAAAGGACATTGACTGCAAATATACAGGTGCTTTCAGTTAAGATTTGTGTGGCTTTCAAGAAATCATCAAATTCTGCAATCTTTGAATAGACTTTGGAAAAGGACGATACACGTCTCTAAATTTATGTCAATCAATCTGAAAGGATACGTCTCTGCTAAGGCTCGGTCTTCAGGTTCCATGTATTCCTTCTGTATTTTCAGGCACTGGTTAAAATCTTCAACTGCTTGTTCATATTGCTCTAGAAGGAAACAAAGTATAAAAATGGCAAATAATATACCTATGGATATCAAAACAGAGATGAGGATTAACCACATCATATATAATATACCTATGGATATCAAAACAGAGATGAGGATTAACCACATCATATATAATATATCTATGGATATCAAAACAGAGATGAGGATTAACCACATCATATATAATATATCTATGGATATCAAAACAGAGATGAGGATTAACCACATCATATATAATATACCTATGGATATCAAAACAGAGATGAGGATTAACCACATATACATTCAGGTCACCTGGAATCTAGTCTTTATCTGGACAATAATTTGAAACCAATTAGCTATTATTTAATAGTGGCCAAGTTACAATTAGGATGTAAATTTATCCAGTGGTAAAATACTATATTCCACAAATACTTCCATTTGAATAAATCATTCAATGTCAGCACTGAACTTGTTTGCTGTGGGATAGTCTCACTGGGACACCAAGACAACTTATATACATAAAAGTTTGGGAATCAAAATTCATCGATCTCTTCAAACTCTAGTGGAAAAGTTTGGAGCATATTAGTTGCTATTTTGTTAGGCATAGCTGTGCTTGTTTTCATGCCAAAATAAACTTGGGTTGGTCAGATGGAAAATGATAAAAATTTTACTAACCTCATTCACCATTGGCAAATGTGAACCATGGTATCATGACCTATTTGCTTCCTTGAAAATTGGAAGGTCTGTATATTTGGATTAATAATTAATTGCATCTGTAATTGTTTTAAAAGCAAAAGTATAATATTTCCGTTTTTTTCTTTAACCTATAAGACTGCATGAAGTTCATTGTTTTCCAAGCTAATCTTGTTCATGACATCACAGCACATGATATTCAATTGGTATTGTACTGGATCACAACTGTAGGCTGACCTCGTTCCAAAAAGCCTATATACTTTAAGCTTGATTTTGTCGCATGTACTTCCCTGGGAGTATAAATATTTTGATCTTCTATAAGGAAAATCTTTTTATGAGGATCCAAATAAAGTGAATATTTGCCATTTAAAGGTATGAATAAAAAAATTTAAAAAAATGACACCCGTTACTGAAATAATCTATGGTGAACGCATTCATGACCTATACGACTTTTACTATAGTGATGCAAATGGCGAGTACTAGGTCAAATTTCATCAATGCTGTAGCTTTATCTGTGAGAGGAAGGATATAATCAATTTGTTCACGTGCATTTACACCAGAATGGGGTTGGCAATTTTAAAAATTGAGATTTGGGGAAGGAAAAAAAAAATATGGGCAAATCACAATTTTCCTAATTTGTACAAAACCTTCAGTGTAAATAGAGATTAGTGGCAGGCCTGCATGAGCAAATACAATTTTTTTCTTCTGCTAAAACACGCAAATAATTGAAGTTTTTTTTAATACATTTTCAAAACGCAGGGAAGAGTAACATTTAATTACTATATGAAATATTTTTTATCAAGTACTGGTACCATTTTTACACGAAAAAAAGAAGCAATCTTGTTATTCCCAAAATCATGCTATGAATTTTGGCAATAATCAAGCAAAACATCAATTGCATACAGCCACGAATGTGTTACATATACATCACCACATCCTGAAAACCACACCTCTGTGACAAATGTAACAAAAGCCACGAATCTGTTACATCACCACATCCTGAAAACCACACCACTGTGACAAATGTAACTACAACCACGAATGTGTTACATTACCACATCCTGAAAACCACACCACTGTGACAATGTAACTGGAAAATACCAGTCAAACCATTCAAAGACAAATGTGTAGATCTGATTATTATGTGTTACATATACATCACCACATCTTGAAAACCACCTAACTGTGACAAATGTGTAGATCTGATTATTACATTATTTACTATCATAATAGTCGATGCAACTTACCAGTTTCCAAACTGACTTCACCAAGTTTTAAATGGGCTTCTGCAGCTTTAATTTTGGATTCTTTGGTATCTTCTCTGAAAAAATTCAAACATGCATTAAAAAAATTATTTTAGTTTAAGATTAGGTGTAAATCCACGAAATCATAAACTATGTCCCTATCATGTACATGCTTAAAAAAGTTAGCTAACTTTATGTATGTTGGGAGTTGTCCGCTCAGTGGGGCTGATTCTCTGTTCCAATAAGGTTGTACTGAACAAATATATGTAAGATCCATTTTTATGATTCATATAACAAATTGGTAATGGAAGACTAGATATGCATGTTTCTGATTATCTTTTTACGCTTGACTTTCGAGGTAAAAGGCGATTAAGGTAGGCAGTCTTCTAGTTATTGCAACTGTACTGTGAAGCAACTTCACTTTTAGAAAATTTTGACCGAAAAAGAGCACCCCCGTCACTACATGATAAATAATCACTATTAACTACTTAAAAGTCCATAATAATGCAGTCGAAAGCATTTTGCATAAAACCTTTCAATGAAACCACATCCTTATCAATTGTTGATCTTTCAAAACGTGCTGATGAAGTTGAAACCATCTTTTCTGACACTGACATTAGCAAAGACAAAGAATTAGATTTGTCTGTGCTGACAGTCTGAACACTAACACTGAAATGAACGGCTCATGTTCCAAGCGTTTCTTTCCTTTTGCCTGGCTAGTTAGAGCTGCAATGCCCTTTCCACTTTTCCTGAACACTATGCCACTTAATAAAGTCTTTGCCATGTAATAAATGTAATAAAGTCTTTGTCGTGTATCAAACTATTTCAGCACTCTTGAACGGGATTACTGAGAGAGAAATATATATATATATATAGAGAGAGAGAGAGAGAGAGAGAGAGAGACAGAGAGACAGAGAGACGCACACACACACTATGGAGTTTACATGCCAACATGCAACAGGTGTGTGTTCCAAACTAACACCTGTCTGGGTCCCACCAGACCAGATCATATTAGTGAGGCTATAAAATGGGGAATGAGGCTACCCACTGGGTATTATGAATATGGTACCATATTTTGAAAGGAAATGCTGCTTACTCCTGTAATTTTTCAACCAGTGACATCTTTTGAACTTGCTGATAGAAATGTATGCAATTTAATGTAGGAGTAAAGATTAAAAACAATTACTACTAAAGTACAGGAATTTTACATTTACTTATAAAAAAAAATAATCTTATTTGAAGGGAATGGATATGTCCTTATATTTGCAAAGAGAATGGAGTCAATATTAAATATTGTGAATATTTAACCTCAGAAGAGTATGTTATGTAGTTTCATAGTTAACTATTTATTTGTTATCTCCCCTTGATAAAAGCTTCAGCTAAACACATACATGCCAACCCCTGGCGAGGAAAAAGCGTAATCAAAGTGGTAAAAAAGCATAATCCTGGCAGAAAAAGCATAATCCATACGGGTTGTTTTCACGTAACGTCACAAAACGTGTGTACTTCCGTATCAGCCATTCTTATTCCCTATGTCCCATAACTGGCACCTAATAACATTGTTCTAACTGCATGAAGGGACGTTTCATTTTGTGTGCAAGATTATAATAATGCATCACTTCTGTAGAGCATGTCAACCGCACAAGATCGAATGCGTGACTATTCTTAGTGTTTTCTCCAAGTAAAATATTTAAATTTCAACTATCTGTGTTATTCTTTCAGAAACAAATCGATTGATCAATAAACAAACGCATAAACAACAGGATACAGAAACATGTATTGATTTTCAATTTTCATGGGTTTAAGTCAATACATTGGTTGTTCTTAAGGTTAAAAAGCTAATTGTTAATATATAATTTCATATTTCTAAAATCATTTCAGGTTTTAACATTCAACACAACGTCATGTTCCGTTAGACACGTGTTTCATTTGAATACATGATACTGTTAGAAAAGTGCACGCAAATCCACAGACAAGCATACTCTTATATTGTAGTTATGTAAAAGCAGTCTTTTCTGAAATATGGTCTGTGGGATTAATGTAATGTTAATAAAAACGACAAAACAAATAATTGATTTGTTTTGGAAGGCGGATATACCGAAAAAGTGTAATCCATATACGTTTACGCATAATTTAGTGAAAAAAAGCTTAATGATTATGACAATAGTGTAATAGTTGGCATGTATGTAAACATAGCAGTAAAGTACCCAAAAACGAGCTGAAATCTCTATTTTTATCACGAGGTCAAAGAAAAAAATACGATGGAATATATATGCCTATTTCTCCATATCTCCATAACAAGATCGTGGAAAAGGAATTTTAGCATTAATGATGCAATTTTCATTTTGATTATAATCTGAAATAGCTTCCAGTGATGCCTTTAATATTTATGAAAAGCAGAAGTTACTATAGGTTAGTTCCACACAGCATCGGAAATTTTATCCCATTTATAACTCAATTTTCACACAGCATCGGAAATTTTATCCCATTTATAACTCAATTTTCACACAGCATCGGAAATTTTATCCCATTATCAATTTTCAGGTCAGCATCATGGGATGTAGAACATAATGCATTTAAAATACTTTGTGTGAAATAAATTAAGTATTTTTAGTTACATCTAATGATTCTGACATGGAAGGTTACGGAGTTACAGATAAAATTCGCAACGCTCTTTGGAACAAAGTGTAAAAGATGAGGCAGAATAGACATATAACATGATAGGACTTACTTGAGGTAAATAACTTTTGCTAACTCTAACATCTCCCAGGCTAGCTGTAGATTTGAAATATCATCTGGATTTTCCTGTTAATAGAATTATTAATATTAGTTCAAATTCTCAATTGAAAAAAAAAAGGAAACCCCTCGAGCACATGAACTATATATCAAGGCATACATCAGGATTCCAGTTTTGGAAAGTGAACTTGGATATGTTCTAACAATGTGGTAAAAAAAAAAAAAATACCTAGAAGGATTACTGTAGGAAATAATGTTTATGAAAGTTATGTCTTAACTGAAAAATGTTAAAAGCAATACATCCAGCCTAGAAAATTAAAAACTGGTTCAGGTTTCATATACCTTTTATCCTCCAGACTTTTTATCCTGCAATAAGAAACTTGTATGGTGCAGGTCAATATTTTTGGCTATTTCAGTCTGCATCATTTAGGTGCTTCAACAGTGTCAATGCTGACCTGCATATATCTGTTGATGAGTGTTAAAGACGGTTGCAACCTAGTCAGTCTATACACAATGCCAACCATGTAGTAATATTATACTTTTTATGTACCACTGGTCAAATAATAGAGTACTGAAAGACATGGTACCCAACTTAAATTTTGTAATTGCTGCAGACCTGCCAACCCTAACAAGACATCACAGTATTTTTCCCTCCGCAAGTCAGACCCTGCCAACCCTAACAAGACATAACAGTATATTTTTTCCCTCCTCAAGTCAGACCCTGCCAACCCTAACAAGACATCACAGTATATTTTTTTCCCTTCTCGTCAGACCCTGCCAACCCTAACAAGACATCACAGTATATTTTTTTCCCTCCTCAAGTCAGATCCTGCCAACCCTAACAAGACATCACAGTATATTTTTTTCCCTCCTCAAGTCAGACCCTGCCAACCCTAACAAGACATCACAGTATATTTGTTCCCTCCTCAAGTCAGACCCTACCAACCCTAACAAGACATCACAGTATATTTTTTTCCTCCTCAAGTCAGATCCTGCCAACCCTAACAAGACATCACAGTATATTTTTTCCTTACTAAAATATGCATTAAAAGTCTAGGATACACAACTGATGCAGCAATAATAAACACAGTTTCACTAAAAAGTTTACAAAGTTTACTTCAACCTGAATTACCTCCTAGTTTCAAACTGCTGCTCCAAATCCTAAGGAGCGCAATGGCTTATTGTTATCTCTCAAAATGAAGTAATCCTGAAAGTGTGTGTGTGATTAGGATTTTTAATTTACCTATATAGTAATTCTAAAAGAAATTTAAATTTAAGTAGGGCTGTTATGATAGTAGCTTTCTGCTATGTGACACACAAATTAACAAAACGCGTGAAGTTTAAAGCATCTGTTAAAATTTAGTGCACGAGGTAAAGTTAGTTTGGTCCACTGAATCCAAAAATGAAACCTGGATCTGGTGAAACTATGACAAGGCAGTAACTGGATTTTACTACAATCATCCGTCTATAATTTGTGTCTTCTATTCTACATATCTATATTGTGAGACTTCCTACTAAATCTTACAGGTTGTCAAGTCAACTGCATTTCAATACTATGGTATGTATCCATAGGTGTCATTCTGGTCTTAAAGGCAAGTCATCCCAACCACTTGTCAAGGTACAGACAAAGAACAGTCATTTTGCAAACTTTATCCAGGCAGTCTCTGCGACCTTGACAATAGGTTCTATGTCACTCCATGCTGTAGTTTTGGAGACAGATGACACAGGAAGAGCTAATTAGTACCTGTAGTACAGTGGAACCCCACTATAACGCGATAATTGGGGGTCCAAGCAATTGGATCGCGTTATTGAAAGGTTTTACAGTATTTTAATTTTTTTCAGCAAACACCGCATTGGCGTATATACGTGAACTCGTGTCTAATGTACAAAAATCTGCATTATCGGATGTTACGTGCTTAGGCTCAATAAGCAGCAACACAGAAAGAGTGAAAACTAACAAGCTTGTAAAACTTTAACAACGATTTTATTAAGTACAATTATTTAAATGAAATAAATAAACTTGCGGTTTTAGAGAATCAAATCCAACAAATATAGAATTCACAAAATAATCCAATAATGGAATTGCAAGTCCTGATAAATAAATGTTCTAATAGTTCCAGGTTCGAATCTAGACAATGTAATCCAAAATGGCTGACAATGTCACGTGATGCAGTTCTTCATTTAATATCATCCAGATGAAATTATGAAACGTATGTCCTGTTTCCAAATAAATAGAATAATTCTTCTTTTCCAACGAATTGACACAAAGTCCAGAATAAAATTAACACTCAAACATGAAATACACAACTAATAACTTACAGCCCAAAGATTCTACTACTGTTAGCTTCCAAAATTCAGCTATATATAACGGTTCTTCTGAAGTAAACAAGTGATCACGCGCTTTTCAAAAAAATGGATAGAAGGTCAGAGGAAGAGTCTACCTTCACCTAGTCACGTAATAATAAAATGATCCAGAAGAAAATAAGCCACTAATTACTAAAAATAAAAAGTTGTCCTTGAAATTAACCAATAGTGTTAGAGACTTGTTGACAATGTCCAAAGCAAGGTCAGGAATTGGGTCAACAAACCAAGGTCTAACTTGTTTACAATAAAAGGATGGTCAGTCTAAACTTTCTAGAACAATTTCCCAATTAATGGATATTAAACCCTAAATGATAAATTTGGATTTAACAATTAAAAATAAATAAACTAAATCCAATAACCGTAACACGGATCAATATTAAATGGATTGCAGTAATAAGACTTATTCAAAAAAGTGGACGGATAATATATTTATAGGTTATTATTTTGCGTTAAATTTTTAGTAATTTTTATTGTTTATCCCTGAAAATACGCGTTGATCGATAATACACCGACTGACATATATTGAATAGGGTATCAACATCATTTACTATCGTGCCTTCGTGGCACGCATTTCATCTATAATGCATGTAATTCCATTGGAAAATTGCAGATTTAAAATATTCAATAATTTTGTTCAAGCCAAGAAAACGTGTTGGCGGCTTTCGTTTTTCTATGTTTATTAAACTGTGAGAAGATTTTATCAGCCACCTCATTGTCTGTTGCTTGGTTGTGTGTGCAGTTAAAGAAGAAACACACATCAGTTATTGTTAGAGCAACGATTGTATACTAAATTAATTGAAGACAACAACAAAGACCACATCATGTTTATTTTGGCATAACACTTAAAGAAGAAAAAATCATGTGCGAATATACAAATTTCAGAAGCCACGCCACGACCGCGTTGCATCCGAATTCGCATTATGGCGGGGCGCGTTATAGCGGGGTTCCACTGTATCAGGTTAATAAACTGAATTTCATAGGCATAATTTGCTTGTTCATTCTTAGTATTTATCTTGCCATATTTTCTGCAGGTTTTTGGACAATTTATATAACAGGTCTGTATAACAAATGAATGTGAAATCCAAACACAAACAACCAACCCCACAATATACAACTAAAGTCACTTGTAATCGCTCTACATGTACATAAATGAACAAACATTACCTGCACTGATTTTTTTCATTTGTGTGTGTGTGTATGTATATATATATATATATATATATATATATATATATATATATATAAATAAGGGCATAACCGACTTTTGATCCGGAATCCAGATTCCACCGGATAGTATGAACTTCCACTTCCAATTAATCGGAGTCGGACAAGGCAGGAACGACCGATTCGGATAATAAAAATAATAAAGTTGAATTTCTATAGCACCGTGTCTAGCACTGCATGTCATTCGATAGAGCATTAATAAAGTTAAATAAGAAGTCAGAAAAGTCAAATATGGTCAACACAACCACGCTGTGAGACAATCTATTTGAACCGACGGGTGAAAACCGGAAATGAAGCCGGATATGGTAAAGTACTAAGTAACATGCTAGACACGGCAAAACCAGATACCAGAAACAGAAGATGAAATAATTTTAGAAGAAAAAAAAATACGGATTTAGCATTTCCGATTAATCGAATCATATCCGGAATCGGAAAAATTTCATGCCCAAAATCCGGAATCAGTAGAAAAATGCTAATCGGTTATTCCCTAATATATATATATATATATATATATATATATATATATATATATATATATAAAAATAAAAGGTCCTAAATGCTGTTAGCTGCAATGATCTAATCTATTTGTGGACCAATAATGAAATAATTATTATCCAGTGAAACTATCTCCTATATATATATGCAACCAGTACATGAACAAATGCAAGTTTTTGTATTATTCATAATGGATGTGTTAAACAAAATTTCTTAGATGAAGGCAGATTTTAACAGCTTCGTCTTTTATCTTAGAGTGGTAAATGTTTTCTCATGTTTGGATGAGTTGCTCACCAAATGGGGAGAATTCTAAAACATGGATGCAATACTGCATTTATCCTTACTGAAAATGTTTATTGAACATAGTTATTTGGCAGAGTGACCCAAGATATCTATTATACAAAAGTCTTGTACTTGCAGCTTTGATGCAGAATGTACTTTACAGATGCAAATCTTCAGAGAATGAATTATCAAATATAAATCATAACTTTGAATATTATCCTTTTACCAAAACCAATTAACTTTTAAAAGTGGCTATGAAGGGATATAAAAAGTCTGCGTATAATTTATTCTAAAACATGTTACACCTTTCTCCTCAAGCGTTCTCTTCCCATTTGACATCCCCAGGAGTCATAGGTTCTCAGCTGGTAATCCAAGATTTACAGGTTCACCTGCACATGAGAGCCTGGGTCAGATGCCTTGGAATGTCCTTGGCTCACATTTCCGCAGCATGTTACAACTAATGATGTGTAAAAAAAAAAGTGCAGTTAAAAACCAAACAAAATACATCTCCAATCCACCCACAAGACAATTTGCCCCATATACATATATATCACCAACCTCTCCCTCTTTAGCTTCCTTCTCATCCTGGGATGTCTCTCCTTCATCCAGAGTTTCCTCCCCTTCCTCTTCCTCCCCTTCCTCTTCTTCAGTGCCGTTCTCTTTCTCTGTAGATTCTGACCCTTCATTGGACTCTGAATAAAATAATAGTTTGTTACACCAATGCTTTATTGAATGTTGTAGTTTAGAAAATCAGAGGCAAGTATTCTGTAAATGTATTCTCACCAGTGTTACATTAAATGATGCATTCAGATAGGTTACATGTTTGATATAGCACATTCCTACCAAGTCTGATCCAATTGGTTCTCAATTTCTCAAGAACTACCAGGTCAAAAAGAAGGTAAGAAGAAAAAGGGGAGGCATGGGTAGGGGCAGAAGTCACTTTAAACCCTTGCCAGTTTTTCAAGAAATTTAAAATAATACAGGCAGTCTAATTAGATTAATTTTGATTTATTTTCTCAGAAAAAAATTTGAGTCTAGCATATGCTATGTTTTAAATTACTGACAGACGCAAGAAAGCTGTTGCAATACTTAAATCTGACCTGATGCTCGCCATTTACAGCGATTTCCAACATTAACCATAGCTGGATAAACACACAACAGATACTATAATTGAAATTTCTCAGAAAATAAATCTTCGAATCAATCTGATGCAGGTTGATGTAAAGTCATTTCAAGTTTGCTAGGCCTAATAGGAGGCAGTTTTACAATACACCATCACCAAGCAAACTAATGAAAAGTTCTTGATGCATTCCGATTCAATACCCTAACATAAACTAATGAAAAGTTCTTGATGCATTCCGATTTAATACCCTAACATAAGTATCTAATTATCTAAAGTAGGTGGGAAACATTACAGGAAACTAACCATGACGGCTTGAACAAATTTATTGTCTCAGTAAATAAACATTCTAGATTCTCAAAATTTAAAGAAAACCAAGCTGTTTCTAGGGACAGTCTTTTTGATTTTATCCACACCAAAATTGTGTACATGATGGTGCTTGAAAAAAAGTATACTTCAGTCAAGGTGTGGCAATGTCAAATTTTTATGCCTGGTAAGTGAATAAAATACCTGCAGACTCCCCCTCATAGCCTTTCTTGAAAGCCCTTGTCACAATTGGTCTCCCCCACAGATATCACATTTTGCAGCAATACATAACCTGCTACCTGAATGTACTGGTTATACTGGTACAGAGTACTACAGTACTTAACATTACAGTAGGAGTATTCACAACAGCAAGCTGGTATGTCGGGCAAAATGTTGTGCCATACAAGTTTAAAAGAACTTAACTATAGCCCCTACTAATGGACCCCTAACATTCTAATACCTCAAAAAAAGAGAACTGTTTGCAATGTGGCAGTTACAATCAAAACATCTAATTTAACAATCAAACTAGATTCTCTACTTTCAATTAAAAACCATTTCAGTAGACTGCCCATTGACCTGGACAATACAGTTGGCAACCTTGCTTGAAAACAGTTCAGAAGAACTCATCAGTTGACATTAGCCAAGTGTAAAGGAGAACTTTTGGGCTGTTGTGTAAGAGTCCTTGTATTCTGACAGTTGGTTAGTGAAACATGACAATCAAGACAACGAGGAGCTATCCATACCAGTGTAGCTTGGGGTGTAATACCTGCAGAATTATTTTCAATGGTGGGAAGATGATCAAACAGTAAAGTGAAAGCATCTACGAAGTCTACAGCCAAGATATGGCCTCATATATATATATATGAGATCTGTTCAAAGCAAATAGTCAACTAGGAGCCGAAACTGATCATCATGAGAAAACAGTTCAATGGCATCCAATGTTTTAACTTGCCCAGGTTCCTGCCAATATCACTAGGCAGACAGGCAAGATCTGGCAAATGAACTTGACAGATGCAGGCTGAAACCAGCGGCACCAGTTTCACTGCTTAAAAAGCATACGAGAAAAATTGTTAAAAAGTGGCAAATAAATTATCAGCGACCCTGAAGATAAACTGAAAGAGATGAAAAAAAAAATAAAGTTTAACTTGGTTCATTTAATTTGCTTTAAGTTTAAAAATACTGGCCAATAACCTTGAAGATAAGCTCTTAAAAAACATGGAATGCAATACATCTTCTGCTAACAATACACCAGTAAACCAAATTTTCATCTGATTATTTTTAAATAGCTGTCAAGTTTGAATGCTAATGTGAAAATAAGAACTGTTATTTACCTGTGACCATGATAGTGAAGAAAGAGGTACACATCTTTAAGTGATGAAATGTAAATTACACCAAAAAACCCCAACAAGGTACACATCTTTAAGTGACGATATATAAATTATACCAAGTTTCATCCCTTTATCTCAAATGGCTCTAAAAGCAACAAAAAAATTAAAGCATAGCTGCCAACCCTCTAGGCTAGCAATTAGTGAAAAAAAGGGATAAAAATTTGTGAATTTTTAAATGAATTCATGAAGCAATCATCTAGTCTGGGAATATTTATCGGAACAAATGTTTAGCATGGTCACCAGCTGAACAAGGTAGATTGTGTTCAACAAGAAAACTCACAACACTTCAGCGTTGGTAGCTTGCAGGTCTTCTGTCGATGGCTTAATTCCAGAGCTAAAATCTGATGCAAGTCCTTAACTTTCCCAACCTCTATGTGCTTTTTGCTACCAATGTGCTTCCTCACATCGTCTCTGCCACCATACCCAATGATAAAATTTATGGCACATTTATTGCAAAAACTAAACTTCACTTTTTGTGCAATACATTTCTTTTTCCTAGATGGTGAAGGTATTTTCAAGAGGTGATGCCAAATGGTAATTCAAATCATAGTTGGCATGAGAGAAGCCAGTTAGGCCAAGTTTCTCTCAAAAGCATTTGTAAAACTACTTTTATACATACTCTGCGTGAAGTACGAGTCTTCTTATTCGGCCAATTTGAGAAAGCTTGCCAGTAGTTTCTAATGGGTTGGTGGTTCTTTCCGGGAATTTTACTGGGTTCTTCCTCCACCATTAATAATGGCCGCCATGTATAGCCTATCATTGCTGAAAAATAGCGTTAAACCCTACAACTTTTATACATATAGATTAAAATAAGTTACAAATGGCCAACTGTACCAATCAGCAGTAGTTTCCCTAAAATCGCAACCAGTAGTACTAGACAGTTTCGGGAACAACCGATATGACTAGCTCTTAATGAGAAATTGGTTATGTTATTAAAGATTTAAAATAATTGAGATTTGAAGAATTCGTGCACTTTTTGCATGTGGAGTGAATTTGTGAATGGCCGAACAAATCTTGAAATTCATGCCAAAAGAATAAGGGTTGGCAGCAAAGTTGACGGATGATGTCAGGATAGAATGGGGTGGGGCCACCATAGTCATAAAAGGGACCTTCCTCAATGTATTTAAAAAAAAAAAAGAGTAATATCAAGTATAATAAGTGCATTAAATGCATATCATGTCTTTCGTATATTAAAGTATAACATGTAACACTGAAATCAAAGTCTTAGGTTTTCTAATAACAATATTCCATTTACACAAGAACCATTAAAGAATCAAACCACAGACTGGAAATAGTGTCACTCCTCTGACCAATCTTAAAAAAACAGTGTTATGTACATCCTGTGTGTCAAATGATCAATTCTGATTGGTTACAAATCCATACTAAGAAAGATCAGAAGAACACATTTTCCTTTCATGGCTGACAAGGGGAAAAAAGTCCAAAGCTCAAAATGAATTAGGGAAAGTTTCTATAAAAGTTAAATCTTAACATATATACATCTCAGATATGCATCCAGTCTAACTGTAATTGTGACTTCATTATTCTGCAAACATTATCACTATTTCCTAAACAGTCTACTGTCCTTCCTAGTCATCCACTCTACCAATGCCTTGCTAAAGTTGAAGTCTCAGAGGAGGTCCTAAACTAAATCATTAACCTGCTGAGAACCTTTTTGCTAGATGGCTTCTTCCTAGCTTTGGTTCAATTTTGAATCCTCACTCAGTCAGTGGTTTGGCACGGCATAACCATGTCCTCTGATGCTAATTGAAGATTTGAAAATGTGTCTGCATGATCTTCACGTACAATCTGCCTAAGTCGGCACATTTTGTCTGTAGGGTACATTTCTCTTTAATGATAGTCTTAGCAAGAGACCACTGTCAAAACATGTCTGAGTCATATAAAGGGGGACTGATAGCTTATCCGGACCAAAAAGAGATGTTTTATCTGGTCATAATCATACATTTCTTGTTCTCCAGATGATAGAAATGTGAGGTTACATAGACCAAGAACCTCAAATGTTGTAGACGCTGCTCTGTGAACATTTTGGAGCAATCTCTCCACTTGCAAATTTTCACAAACTCATGGCAAAGGTTAGACACATCATCTGAAACTTTTTTCAATGTGCTCCAATGTAACTAGAGTAACACCAATGTAAGTGATTTTAGCTTAGTCTCCATCCATACAAGATTTAAATTTTTGAGACATAGAATCTGTTTTCTGTGAAGTAGACTTCAAAATATAAAGTACTAGTGACACAGGCTAAGTGGGGCATGATATATATGGGATTAGCCCAAGAAAGTTTTTGTTCACCGTCATTGTGCATATTGACAGAAACTTCTGCATCCTGACTGTTATTAGAAGTGTTACTGCTAAAATAATCAAGGGTCCAATGTTTAAATGATTCTGCCATTTAACAAGCTGTCCTGAAAACCCAGCGTCTGTATTAAACTTGCTCTTCTGATCTTTCTTATTAACAAATCGGAAATGGTCACATGACAAAGAAATATAGGACTATTTAAAATTATACAACATATTCGTCGTCAACCGGGAATTTTATTCGTCGCAAGTGTCAACTGGGAATTTTACAGCAAAAAATAAATAATAAAATAATTTATTCTTCACCAAAAGATGTGCACAATTCTTATTTTTTTGCTGTTATCCACAGACAAGCATAGTCTTATATTGTAGTTACGTAGATGCGGTCTTTCCTAAAATAAGGTGCAATTAATGGAATGTTAATAAAAAAAATGAGAAAACAACTGATTTTTGTGGAAGGTGGATATATTGAAAAGCGTAATCCATACAAGTTTACGTGTAAGGCGTAATTTAGTGAGAAAAAAAGCAATTATTGGAATGTATGTGCAAAGGATTAAAAATATTGCAGGAATCTTGAATTTGGATTTGCATGATCGCGCGTCCTAAATGCAACATTGGTATGTCAAACAATTAAAGGTTTTACCAGCTTTGCCATAAATATCAGTTGTTTTTTTTACATGCTTGACATAGATCTCATTAGAAAACAGTCTTGCAGAACAAGATTCCAGTAACACTAAATAATACTTTCCATTAAATATGGAGGGCATACTATAAAGGAAATTTTTTCCAGTGTGTTTGTAAATGGGACCAGAAACTTTTGTGTACATTTGTTTGGTACAAGTGGAGGGTTAAAGACAAAATTGGAAAACTTGTGACAAAATTTGTGAAGTAAAATGCAAACATTTTGAATTAAGCAGGGTATTTAATGGAATCAACTTCAATGGACTCCCAGAAAATACCCCTTTAAAAAACAAACTTGCATGTTGAAAAAAAAAAGTTATATTTCCTTCCATTGGTTAAAAATCAAAACAGAGCAACAGCATGCACAACTCAACCATGTAAAGTCTTGTTAACAAATTTAACATGTGCTGAACTAATCAGTAAATAAGTGTCATGCAAGACCCTGATTGGGTTAACAATAGTGACAGTAACTGGGGCATGCCATCAACTTGAAAAAGTGGCAATGAATGTCACCTTTTTTTCTCTCCTCTCCATTTGCTTTTGTGTCCTGTGGTTGATCCCCATCTTCAACCTGTTCCTCTTTCTCATCTGACTTAATCTGTTCCTTCTCTCCATCTGCAAGTTTTGAGGCATCCTTGTCCTCAGAATCCTCCTCGTCAGGCTCTACAATTTTTGTTTCCTCTTCTCTCTCTACTTTTGGTTCTTCTGGTGTTTCCTCGTCCCCAGACTGTTTCTTTTCCTCATCAGACTTTTTCTCACTCTTCTTTTCTTCCATGTCTTCACCATTATTCTTTACACCTTCTTCCATGTCTTCACCATTATTCTTTACACCTTCTTCCATGTCTTCACCATTTTTCTTTACACAGTTCTCAGAAGAAGGTTTGGAATCTTCTTTCTTACTAACTTTTTGAGCAGCATCGTCCTCCTCTATTTCAATATCGACAGTTTCTTCCTCTTGTTTCTCAGCAGTACCATTCTTTTCAACATCTGGTGTGTTCTCATTTTCCTTTTCACCCTTCCCATTTTCAGCCTTGTCTTGTTCTTCAGTCTCCTTCACTTTTCCCTCTGGCAATGTGTCAGGTTTACTTTCATCACAATCCATGGCCATTTCTACAGTCTCTTCAGAAGTTGGCTTGATTTCTTTCTTCACATCTTTTGCTTTGCTTTTGTCTTCCTCAGGGTCAGCCATGGCTTCATAAACCTCGTCCCTCAACCTTTCCCTCTCATCCACTGAGACAATAAGCAATATTAATAGTACACAATCATGTATGTTTGAAAAATCCATTTTCAACTATTTTATAAACATTATAAAAAAAAAACTAAAGTATGAAATGCTTTACTGCATAATTACGTAAGCATGTGGTGAAGTGACCCAAATGTACGCTCATCATGTGGTAAATAGTATAATTATACTTTTACATAAAACTATTTTGATATATTGACCATTTATTTGAATGGTAGTTTTGCCACCGGGGCTGTGTATTTAAAGGGAAACTTTCTTAAAGCTGTTTAAGTTTTGCCTCTATAAAGCCACACTTTCATCTCTCCTCCACATGAAGTTAAGATAACTTTGCAGTATGAGTACTGGACAAATTTTAATGTACTGTATATACTTACATGTACTGTATATACTTACACATACTGTATATACTTACATAAGTTCAACTGCAGACCCAAATATACAGGAAGATTATCCTATGGCAGATTAGGATCCATGTTTGCAGTTGATTTGATTTGACATATATATATATATATATATATATATATATATATATATATATATATATGGTAAATAATTTTTACTCAGGGTAAAGTTGATCATTGACTATCAAGTCAAAAGCTAGTTTCAAAATCTGACAAGTGCATATAGCAGAAATATTTTAGAACTGAAATTTGACTTTACAGTTCTATATGCTGTATTTCAAAACACCAGAAAATGTGTTTTGAATTACTTCAAGAGTTGACAGTATATCACTATCAAGCACCCACTGGGTTGTCTTCATAAAAGACACAGTCTCATACAAAAATGGCCATAAATCTACACAAATGAATTATGAATTAAACCTTCCTTGCTTGTCTATACCAATGACAAATTAGTGTAAACTTTACTATGAAGCATACATCAACGACACCAGCCATTGATGTTAATTCCTATCAGAGACATCTTGCTGTAAAGCCACACTTTCTTTCAAGACATGGCTGCCTTCTCATCTCTGTTCCGGAATGCAGCGTATACCCACTTATTTAGTTTTACTTTATAACAACAAAATCATTATTAAAGAAATACCCAATTTGTGTTATCAAAGAAAAATATGAAACGTCTTGAAACAAACGTGTTGCAGACATGCCAACTTAAATGCTACTAACCAAATTATCCACAACATGTTCCCAGTATTACTGTGTTGTACCATTTTGTTGTTCATGCTGTTGTTATTGATGCTGATGATGTGAGTATCCTCAATATGTATCTTACATTTTTTATAAAATATAAAAAAAAAGAACTACTTACAGATAGGTCTAAATTGATTGGTACAACTGTTACCCAACAGTATTCTCAGATTGGCATATGATCTTTAGTGTTTGACATGAACACAAAGCTGATGCTGGTCATGTGTGTTGAGTAAAACTAATTCTAATAATGTAATACTTACAAGCTACTATTTCACCAATACCATTTTCACAAATGTATGTCCTCAGTCTAAGCTAGATATTCCTTCTTCCAGTTAGCAACTGGACAGCCAGAAACAAAAGACCCTAGACTGTCATACCCAGAATAACATACTCACTGATCTGGACCAAGACTAACAGACTGGGGTAGACGGAAATCTCGCAATAACAGCAGAAGTGTTATATAATATTACTCCATAAAAGGAATATTTTAATTGTAGGAATAAGTAAATTTAACAGCCCAGTTGGATTTTCTACTTCGAACTGGAAAATGGCTTGTGAACTTGCTGGGTCTGAAAATGAGGACACAAAACCATGTATACATTCACTCCCAAGGTAAAATATGTGGAGTGCAAACATCAAAAGGCAGCTTTCATTTCATCATCCAAACACTAACGATTCCAAGAAGTCAAAGTTTTGATTTTCACGAAAGGATCTGTGAGAAATGGACAAACTCTTTTAAAAGCTTGAACAATCCACCTCAAGATTGTGACTATCACAAGTACTTTTTAATGAGACAATGACTTCACTTGTCTGGCGTGAAAGAGGAAGAGTATCAGACCTGCCAAAACTAACAAGACCTTCTTAGTAAGCCAGTCCATTTTTTAAAATCGAATTACACCAGTTTTCAATATGGTATAAAAAAAGATTATGTTGTGATACTGTCATGCTGAAAAAGTCCCAAAGTGTGATTCAAGACTGATGCAAGGGTAAATACTGTGTTGAACTAAACAGCTTCACAAATTCTAATTACAAAGCCTATGTAGCTCAATGGCTTCTTACCATCTCTCATCTTGATATAATCCTTAAAACAATTTAATGACATGTGATATAAATTAACACATGATATCTACTAAACATAATTCCTTCCCTTCATGCTGAAGCAATCTTCAAGTCGAGGAATATTTATCGGAACTTTTTTTATAGCATGGTCTCCAGCTGATAAAATTAGACGTGTTCAACAAGAAAGCTCACAAACAAGCGATGGCTTAAAAATATTCCATTCCAGTTTTTAATTATCCTAACCTCTACGTTTTTTGCTAAAATGTGCATCCTCACATCTCTGCCACTATGCCCAATGCTAAAATCTGTGGCACTCTGCATGCAAAAAGCATGATGTACATTGGTGTTTGATGGCTGAATGCAAAGTCAATTATTTTTTTTATTCCAAACTAAACTTCACTATTTGTGTAATATATTCTTTCTAATTGGTGGTGAAGACATTTTCAAGATGTGATGCCAGTGTTGGCAACACATGCATTGAGCAAATTTCCGGTTAGAATTGGAGAATTCACGATTTTTTTTTTGCATACGGCACGAATCGCTGAAAAGGTCATGAAATTTGCGCCCAAATCTAGAGGGTTGGCAGCCAAGGAATATCCACTGCTGCTACATTCCAAGTCACCAGGTGAGATGGAAACACGCAAGCAGATAACAATGTCCTCTTGTCCAGATCAAATACCTGAAATCTTTTGGAACACATTGTTCCTTGACAGATGAGAAATTTCATTCCCATGCAAACAAAATTATGAGAAGGGACTAAATCCAACTTGTTGCTGATTAGGCCTAATTGAGTTGTTGTCTCCCAACAAGGAGGATTAGGCCTAATAGAGTTGTAGTCTCCACACAAGGAGGATTAGGCCTAATTGAGTTGTAGTCCCCATACAAGGAGGATTAGGCCTAATAGAGTTGTAGTCTCCATACAAGGAGGATTAGGCCTAATTGAGTTGTAGTCTCCATACAAGGAGGATTAGGCCTGATAGAGTTGTAGTCTCCATGCAAGGAGGATTAGGCCTAATTGAGTTGTAGTCTCCATACAAGGAGGATTAGGCCTAATTGAGTTGTAGTCTCCATACAAGGAGGATTAGGCCTAATTGAGTTGTAGTCTCCATACAAGGAGGATTAGGCCTAATTGAGTTGTCTCCATACAAGGAGGATTAGGCCTAATTGAGTTGTAGTCTCCATACAAGGAGGATTAGGCCTAATTGAGTTGTAGTCTCCCAACAAGGAGGATTAGGCCTAATTGAGTTGTAGTCTCCATACAAGGAGGATTAGGCCTGATAGAGTTGTAGTCTCCATGCAAGGAGGATTAGGCCTAATTGAGTTGTAGTCTCCATACAAGGAGGATTAGGCCTAATTGAGTTGTAGTCTCCATACAAGGAGGATTAGGCCTAATTGAGTTGTAGTCTCCATACAAGGAGGATTAGGCCTAATTGAGTTGTAGTCTCCATACAAGGAGGATTAGGCCTAATTGAGTTGTAGTCTCCATACAAGGACACAAAACAAATTCTTCAGAAGAAAACTTTGGAATACACTGCTTCAACAAGTCATAGTGGAGAATGGATACTCCAAGCTGCACGTCTTCCAACAGAGAAATCAGCTAAGAAAAAAGTAACATAAGGAGTGGTTGATGGTTCTGGAAGTGAAGTCAAAAACCCACCCTTACCCATTCATCAAACCAGCCTCAGAAAACAGCTAATATGGGACCTAAGACACTCGAATAAGGGTGACTTGGTAGCCAGCAAATTGGGCATTTTCAGTTGTTTTTTTTAAAGGCCTTTGTGAAATGTTTTTGTTTAGGTTTAAAGAATTGCACACTGTTCAGACTTTCATTCACACAAATAACAGCATACTCATCAATTTTACATTATTTTGAAGAACATACATAAGCAAAGCAATATTAATTGCAAAAAGTGTCAAGCGAAATTCAGACATATTTCAATACTTCTAGTTTATCATCAATCTGCTTGTCCAGATCCAGATGTTCTTACAGTTTTTTTCTTCACAGACGTTCTTAATCTATCTGATCTGATGAAAGTATGGTTCCTCTGATGTTGAGTTTTTAATGCAACATCTGCTAAACTGCTCATTGTTTCTCGATCAGATTTTTTTCTTTTTCAAATCCAGGATTACCTCATCCAATGCTTTTCTTTTCGAGTTGTCTCAGTCTCCTTTTTTCATCTCAGTCATCTTGAAGAAACGCTTCACAACTGCTGTAGGAACGGTTGGCATTGTATAAGCAGTCCTGGGGTGATTTCAACTTAATTCCACTGGCATCAACAATGACCCTTTCGGCAAAGTTCTTTCTGCTATATATCTTCCATTTCTTGTTTCCTGAAAACCCCCTCTCAACAATGGCTTGCCCATGTGACAAAAGAAAGGTCGTCACAACTTGCCAAAGGATGGAATGTTGCTGCTGCTGAGCAAGCCTGTCATAAAAATAGTGTCAACAAGTTCTTTCTTTCTTGAAAAAGATCCATAGATCCATTGCTACAACAAATGCTGAAAACTTTAAGAACAGCATCACAACTGATATTTAATTTTCTCTTGCTAACTAATGAATAAATGATTCTCTTCAATTTATCCTCTGCTTGTGCTTTCCTTTCTAAAATGGCAGCAGGGTCAAGATATTCCAGGTCTTTCACTAAACCATAGTGAAGTGGAAATTTTCTGAGGAATTTGTCAGCAAAACAAATAATATATTTGCATGCATCCTTAAATTTGTAGCTGCGTCACTGTTTTTGCCTTTTTTAGTTCATTAGGCATAGACTCTGCTACAAAGCCAACAGCTGGTAACAAGAATTAATGGCTCAGTCACATGGAATGTAACCATTCTGTTGTTGTTTTGATTTCCTCAATCTTTTCTGAAGCTGAAATGGTATGGCCATGTCACAAGAGCCAACAGTCTATCCATAATAGTACTGCAGGGCAGTGTCCAGGGTGGCCAAAGGAGAGGTAGACAGAGAAAAAAGTGGACTGACAACATCACAGAATGGACCAGGAAAAGTTTTGCTGAGAAACAGGCATCGGCACATGATCAAGACAAGTGGAGGGAACTGGTCAGATGTTTAACGATCACACTAGGTCAGGAAACCGTTGATGGTGAATCTTTTCTAGGGTAACAAATCTCTTTAGAAGGCTTGTGGCGATGGCACTTAGATCAGGATCAGTAAATTGTAGCATCTGGTATTTTGTAAGGTAGGGCTCAACATGCTTGGAAAACGAGAAGAAAAAACAGAATGCCAACTTGGGAGCCAACATTTTATTCTTCAAAATGTTTTCTCAATCTTAAAGGACTCTTTGGTCACCAACACTTTATTTCATTACCTCACCAGCAAAGGTGGAAATACCAGTTAACATTTACAAAATCTTCTCTTTATGCAGCTTTGTCGTGAAAAAGATGGAAAAGGGATCTCAGAATTTTATCTAAATTCAAATTAACAGAATCCATTGCTGTCAAGTAAGCTCCATGGACCTTGTGAAATGAACAACTTCGTGCAGAATGTGACACCATGTGCAGTGGCCAATTAATCTTCTTATAAAAAGCTCAATTAACATTTGGCCCATCCATAGATAACTGAATCAAAGTGTTCAAATTCAGGTTTGCTGTCACTCATTCAAATACTGAGACCCAATCTGAGGCAGTACAATAACCAAGGAAGTTGATGTTAAATACCTGGTCTTGACTGTGCCCAGATCCCACAAACAAACATGGAAATCAATTTGTTTAGTTATCATTCATGCTCTCATTAAAGAGCAAAACAAACTTGATATTTTATCAGATCCTCCAAAAGAGATGTAAAATATGGAGCCAATCCAAATGAAGCCAAATATGACGTTTTCCTGTCTTAAAGAGAATTTTTTGGTAACTGCACTATCATCAAACATGTACTGGACTACTTGTGTTATTCCGGAATTTGATGAAAAGCTGCAGTGTTTGTCTATTGTATGCAATGTCCAAATAATTTCTGCTTTTAATGAGTCTTCTTTTGCTACTTGATCTTTCAAGGATGCTGAGGCAGTAGATACTACTGAACATGATGGTTGAGAATTCATATTTTGTGGTAACAGTATTTTTTCCTGTCAGGCTGTTGACACTACAAATAGAAAAGAAACTGAAAGTTTTAAAATTTGATATCAGTATTTTTTTGTAATTTAATTCTGCCATTTTCATACCATAATTTTTATACTGCTGGTACTTTCTACGCAAATTTATAGTTTGTCAGAAGAGATTCAATAAAACTTCTATTTACTTTTCTAACTTTTATCCTTATTAATTTAAATGGAGCCCACCATAAAAGTGATAAAAGATAAATACCTTGAATTATATAAATTTAAAATTTGAAATCAGGAGAGGTAAGCTCTTACTTTTAGTTATGACAGTTGTTTCCCTTATCTTCTCTTCTTGGTAGTCTCTCGAGTCGCGGAAGACAAGTTGTGCACTTTCATTCAACGGTGGACGTGCATGTGACTCCGGAGTCCGAATTCCGATACACACATGCAGTTGTAGGTGGGGCATGGGACACTGGTGGTTGTTGGTATCTGGGATACATTTCTGTGGCGTCTTACGGGTTGCAGCAAGACTCTGGCGGCGGTCAACCTCAAAGGTGGAACAGGCTTTTCTGGTCAGGGCTCCCCAATGCTTTCTGTCTGAGGCAGCGAGCTCGAGCTGGCGTGGTTGAAGGTCTGCCCATTTGATGTTTGTCTTGAGGTTGTCTTTGTACCTCTTGTGAGGGCGGCCTTGGTTTCGATTCCCCAGGGATAGCTCGCCATAGAATAACTGCTTTGGGATTCTGCTTTGATCCATGCGGATGACATGGCCAGTCCATCGAAGCTGGGCCTGGATTATTTTGGCTTCGATGCTTGTTGTGTTGGCTCTATCAAGGACTTCCAGGTTGATGATTCGGTCCTGCTACTTGATCCGCATGATGGATCTCGGGAAGCGCTGGTGGAATTGTTCTAACTGACTGATGTGCCTTCTGTAGTGTCCACGTTTCACAGCCATATAATAGAGACGTGAGGACAACTGCATTGTACACCTTCAGCTTTGTTTACAGACGCATGTCCTTGTGCTGCAAGACCTTGGTTCAGAGTCGTCCTAGTGCTTGACTGGCTTTTTGGGTCCTCGCAGTGATCTCTTTGTCCAGAGAGCCATCACTAGACATTGTGCTGGCAAGGTATTTGAAACTGTCCACATTCTTCAGCTGCGTCTCGCCAATGGTGATACATGGTTGTGAGTGGAGAGTGTTTGGGGCGGGCTGGAAGATGACTTCTGTCTTTCCTAGACTAATTGCGAGTCCAAATAGGTTGGAGGCTTCAGAGAATCTGTCCACGATTGCTTGTAGGCGAGTCTCTTCATGGGCCATGAGGGCGCAGTCATCTGCAAAGAGTTCATCAATGATGAGTCATTCTAGTGTCTTGGTTTTTGCAGCTAGGCGACGGAGATCAAACACTGATCCATCCAGGCGATACCTAATGTAGATGCCAGTGTCAATGTCCCAGATGGCATGGAGCAGTACCTGTGTGAACAAGAGGTTGAAGAGTACTGGAGCGAGTACACAACCCTGTCTGACACCATTAGATATGGGGAATTTCTCGGAGGGTTCACCATCTGAGAGAATCATTCACGTCAATGTGGAGGAGCCAGATGAGGTTGGTAAACTTCTGAGGACAACCAAGTTTCTTGAGTACTACCCACAGTGAGTCTCTGTTGACCGTTTCGAAAGCCTTTGTCAGATCCACAAAGACAGCATATAGATTCATGTTCTGCTCAAGGCACTTCTCTTGGACTTGTCTCACTGTGAAGATCATGTCAACGATGCTGAGGTCTGGGCGAAAACCACACTGAGAATCGGGGAGGTTATTTTCTGACACTGCTGCAATAAGCCTGTTGAGCAAGATGCGATCAAGTATTTTGCCAGCAACGGAAAGCAGGGAGATGCCTCTGTAGTTAGTGCAGTCCATACGTGTGCCTTTATTTTTTATAGAGGGTCACAATTGATGCATCACGGAGGTCGTCTGGCATATCTTCTTCCGTCCTGATGCTGATTAGCATGCCGTAGAATGCCTCCTGAGAGTCTTGTACACTTCCGCTGGGATACCATCCTTTCCAGGCGCCTTGCCACAGTTTCTTTGTTTAATGGCCCTTCTCAATTCCTCCATCTTTGGCGGAATATCCAGTTGGTTGAGCGTTGGCTGTTGGGGTATTTGGTCAAGAACAGATTGGCTGACCGATGAGGGCAGGTTTAGGAGCTGATTAAAGTCCTCTTTCCATCTTTCCTTAATGCCATTCTTGTCTTTTATTAATGTACTGCCATCTGCAGCAAGCAAGGGCGCAGAGCTGGACTTTGTGTGGCTGAAGATTGACTTGATGGCGTTGGAGAACTCTTTGGAGTTGTTAGTGTCGGCATAGCTTTGCACTTCATCAGCTTTCTTTTCACACCAGTGGTCATGCATCTTGCGGATTTCTCTCTGAGCCTCAGCTTGATAGGATTTGAAGCGATCTTTTTTGGGGATGGAGTTTATGTCATTCTGCCAGTCCATAAAAGCTTTGTTTTTTCTGGCAAGCAGATCTTCAATGGCAGAGTTGTTCTCATTGTGATGTGGCCGCTGTGCATGCTACAGCTGCTTGGAGCCACAGGTGAGGGCTGAGCGCCTGGTGAGGACCAAAGATGGACAAGCTACTCCCGAAGGAGCACGACATACTACCCACCAGAGGTACTACTCCCAGAGCACCCCGAACACCATATAACACCCTTATAAATACTAAAGTCACAGACGGTAATTATGCAAAAGTAGAAAGTAATGAAAACATCCTCAAAATAACTAAAATAGTATTTTGGAATAGTACTTCAGAAAATAAAACTTTGCACTAGTTTTTATTTTTGCTCAAAGTATTTTCTGTGTTCCAGTCAATAGTCTGACTGGCTTCAAATTTAATGTGATTTCTACAAAATTAAGTTTGATGCTATAATTCAGATACAAAGGAAGACAAATAATGTATATTTATACTTACAGTCAAGACTTTCGTCATGGTGATGATCGTTCGCTTGAGGATTTATTCCTTTTGCATGTATTGTAAGCCACTTTCATCCATCTCATAATACGAAATGATTTTGTTAAAAATACATAATTACATCTACAATAAAACATCTTTTCCCAACCAAGGAGTGTACTGCGGTTTGGACAGCTTAATCATTTGAAAGCGTGTCTTGACTGCCATTACTGCAAGCCAGGATAAACCGGATATGCAAGTTATTGACCTTTAGTTAATTTCTGGTGCACCTTATGTTATTTTCCACCTATCGTGCAGTGCCGACCTTTTTTTTGTGTTTCAGGTTGAACAAGTTTAAGGTTTCCTTTTAAACTTAAAATAAACTCTTAGGCTTTTTTAAATAGGTTTTTTTCGGCTTCCTATAAACCCGGAGTAGGACAAACTTCCTCCCTCCTTGGGTGGTTTCAATGGGCACCAATTAGCAACCTGCAACAGTATTGTTCATCCCTATAATCTTGCTGTTATGGAGTGAATTAGACTTCAGAGAGTCTCTACATGAAGTGGGGTTGCCAAAGAAACATTTTAGCAGAGATTGAAAAAGCTGAAAGTCTCCATAATGGCATCTCTACAGAGGCGGCGAAGTTCTGCTGAGAGCAATTCACAACCAAAGGACCCGTCATAATATCTTAGAAACCTCCACCAATTTCTAAAGTTGCTGCGGTCAAGGATGCCTTCAACAAGTCCCTCAAACAGACTGATCCTCTACTGTTGGAATATATTTCCAGAAATGAATATATTTGCTGTCTGTTGAAACCAGCTTAGATAAACTAAATACAAGATTGAAACCAGCTAAGACAAACTGAATCAAGATGGGCAGCAATTTTATCTACGACAAACTTAGAAACCAGCTGATAAACTGAATACAAGTAGGGCAGCAATTTTATTCGAGACAAACTAAACACCACTGGAAGAATTCATGAAAACCATCCATTCAGAAGATTTAATGACAATGTTTTCTACATGTTCCTTGTAGTAGCTACATTTGTGATCAGATTGGCACATATTTCATATAGTACCAATTAGATTTAACCATTTAGCTACGACTACCACATCTAAGTATCTCCTGTAAATAGCTTGTGAAGCCCACTAATACATATATGCAGTGCCGACAAGCCTAGTTTACAACCAATGGCGCTTATGTGCGTAAAGTTCAGCAGTACTCACCATTGTCACATATATACAGACAATACCACTCTGTTAAATAAATGTGGATTGGTTGAAAGCACAGAAGTATATATATTTTTAATTATCATAACCAATGGGACGATTGTTTACTCAAAATCTTATACAAGTTTGGAAGCTGAGGGGGTTAAATTTAGACACTGTAAAGGCTTTTCAGCACTTTATGCAACATTTATAGTTGAGATAAATAGAGATGGATTCAATTCAGATAGGAGTGACTTTAAAGGTTCAGTGATATGGATGAGTTTAATGGACCATTCTTAGAAAATGGAGATATTGATGTAAGTCCAATTTCAACACCAGATGCAAGTGTTTTTTAATCGGATGATGAGGCGGACATTGTCCCACTTGCACAATCTAGTCATGACCTTGCCGTATTCGAAATCATTGATTTTGATTCTCATGTTGGTTCAACAATCGAGCTTGGACCACTAAGCAATGAGTTTTTTTTTTTACTAAAGTTTTTTTCCGGAATGTCTGGTGGAAAAGCTTGCGAAAGAAACTACAATTTTGCCAGGGAAATAGGGGACCAAAAGCAAGAAATGGTATGAAATCAGCATCACAGAGATGTGGGCATATTTTGGAGTCATTTATTTTGAGAGGTACCAATCTCTATAGAGTGGATTTTATTCATGCTTTTATATGTACATATGTAAACATTGGATTATTCTGCGAGATTCAAAACAGTTTACATTAATGGGATTTCTTGTATGATGGGATGTAGGCATATATAAAGTGGAAATATATATGAATACCAGACACTATACAAGGTAAGCCGTTTTTATTTCACTGAAATCCAGCACAACTAATGAATAATGACTATAAATGTACCCATGGTTTTATAGTCACCTTCTGAAGCCAGCCTTGATGATACTATAATATTTTGCCTAGCAATCAGCCACAGTAGTCTCAGCAACTGACATGACAGCATTTAGCAGTAGTGAAACTAAAGGGTTGATCTATATTGTGAGATTGATTGAGCCGGAGAGATTTCAAATAGAAAAAGCAACACAAGTTATCAAGATGACTGCCATAATTGAATCCACACCATACAAAGTCATCTAGCTAAATCAAGCATTTACATACTGGAGAAGCAGACTTGAAAACCAGTAGACACGTGAGATGCTCGAGTTATTTGTTAAAACAAGCATCTTAGAACACACAGCCTATCTTTTAATAAAAACCCATGCTGGTGTTACTGTTTCAGAAGAGAAGCAATAACATGATTTTCAGGATGGCTCCTGCACTGGCCATCTTGGATGTCAGATTGTCAACATTTTCATTAACTTAGAAATCTAGTAATCCCTATGCCAACAGGATTTTCCATTCAGGAAGAGTACCACAAGATGGCTGCTATTTAAGAGAAACTAAATATTATAAAGCGTCTTTTAGTGACAATTCCATCTTGATATGACTGTTCACGCAAAATATGAAGGCTGTCATGCCAGGAATGGGAAAATCTATGTTAAATCTATGTAGTCCCGTCAGAAGAATACAAACTACCTCCAATTTCTCATTTATTAAATCTTGAAAAGCACTTAGATCTGATATCGACAAATCTGAGATTAAAGCAGCGAGCTGATGACTTCAAAGTTACAGCTGTCTCAGAAATACTGGATAGGAACCCAGTGATATTAAACCAGCACTTTTGTGGTAAAAATTCTTGGTCAAGGAAGTTAGGATCAAGGGAAAGTGCATGAAACTGAAGAAGCACTTTGTTGCGACAGAATCACTTGAATTTCTTGTGGGTAACAAAGATGTGGATAGGATCTATAGTAAGTGCCCAGTCATTTGACTTGTATCTTGTTTTTGTTTGTTTGCTTAGGATTTTTAACGTAGCTTTAACAATTTTTCAGTCTGATCGTTACGATGCAGACATGATTTGACCTTTAAAAAAACAAACTGAAAATGTGAAAGGAGGTTTGTAGGTACTCCCCCAACAGGGTCTCGAGGGGCAGCGACCCCCAACAAAAAATGCATTTTACATGCATAAAATTCTGCTCCTGATGCAACTTGTGACAAAATAATCATCTGAAAAACAAACTTACAAAAAATTTGAATAATTTTACAATATTTATTGTCACATGAATGTGTTCTCCAATACTATTGGTACTAGAGTTATTTCATGTGCATGTCAGTGTTCACATCGTAGGTCAATAATTAGGCATTTTTTGCTGCCAACATATTACACTTCTCTCTTTTCACAACAAATATGCAAAATAAACACCTAAATACATCATCTATATACAAATAATCCCATATATTCACCTGTCTTTTTGTCCACTGAACACAACCTGTTGATATGTCAGTTGAGCTCTTTTTGCGGCTTTAAGAAAGTTCTTTAGTCTTCCTTTTTGTCATCAATGATTTTGCTGGCTCAATGTGCAATGGTTTTTTTTCCCTTCTCAACAAGAGCTTTTTTCATTTCAAGCTTCAGCTTGTATTTGCAACATGCAGTGCACAGAGGGCTTCATTTTATCCGCATGCAGCTTCATTTATAGGTGTGGTTCCAGACTTTCAACCACGACTTCTGTAACGAACATATTGCATTGGGCACAAAATGCCAGTCCTCAATCGTTTTCTTATAAACTGACCAACTAAATTTCCATCGACAATTCGTCCCAGCCATTCCCTTCCGTATTTTTTTTTTTTTAAAAAAAACTATCTAAACTTTTTGTTTCATCGTCTCTCTCAACAACTAGGGACGCCATGTTTTGCAAGCATGCTTCTTCTTTCCATTCCATCAGTTTCCTTTACACGAAGATACATTGGATGAATTTAAACTTTTGACCAATCAGAATACTCTTTATGAGAGTCGTGGGCTAACCAATATATGGAGCGAATACTTTACAAGGGTTGTTGCGGAATGGGACTGAAAAAAACTTAAAAACTGGAAAAAATGGACAATATCAAGAAAAATCCGATTCAAGTCAGGAGAAAAGCGGAATTACATTTGAAAACTGAGAAAAATCATGTCTGTACAATGTCTGCAGTGAGGCAGTTTATAGTGATGTCTAGCACTGGGGCATCATGCCGCAGACACATAGCATGATGTCCTGCCCAGTCACATTACCCTGGCACCAGTCCAACCAGTCCTAACACTAACCTCTTAATGCGGAGCATCAAGCGAGTCAGCTGTCAGTACCATTTTTGTAAGTCTTTGGTATAACCTGGCCAAAGATCGAACAAACAACCTCCCGCATCCACGGCGGACGCTCTAACCACTAGGCCACTGAAGCGGTACTTATATCTTGAAATTCTGTTTCCAAATAAATTTGTTTATGGAGGAAGGATTGAAAAGTCCTAAGATTGGAAGTGCCATTGATCCCTTCATGGAATGGAAAGGGTCCATCAGTGAAGAGACTGATTGTGTCCATGATGCCTCTGTATGAACAAAAGCTTTCAGTTAAATCTCAAATTTGTCTGCCCAAAAGGAAGAGAATGTGTACTGAGCAGAAAGTTTATTTAAGTGTACACTCTTGCTACATGCGCAATAAGTGGGTGGCTATATCTGCAATTTTATATTATAGCTGCAGCTGTCAGCTTGCTATTGTAAGGCTGAACAATGTGAAAACACTTTTACAAAATGTGAAAACACGTTTACAAAATGTGAAAACACGTTTACAAAATTAGCAAGAGTAACAGTATCCTGAATGGTATCCACAAATGTAATAAAATGTTGGTACCAAAGCTCCAGTGGTCAATGCACATGATACATTATAAATTCACAAAAAGTGATTATGAAATAAATTCAAGGGGGTAAAAAGATCAAAGATGCAATATAAAAAAATGACTACTAAAAACACAAAGACAAAACACTTGATTGAATGAAAAACTAGATCAATGAAAATAATGAAATAGGAGGACGGTATTCCAATAAATCAAAATGACCATGGCATAGGACATTTTTTCTATTGTTCCAGAGCTTCTACTACTGACTACACGTGATATGACAGATCGCTGCGCCTACCAAATCATGTGACATGATGCCCTGCTAACCTTCGACAAACATGCAGTATTTGGCAAATAAATGTTTCAGCTAAGTGATAGGTTTATTGAAAATGATTTATATTTATATTATTCTAAACAATTAAAATTGCATTCCAAAAATGCATAAATTTTATTGCAACAGACAATAGTAATATTTGAAGTTCCATTTTCTAAAGTAATAATATAAGTGTAAAAAATAAAAATAAATTTTAATGCCCACTCAAGAACTTAATGCAGAATTAACTCCAAAAAATGCTAGTATTTAGCATTTAATCTCAACATTATTAATTTTATCTTGCTTATGCACATGCTGTCTTGGAAGAAAGTTAATTAAAAATAACAAAATCGTAAATAATTACTGTTTTGAAGTATATTCTTGTACATAATTGTATGTTTTTGTTCTTTCCTCTTTGCCAGGACCCAGCCTAAGCTTGTGCCATCTGAGCTGGTTTGGAGTTGTAGTTGTTGTAGGGTTTAAAGCCATTTTTCAGCACAAGATAGGCTACACATGGCGGCCAGTATTATTGGTGGAGGAAGAACCCGGGAAAACCCCCGGAAAGAACCACCGACCCACGAGAAGCTACTGGCAAGCTTTCTCACATAACTACATCAGCAGATTCTTAGACTCGAACCCACTCAGAGGTGAGATGGTAGTGATCCGTAACGGAGAGCGCTTCAGACTACTCAGCCACTCAGTGCACCCCCCCCCCCAGTATAAATGGTACAGGAAGAACCTTGGAAAACTTCAGAAAGAACCACCGACCCATGAGAAGCTACTGGCAAGCTTTCTTACATACCCATCGAGAGTCGAAATTCTACAATATTCGTCAGATAGAATTTTGATCAATGTCTGCTGATGTAAACATGTAAATGCATGCTTAATATACAGGACGATATTTATGAGAAATCGATTTTTATTTAGTTATGATTACATTTGGTACCTCCCACCTTCCTTCAGCTCAATGAGAAAGTAAAGAGTCATTCAAGTGTATGAAAGATCGAGACAATAAATCATTGTTTTTGGGACAAGCAACATTAAGGTGTAAATTTGCAGCCTGGGGTTCAGTGCTTAGTATACATATAATAAAAAAAAAAGTATACATCAAAGCCCAAAAGTTGGGTGGGGTGGGGTGGGGTGCGTGTCTCAACCCATATTTTAAAAACGATAATTTTTACACATTTCTCATTTTCAATTCACACACACACACACACACACACACACACACACACACAGTGAGCCACGGACTGGACACGCTTTATTTTGTTACATACTATTATGCAAACAAACATGTTGTAATTGCCATCAATTGTTTCCCTTTTCAGCAGATCGTACACATGACCACAAAAATATAATCAGAAGATCTGGATATCAGCAGTTGGAATTACAGTTGGCTCTGGCTGCATTTTTTTCATCCAAATTGACAGAGAAAGAAAGAAATAACTGGAAAATATGTAAATATTTATTATAATTTATCATTGCCACAAGCAGCCTGTCAGAGGAAAACTGCAGACGCCTAGTAATGCCTGGAGGTGTGTCCAATTTACACTCGCTGATTAGTTTAGTTTAACCGTCAGCATGATTGACAAGCAGTCATTTGGTGGGAGGGATTGTTATTGGCATGGAAGTTAATTTTTATTATTTACTGAAATAAAACATACATTATTACTATACAATGAAACTACAAATGTAATGAAAAGAGAAAATGTATTACTGCAATAAAATTTAAACTGATGGGACAAGCACATGATTTATCACATACCATCTCAGATTTCATTGCATCTTGGGTTACAAGCTATTTTTATTGTTTTAAACAACTTGCACACACATTATAATAGATAATACACATCTGATCACCCTCACATTGAATGGCAACATTAAATTTATGATGTAGAATGTTGCAAATTGCATAAGTTGTACATATATGCTTCACTCTGCTGTGGCTATACTATTTCAGGATTAGAGAGCTGAACATGTCCATGCCCAACTGGGTTAACGCTCCACCGCATTTCAACTGATTACCAACAAAGTCTGCTTATTGCAAGCTCTTGCTCAGAGATATTTGTTGAATAAACTGATTTGGCCACACATTGTTTCTTATTACAGTTTTAGTTTTTAAATCAGGGAGAGGCGGTGGGGTGGAAGGGGAGGTGGAAAAGTCTAGGATCAACAGTGAGAAACTGTGATGGTTGGCCAACTGAAAACATTTGTTTTGGCTTTAATGTCATGGAAATAAAAGTCAACGTATATGTTATCTATGATGAATACTTCATTGGAAAATTATTCTGCCAATATATAATATATACAAAGATGGAAAATAATATCCTTACATGCACAAAAATGAATTCCAGTTGAAGAAATGATTCTTTATTCCCACAAACATGTTCTAGGTATGTATTTACAACTGTTTCAAGACTATAATGCAAATATTAGCAAGTTTCCAATAACTTCAAAAAGTCTAAGAAAATATTCTCCTTTTAAATATTTGGGTGCATTTGAGACTCGTGTCATGTTATGCATCCATTTAACAATAAAAAAAAATTATGGATTTAACGTATATGCCTTTTTGTACAACATGAGAACAATAGATCCACATACAAACGAAATAGATAATACACAAGTTAAACAAGGACACAGTTCAACTTGATCCACAGTGCTGATTTTTAAACCATTTTTAGGGCTGCAACTGGTATGCACCTCACATGTGTATGTATATTACTCTATAGTTATGCATAAATTAATCAGCTGGACTACAACCTGCAGGTAATCAATTGTGCTTAACAATGTATCTTTCACATTTAAATAAAATCCAAATACCACATTTTATAGTCAGACAATAAAACAAATTGGAATTAAAAAACATGTTCAAATTGGCTTGTGACTACTAGTGTTGTTCCGATTATCGATTATAATCGATCATCAGTTGGTTGGGCAGATAATCGATTGTGAACTCCATAATCGATTGTGTGTAAAGGGACACTACTTTTTAGGTGTATGCAAAGTACAAAGGTTAGTAAAACTCCCAGCCACTAAAGTTGACCTGAAATTTATTAATTTCCTTTACAACTACAATTATGAAACCTTATGATTCATAATTATGAATGTATAGTCATTATTATATGGTCAAGTTGTTAAATTTTTGACAATACATTTAATCACATTTTGTTGATTTGTTTCAGTCAAATTGCAACAACTTTTGTAGTATTTATAAATAATGGCAAACAAGAAAAACATATCCTTCTATACTTTAAATTATAGACACATCACATGTGAATGAAAGAATTTCGGGGGATTGTAGCAGTAATTCAGTTACATATGACTAATCAGCCATAAATGATAAAAAGCTGCGTTCATTTAATAAAGTTATTGAACAAAATTAACACATAATGTAATATTATTGTCAGGTTAAAGTATACATGTCATTAATTAAAAGAGATTATTCCTGTACATTTATAAACATATTGAACTCTTGATCAAAGATATAACTGTTTAACAAAAATTGAAATGTGCTCTTAGTAACCGATTATAATCGATGATCAGTTGGTTAAGGGAAATCGATTATCGATTATGAATTTCTGACCGATTCCCATCACTAGTGACTACCTACCTTGATGACACCAGAACAAGAACTAAGGCATAATCCATTAAGAGGGTCATGAATGTGACATTATATGCCAAAAATTCTATGTAGTGGTAACATTGCTGAGTCGCTGATTTGTAACCAATGGGCCTCAATGACTTTAGCCTTTGACCAGCTGTAACATAGCCAATGTAAGAGTATGTTCTAAAATATGCTCATATCAAATGTGATAAAAACTGGCTCAGCTATAACAGGTTTTGCACATGTTTGCCATGGATGCCACTCTGACAATCTATGAAAAACATTACTACTAAGTCTGATAAAAAAAAAACGATTCAGTCACTTTAGAAAAGGAGTTAAATACAAGTTTAACTATTCTGGTTGTTATGCACCCCCACCACCCCCGTTGTCTCACCAAAGTCACAAATAGCAATGACGACAGATAATGAACAATTCACAATGAATGCACAGTCCTTAACAAATAACAGCCTTTCAATCAAGTGGGCTAAAAGGTAATAACTGGAGCACAAAAATTAGGTCACTGTCCTGATGTTACATGTCATCAGTACCCTCCATGATTAATAATTCTACCAAGTTTCATGACCAAACATGCATCACTGTCAGAAAAATGTAAATGCAAACATATTTCTGCCAAATACCAGTAATAATGATATTAAAAAAAATGTGATAGCTATGTCTCAATGGTGTGACAAAAACCATTTCAAACCCTACTCATTAACAACATTTTTATATCAAAACGGAAGTACCTGGTAAACTGTCACCCTTCTCAAATTGATCATCACTGCTCTTGTTTTCCTCATCCTCATCTGTGTCTGGTACTAAAACAAAGAATCATAAAAATTCAAGGAACAGTAAATCATTGTTTTTCCTCAACTGGTTACTGTTTTTATGTAATAAAAGTTCCCAATGACAAACTATAAGAATGAGGCAAGTGAAAAGTGAAAGTTTTTTTTATGGCCTATCACTGGTACGAAGCTTTTACATATCTGCAATGGAAATACCTTGCCTGTCCTAGATGCACTGTCTTTGTTCTAAAGGTTTCTTAGGGCAATATAAATCAACCCACTTAGCTGCCAAACCTCCAGGCTCACAATTCGTGAAAATGGTGTTAAAAATCAGTGAATTTTGACATGAACCCGTGAAGTGATCCTTGAGTCCGCGAACATTTGTCTGAACAAATGAATGCATGGCAAATGTTTGGTATATTCCAAACTAAGCTTCACTTTTTGTGCAATATATTCTTTTTACTATTCAGAGTTTCCTCTGGCCCTTGCCACACCCATTTTTTATATTTTGACATTTCTGTTGGGATGTAAGGTCAGAGTCCATTCCCTATCGAAAAGTTGGAATTCGCCAACACCATTTGGTGTCGGCATGGGGTATCCTCTTACTAGCTGGCCCAGCAAATTTGAATGACCTTTCATAGAGATAAACCTGCTTGAAATCGATAGGAATATGATTTATTTTCTCAAAAAGCATAAGCACAGCATTCGTTACGTCTTTAATCCACTGACTGGCAAGATGAAATAACAAAATCTGACATGGATCTGGCTCTTTTTAGTCCAAGTCACACGACTATACAAATCTTGCAACCTACATGTCAATTAGATCATATAGTCACATAATATGAACAATAAACAAATTTCCAAAGTAAAAATGGGGTAACAAGGGCCAGAGGAAACTGACCATATTTTTCCTTGGTGATGAAGACGAGTTGAATGTGCGGAACAAAATTCTGGCTAGGCCCCAGTTTCTTTTAAAAGCATTTGTAAAACTATTCTTATATATGCAGATTAAAATATGCTAAAATGCTTGTTACCGGGCCAACAGTAACTATTAGCTATATATCACTAATACCGTGACCAGTTGTATCGGTTATTTTATGAAATATTTTAAATAAATAAGAAATGGAGAATTCATCATTTTTTTGCATGCAGCATAGGAGACAAGTATTACATAATTACACTTTTACTCCCCAAAACAACACAGTATTGTCAGTCATAACTTATCAGTTATTACTATAAAATTTATGCTGTCAGTAAAGCAAGGAGGGTGGGTTATGGTTATCTGCAAGGACAACACAATTGCAGATAAATTTTGCTTAAGATTAAATAAAATAATTGGGATGCTTTCAATTATAAATTAGTACCAATTCAAACTGAAAAAATATCCCAATTTTCTTTATAAAAAATTTCAATTGTAATTATGAAAGCTCTTTAGGGCAATGATTATTTGTTCTGTATACTGAGGCTTAACAGTTTAAATAGAAATCAAAAGTTTTCTAAACTATTCACAAAACTAAAATCAAACCAATGGATGGAATTCACTATGTAATTGATAGTCTTACAAAATGTCACTTATTATATTTATCAAATTAAAATTGTCAGACAAGAAGTTTTGCGATTTTCTCCTAGTTTAAAACCAGAATTGCCTTTTTTTGAGCTTGTAATTCAATGTGTCCATCCAAACCTTAGTCCTGAAATGGAGTTTAATGGTTTTTTCCTTTACACACCAAAAGAAGATGTTATTTCATTCATTTCCAGCCATGATCAGATTTTTTTCCCCCAGTGTAAATTAAAGGGTTTTTATTCTTATGTGAAAAGTCTGAAAATTAAAGTTCACATAAAACTGATTAAAGATTGTTTTTAAATAAAACGAATATAAAGATAAATTGAAATATAATAAACAATTAAACAACAAATACCTGCAAGTTCTTGATCAGTTAGCCAATGGAAACCGGTTGCAAAAAGCAGTTGTTGGATTGGGGTCAAGCTGTTTTTAACTTTTCCAAATTTTTAGTTTTATTACCCTAATAGCTTTTTCTTCTTCAGGTGTTAGGTTTCTAAGATAATGAAAATTTACATTTTTTTAGGCATGATTCTAACACTATCCTGTCAAGCTAGTCTCAGCATAAAACACATCTATTTTGTAACCAGTCAGATTTAAGCATGTTAGATATAGTACGTATGTGACAGGATTCACAAATACACAATGACTTGTCCACTGAGATTTTTGAAATACATAAAACAAAAACAAACATGTAAAAATAATGCATAACTTTGCATAAAATTGCACATATATGATGCAACCATGTGATAGTATCAAAATATATATCAGTGAGGAAATGCCATACCACCCTGCAAAGCATTTCCCAGGACTCCCGTTTCCATGCGAGCCAAGTCCAACAGAGCTTGTCCATAATAGAAGTATGCTTCAGCACATTCTTTGGCAGTCTCTCCATAAGCCTTAGCCCTAAAATACACAATAATAAAAGTACAAAATCAGCACATTCTTTGGCAGTCTCTCCATAAGCCTTAGCCCTAAAAAAAAAAAAAAAAACAATAATGAAAGTAAAAATGTCAGCCAGACCAAGATAGAGTCATACAAAAAAAAATTACTTAATTGATAGGGTCATCTTGGTTTTACTATTATTCTGACACCCAACTTAAATAACAAGTGTCATATGATGGAAATGATATGCTTGGCAAATATAATCAAAATTAGCTGCCGTGGTGCATATTTTGCGTTTGGATTTATTTAATATAGCTTTTAAAATTTAAGTCGTATCGCTTTGATGTCTGCTGTCTAGGAGTTTATAGTGAAGTCTAGCAACGAGGCATCATGTCCCACCAGGTCACATTATCACCAGGCCTACCAGTACCATTTTTAAAAAAAGTTTTTGATACGACTCGGCTAGGCTTCAAACTGGTTACCTGATTTATCAGAGTCTGTGCATATAGTGAAAAACATTCCTATTATCTCCAAGCAGACATTATTTCAAGTTTTTCAGTGAAAATCTGCATGTCAATGTGACATTATTTCAAGTTTTTCAGTGAAAATCTGCATGTCAATATGACATTTCAAGTTTTTCAGTGAAAATCTGCATGTCAATATGACATTATTTCAAGTTTTTCAGTGAAAATCTGCATGTCAATATGACAATCCTTTTGGGGATTTAGCAACAGCAAGATTTTCAAGCCAATTCCATTATGGCCAAAAACAATGGATACAAATCTTTATCTGACTTAATTTTCTGCATGAATCTGGAAACATTTGGGTAAAACGGATCTGAATTTTGACAAATTTTGTATATGGAATGTAAAAAAAATCACTTACATGGGAGTCTCTGTATACAAGCAATGGCTGGGTTGCATATTTCTGCAGAGAGGTAAAGTATGCTGATCATTTTAGCTGTGCTGTTATATACAATGACAATTCAGTGGCTGGTTGAACCCAGATGTATTGTCGCTTAAGTGCTTACTTATGCATGGTTTATGCACAGCAATATGTGACCCACTCACTACCTTTCTCGCAAATAGTCCGCATTGATATGCATGAGATGTATTAATACAGCACTTGCCGGCCAATCGGAACAAACCCAGCTGTCATGTGCAGCGTCCTTTGTTCTCAGTTGTTTTGGTTTGGAGCTGATAACGACAGCGCACTTAATTCGGTTGGAAAAACTAATTTCGTTTGGAAAAACTCTGCATTTTGCTTCATTTCAGCAACATATACTTATATATAATTCCCAGTACACCGCTCCCTCGATAACTCGCGCCCTGATAACTCGAGAACCCGCTTATAACGCGGTGTTCGGCGTGGATCCCGTTTTTTTTTAAAGAAAATATTTTTTAAAAATGAAGAAAATCGTGATCAGAACTGGTGAATAAAAACTTGATATATCGCCCGTTTAATCATCAAAAATGATGGTTAGTGCCCGAAAAGTTCGAATTAAAATAGTGAAATTTTGAAGTTTTAATAAGGAATCACATATCTTGTTAGATTTTATCGGAAAAAAATATTTTCTCAGTTCACTGTAAATAATAATAATGTTTATGTATAGGGGAAATTAGTGTTTTAATCTTTTCATTGTGTTGCAGTGTAAGCAGTATAATCGTTGCATGTTCTCTTCTAGTCGAACATGAAAAGAGTCAATTGACCGTCACATCGATGCCCGCGAGCACATCTGTGAGAACCTAATTAACTGCCGGCTGCGTTTTGATCGACGACTTGGGGAAGTGTTTGTTGCATTGTAAAACTCAATTAAAATAGACCTGCTTTGTTTTATAAGGCGGTCTTTTGTATCAAATCAAGTAAAAGACGCACAATACAAAAGTTCAAAGGAATGCAAATCCTACATGCATAAACTCTTGTGGTCAATATCGTGTCTCAACATCGATCAAATTAGTTGGACCAATCGAACATGGTTTCAAATAGTATGTACTTATTGTCATTAAAGTATATATTAATCAGTAATTTATCCTAATCATTTGTAAATGTGATCAATGAGAGCAAGGGAATCAAGCGAAAGGCGTACTCAGTGAATGAAAAGCTTACTGTCATTGAGAGGGTTCATAATGGTGAATCAAGATCAAAAGTTTGTAGTGAACTTAAACTTGCCGAGTCGACACTCAGAGGCTGGCTCAAGGATGAGCAGAAATTTCGGGATTATTTGCATGAAGTTGATTCTGATGATGGATTTAAACGGAAACGGGCACGCACTGCAAACGACACAGAATTAGATGATGCTTTTGTTCACCTGGTTCACACAACAATGTAAACAAAGTGTTCAGATTTCGGGAACAATTCTCAAGGTCCAGGCAGAGAAAATGGCAAAAACTATGGATACTGAATCAGATTTTATGGCAAGCCATGGATGGCTTTGGAGATTCCAGCGCCGACATGGAATAAAACAAAATTCTTTGTCGGGAGAGATACGCTCAGTAAATCAGGCGGCCGCATCTAGTTATCCCAACCAACTCCGAGAAATACTGACCCGTGATGGATATACAGACGACCAAGTTTATAATTGTGATGAGGCTGGTCTATGCTATCGGATGATTTAAATATTTTTTTATATATTTTTTTTTACATGTCTGATGTTTAGACCCATTAAATTCATGGTTGGTAATGGTTTATCTTTGTAATGTTTTTTTTTTTTTACATTTTACTCTATCTATCTAATCAATCTATCTATGTATCTATTTAGTGATAGCAGAATTTTATGTTTAAGATCAACACAAGTTTCGACGTTGTTTTTCGATATGAATGTTATCTTTTTTTGATAAAATAAATCTTGATTCATTTTGAACAAACAATAAAACTAGAATGTATCCAAATCAACACAAAAAGCAGTGACGTAATACACAATGTGTTTAGCGATACACATGTTAAGAATATTGATACCTCGTGGAATAATGTTTGTTTTTACGCTCTTTTCAAAATATTTTATCCAGAAATTAAAGGTAATTTATAAAGAAAAATGAACAACACCTTTATAAAGAAATATTTATTCACAGTTATTTTCAGCACGATTATAAAACGAGTATTTAACAATGCACCCCCCCCTTTCGCCTATCTGTCGATCTCCCATCTCTTTATTAGTTTTTTTTATATAGGTCCCTCGGTAACTCGCGCCCTCGCTTATAGTGCGGTCGATGTTTTTGGACCCCGTTGTGCGCGAGTTATCGAGGGAGCGGTGTATATATCTTCCTATTTCGGGATTCCGCTAGTGTTTAATTGCCATTTCATTGGACCATCCGCAATTTTGCTTTGTTTAGAAACAATGGCGTCACGCTCGTCAAAACAAAGGTCAGTCCCATACGATCTAGATAATCCGTACAACTGGACAACGCTTTATTTGAAGTGGAAACTGGAATCCATAGGAATTAAGGTGTCATCTGTTCTCCCGAAGCACGCCTTGCGACAATTATACATCGATAATGCGCCTTCCACGACTTCGCGGCCTGCTGATCATGTACAGAGACAATCGAGGGACAGCCCACCACCTCACGCTCACCTCAGCATACGTCCTTTGGAAGTAGCATCCCCCCTTCCTCAGCCAACTACACGTCGAAGTCGCCATAGCGCGAAAATTGTTCATGCTAATGCGGCAGAAGTTTCGAATGCAGCGGGAACAGCAGTACAATGTAGTATTCCGGAAGTAAGGGCTACATCAAATATGGCCGACGTTGCCAAAAACCAGTTATCTTCGGACAATATAATAACATCTATCCACTCCATGCAGTGTTCTATTGCTGACTTAACAAATTCGCTTACCACCATTATGGCACGACAGCAGACGTCTTCTTCTGAGTTTTCCTTCAGCGACTCCACACATTTCACGACATTGCCAGCAGCCCAGCCTGTGACGTCGCTCGATCAGCTGATGCAATCTCACAGAGTTTCACCAGAAATACTACCAGCCATCGACGTAGTGTCCGAAAGCCAGAGAAAACAGATTCTCGAGGGTAAGCACGTCAATCTTGCTACTCTTTTGCTACCCCACTTTTTTGAACTGGATATAGCAAATCCGGACGACAAGACCGCGAAGTATGATCCCAGATTACTTAAGCATCTCAGTCTAAGTGAGTTTATAACGGCTTTCGGGAAATATAAACGTACCATCTGTTCAGCTAACCCCAACAGACGACACGAATTGGATATGTACGAGGCCGACATTATAAAAATTTCAAATGCGTATGGGGACATTTTCTATGACTACCATAATGTCTACTCCAGTCAAGCTGCTATTGCACTTCACGACTACAAACTAAAAGTCAACTGGGCTATTAGGGATCAGGCAACTCTTCAGCTGTTGATTGGCGGCCGAAAAACAAAGTCGTGTAACATCTGCAATTCTGTCGCTCACTCTACCGATTTTTGTCCACAAACAACGCGCACTGCAATGCCCATGGTGAATCTTGCCAACAGGAGAAAAACCGATATTGACAAGTACGGTCGGCCTAGACAGATGATGGATGGGAGAGAACTTTGTAATAATTTTAATTCCATACGCGGTTGCCATCGTACTAATTGCCAGTTCTTGCATACCTGCAATCAATGCAGGGCCAATCCGCATGGGGCAATTGCATGCCCAAACAATACACAAAAAAGTTTTTCCTAGCACTGGTACACGCAATATCAATGCCCCTAGTAAATCAGCACCAGATAAGATGAAACAAATCTGACTGACAGTCACGCCATATGCTTCCACTCCCATTGATATTAACCGATTGCAACATGAACTACTTCATCATCCAGATCAGAACTTCGTCCGATATTTATCTTCCGGTCTGACACAAGGTTTCGACACTATGGTGCAAACAACTAGCTTGCCTACAAAAGAGTGCAAGAACTTGCTTTCTGCACGTAAACAACCATATCTTCTGGATCAGTTATTGGCAAAGGAATGTGCCAAAGGTTTCATGCTTGGCCCTTTTCCATCTCCACCATATCAAGAATATAGAGTCAGTCCTATCGGCATCGCAGAGGGGAAATATTCAAAAAAGAAGAGACTTATCATTGACCTGTCCCCCCCCCCCATGGCAATAATGTGCATACAAGTATAAATGAGCTCATCGACAAGGATAGATGCTCCCTAAGCTACGTAAAAATTGATGATGCTATTAGAATTATTCGGAGTTTGGGTAAGGGAGCAATCATGTGTAAAACTGATATTTCAGACGCTTTCAAACAGATTCACATTGCACCTTCCCAATGGCACTTGTTCTGTGTAAAATGGAGAGGAAATTATTATGTTTGTGTTCGCCTCCCTTTTGGATCACGTTCAAGTCCAAAATTATTTGATACTTTGTCTCAAGCGATTTGTTGGATAGCAAAGCATAATTATCGAATTGACAACATTTTGCACCTCCTTCTTAAAATAGATCCTCCTTCTGCATGTGGCGAGAGGATGATGGCTTTGTTGACTCTCATTTTCAATAGATTGAAGATTCCTACGGCTCCAAGCAAGACCATTGGCCCCTGTACAGTTATAGAATACTTGGGAATAATTCTAGACTCTGAGCAAATGCAAGCACGTTTACCACATAATAAAGTGGAGCGCATTGTAAACTACATTAATCAATTTCTTAACAAACGCAGTGTCCGCAAGCGAGAATTGCTCCAGTTACTGGGCCATTTTAATTTTGCTACTCGTGTTATCCTACCTGGGCGTGCGTTTGTATCATATCTCATACGACTGTCTACCAAAGTTAGGGAACTAGATCATTATATTCACTTGGATGCAAATTGCAGAGAAGAGCTATATATGTGGCACCATTTTTTAGCTTCATGGAATGGGGTTTCTGTGTTTCTTGACAATCAGTACACTACAGCAGATGATTTTGAATTGTGCACTGATGCTTCATCCAAAGTAGGGTATGGAGGTTATTTCAAAACTCACTGGTTTGCAGCTGCATGGTCGGATGATCTTCAAATGCTTTTTTCTGTGGAGGATGATTTCTCTATGGCCTTCAGAGAGTTGTATCCTATTGTTGTGGCTGCCATTATATGGGGTGCAGAATGGACAGGCAAACGCATAATATTTACATGTGATAATATGGCCACAGTGAATATACTTCAAAAGGGGAGATCAAAATATAAGAATATAATGAAATTAATGCGTAAACTTACATGGTGTGCTGCTACTTGTAACTTTCATTTTTCTGCCAAACACATTCCGGGAATTGATAATACTAAAACTGATGCCTTGTCCCGCCTTTAATTTCAGAATTTTCATGCACTGGCTCCGGATGCAGATCGACAACCCTGCAAATGCCCCCTACCCTCGGAGGTCTTATGGACCTGGATGAAGAGGTAAACTTGTTATGGAACCAGGCGTTATGCCCTGCGACACAAATCGCCTACAACTCTGCATTCATTGGTTTTAGGACCTTCATGCTGATGTGTGGCTTTGCCTCGCACATGCAACTATTGCCAGATATTACGGAGAACATCTTAATATACTTCGTTACACATTGTGCAAGAGCCCTCAACTTGAAGCATTCTACAATAAAATTATACTTATGTGGCATTAGGTTCAAGTACATGCAGGCTGGTATTCAATCACCATTCACGACAGACAGAAATAATATGCCACGTCTTGCCACCATCCTAAAGGCCATAAAAAAAACCCAAGGTACATCTGCAAAACTAAGGAAGCCTTTTACATACAATATTCTGACAAGCATTTGTACTGTGTTGCGAAGAGGAGTGTTTGACGCACACACAGACTTGTTGTTGTTGACTGCATAGTTGCTTTCTTCGGATTTCTCAGATGTGGGGAATTCACTATTAGGGATTTCTTCGATCCAACCATTCATCTCTGCGTGGGCGATGTGCATTTCCAACAAGAAACTGCTTTCTTAAAGCTAAAATCGTCAAAAACTGACCCTTTCCGGAGGGGTGTGACCATTCAGTTACATGCCACGGGTCGTGCTCTATGTCCATATTCTGCTCTGACAAATTTCATGCTATTCAGGAGACGTTCATCACATCGATTCGATGCCCCACTTTTCATTACGTCCACAAGTCAAGCATTATCAAGAGTTGTATTCCTTAATCATATGCAACTTGTCTACCGTAAGATGGGACTCGACACTTCCCAGTATAGTGGTCATTCATTCCAAATAGGTGCAGCTACTTCAGCAGCAGCTGCCCATCTGGAAGATCATATGATCAAAGTTCTCGGCCGGTGGTCTTCAGATTGTTACTCAAGATACATTCGCACACCTCCGGATACTATTAGGTCAGCACAGAGGGCCATGGCAATGGACGCGGATAGTACTACACAGTGATCAGGATCATGCTGCATTCAACAGAGATCGTGTTTTTAAATCTAGTTCAAGGCTACGGTACCAGGGATGCATTTCCTGGGGTTCCATTTTCCATAGTCGTGCATTGTGTTTCTATATTCATTGTGTTTGGAGTTTCTGCACGCGTGTGATACCAGTGTTATTTGTGTGGCACTTGTGCCTATCCATTGTGTGTTGTGATACCAGTGTTATTTGGATGTCACTTGTGCATATCCATTGGATGGGAGTTCTGCACGCGTGTGTTGCTAGTGTTCTTCGTGTGGCACTTGTGTATTTCCATCATTTCATAGCCATACATGCATTCAGTGTTTTATTCCTGGAAATTCTCAGGTTATTCTTGTAACCAATTTCATGGATGCGATCATCTAGCTTCTCTCCGAATTGGATGGAATAACTTCGTCATTCCCATTCTCAAGTTTCTCTTTGCTGGATTCCAAGATGTACTCGGCACCACTCTGGGACATTTTTTACTTTTGATCATAGTTCATTGCCTTTTCTATATGCAGGTGTACGTTTTTATACATTATTGTTGCTATACTGATTGTGTACCACGTATATATATATCAATTTTTTTTTTTCTTCATGGAACACTGAAGGCTTCCCCACTATTTACATTCTTGGGGGACAACATCTGCTGCGCATATGTTTTCTTTGGGCATTCACTTCATTCCATTTCGTTATTCACCCAAGAATCTAATGTCAGCACTATATGGTGTATTCATACTAAACCATTGAGTGAAGTCCACACAGCTGCCGCTGTTATCCCAACCTACGTTGGACAGCCCAGTCTTCGCTGGGCTCCTTCAGTTTCCGCTGAAGGAACTTTACTCAAGGGTTATCCATAACATTCTGTCAGGGAGTTTCACAGACCAGCTGTGATCTCTGTACAACCACGTTGTGCCATTCAGTAGCCAATGAATCACTCACTGACAGAATGAACCAAAACGGCTTCATAAGTAGCAGCAGATAGTCCTCGTAGCCAAAGAGTCTAATTATCAATAAAAACTTAACTGAACATGTGTTTTGTTGTGTATAAACTAGTCATTACAAAAGTATGTGATGCAGTAGCTGTGTGGCAAGTTCAAAGGCATCGACTACAGAGTTGATGGGAAAATGTACGATATTAATTAAACCTGTATTGATTAATCTACTGTACTCATAATCGGGCCGATTATTAGAACAATCTGTATAATCGGTATCGGCAGAAATAATCGGTGCCATGTAAACAAGTTTCAAAAATAAAAAATTTCCAAAAAAAAAAAATCATATATAACATCTTCACACGGTTTCAATTTTTAATCAGAATTAAATAGTGGAAATTAAGGAATAAATATTTGATTTGGGGGTTAATTGAAAGACAATATATTCTTAAAAGTAAATACTTTTTAACACACTTGCTGTAAAGGTGTGCAAATATGTAAAAGCTGAGTTGTTGTTTGCTTTTATGTAAGTGACCTTACACCACACCTGTCAACTTTCAAGATTTCTGGAGTCGCTCCCTGCCTACCTCCCGATTTCATAATATCTTCAGAGTTTTGCCGAGAATTCCCGATTATACATTATGTCCTCAATTTTCATTTCCTTCTAAACAAGAAAAGTCCTAGATGTTCTGTATCACCTTTTAATTATTGTTGTGACAAAATAATTACTTTTCTATAAAGAATTTGCATCTTCACTAAATAGAATGTTAAGTTTAAACATTATTCACGTAATTTAATGAATTTTTACCTATACAACAATACAAAATATAAATATTTATTAAAAAACAATTAAAAAAAAAACAATAAAATCATCCACCATTAATTGCAATCCCAAGAATGATCACTACGAATGATTAACTCCATATGCTACAAAGCCATTTCCACGAAAGATAATTGCACAAGTGAACATCTGGCATTTTTATACCAACGTTAATTACCATTGTTAAATTAAAAGGAATGAAATACATACCATGAAGCAAATGCATCCTAAAAAAAAACTAATTCAGAATACATGTTTTATAATAAATACTTAATGATTTACAAGATGACAATAAGGGAATACAGTCGGATATACCGTATTTTCGCGTATATAAGACGCGTCTTATACAACATTTTACACACCACGCAAAAAGTGATGCGTCTTATATATGGGTGCGTCTTATGTAAAATATTTGTACACAAATCGTCAAAACTCGCGTCTTATATACGGGTATATGCGCGAAAATACGGTAAGTATTTTTTTTAACACGAACGACCGGTACAGTGTGTGATATTGAATGACGATTTTTGCGGTCGATATTCACGTTTCACGATTTTCATTCCTAGTTGTAAAAACAGTTGGGTAAGTGTTCAGTAATTACCACGTGTACCAATCTAATGCAGGCGACTTCAAATTTAAAATCCTGTCGTTTCAATGTTTTGTATACCGTAGTTTTTGCAGATCTACGTTTAGTCGGAGTAAATGTTTTAAATTTAAATAATATAGTATGTTTAAATAGTTTTGTTTATTGTTATTAATTATCACAGCAAAAACTACGGCGGCTATATTACCTATATATAAAAATGCAAATTGATCTCTCACTTATATATACCGGTAACAAGATACTATTCCCACGTTTATATATGCTAAACACATACATGAGGCATTTATTTTTCTATGTACGGTACTAATCACACTCGCTGAAGACTTGGCCTCCTAGCAGATCAATGAAGCCGCCTTTACATCTGGCGTTTATTGTTCTAGAATCTAGAAACCAGGTACCGGTACTCAACCCATCCGCTATTGGCCCGGCGGCAGATAAGAATAAACAATAATCATTGCGGTCCTGCCTCAGACAATTCTTTGATCTAAACTAAAAATGTTACAGAATTAATTGATTTATGTACATGTACTTGAACAGTTGTAACAGAGTATTGTTTGTTTCACTTTCTTCGCGTAAATGTATATCTGAGGCATCTAATAATGATAAATAAAAGAATCCCGAAATAAAATGTTCAACAATTACCGGTATGTGTAGAAAGCCTGTTGCTCAACCTACTAATAAAAGGGCAGCTGTTTTGTTAACTGAGAATATATTCACATTCGTTTTATTGCCCTTCTTTGTCTTTTGTATCGGCGAGAAAATACAATGATTTACCGGTATATATTTGTTCAGTTGTCATTACAATATATACTTCTATTCATTAACCGCTGGACATCGTAGTTAATGCGAACTACTGATTACGTCAGTCGGTGTAACAAATAAACGCGTGTATTTGAAAATGAGTTCAGAAGCCATTTGAGTTTATTTATCTACCAGTAGTAAAAATAATATCTCAACGCGAAGACCACAGACCAATTGGCAATTAAATACACGTTTTGTTCTCTCTCTCTCTCTCATAATAACAACATATTTTTAAAACGTTGAGCAGAATGAGACCGATTTTGTAAATTAGTACATTGAAAAAAATAATTATTTTTTCGTGTACGAATAATAACATGAAATACGGTACATCCGACGGGTGATGAAACATTGGACAAATTTTCATTTATGATAAAGGAAAGGAAACCACTGGATATAAATTGCTCAGTGCGGCAGATGGCAGGCCGCGTGCGTCTTATGTAATTTTGTTTTACACAAATCGAGAAAACCCGCGTCTTATATATGGGTGCATCTTATGTAAAATATTTTTACACAAAGCGTCAAAACCCGCGTCTTATATACGGGTGCTTCTTATATTTGGGTGCGTCATATATGCGCGAAAATACGGTACAAGGAGGGGAAAATATTTGTTGCAACACGTACGGTTCCACGAGGCTGACTATTTTGGTCCCTGGTGTTCAAAAAAATTGGGAATCCTTTATTTGCCAATCAATTGTTGGTGATTGCATAACATACAATAGCGTAGAATGTGGTTTCATTGAATTACGAAGAAGGGCCAATCGTGTTCAATAAGGATTAACTTTTAATTAGTCACGCTGGCTTTCTTGCTTGTTTATTTAAGACTAATTTTTAGCTATTTTGCAGTTTGACTACAGCTGGCCACAATATGAAAATAGGGCACGTCCTGGGGGAAAATAGGACATGTCTAAGGGAGAAACGGGTAGTCTTTTTGCAAATTTCACGCATATTGGACCAGGAAGATGGATCAATATTTAGTGAAAACCAAGCTTTAAATATGCCACGGAAAGCATCCCGACTTTAGGTCCCAATCTCTATTTTTTATTCAGTCTCCCTACTTGGCTTTTGAAAAGTGCATAGGTATGCCTTACTATTATTACCACTCTTTGTGAACATGTAAATTATGATGGTTATGTGCCTTGTACAATCAAACTTCGTACCTTTTTAAAAATATTATCTCGATTTGTAGGATCGCTTATATCACTGAAAATGAGTACCTTGTGAGGTGATTCATTGTAAATGAAACTGCTATTAAGGACTAGCTGAAATGTTATCTAGAAAAATAAAAATTTGGCTGAAACAACGAATAAAGCAAAATCTGCATCTAATATGTTTGGGAATAAATAAGGATTTAAGTGATGCTATGCACACTTTGCACAGTGTAAGTACTGTACAATATAGTACATGGTCTCCCTGGTAATCTCAACCGGCCCGCGAATTATGAAGTCTGTATTTACCTTTATTTAATTTCGTGTTGTAGAAATCAGAAAATATGCACATGCAAAATAACAAAATAAATTATAGTACTTTATAATAGTTTAATATATGTCGGGTCATCGAAAGCTACTTTTTTAACATGCCTATGTCTTAGGACACGGAAAAAATTACTGTTATATGTCCCAAGATTTACAGCCGGTACAAAAGTTAACAAAAAGTCATAAAAACGGAAAAGTTTTGACATTGACCCGCAAATAAGCCTATCCCCCCTCTTCTTTCAGGCCTTTATTACCAAAATTATTATTATTAATAATGACTGAATTCAGAGCAGAATGTTTCAGAGATGTACATGTGCTCATTTTAAGAGTACACCTAATGAAGAAATGGATTTGTGTTCATTTCCAAGTGTAGCTAAATAAGTAGTGCATCCGACTTCAAATTTAAGACATATCAAAAACTTCAACCAAGTTTAACAATGTGCACAATGCCTGTGTTAGTGTTTGGAAATTGACCTTCTATTGGCAAAATTCAGACTCATTCTGGTCAATAACCAAGATCTATCTATCTGTGATGTAAAAAAAATTTGGACAACGAAACTCATGGCAACCACTGGTTCTTCTCATTTAGCCACTTTAGGTATGCCCAATGTTTCTGGGAGGACAACTCAAATTTGCTGGTGGAACTAATTTTTCCTAAAACAAAGAGTCCTGGATGCCTAATTCAACATACATCAACCATACTTGTGCCATGTACTTTACATATCATAAACCGCTAAGATATCAGAACAGTGAATTTTACTCAAGTGAGATATCAATATTTGCTATTACATACAAGTGACTCCACTTTTTTTCTCTTGTCTACCTCTCCTTCTACCACCTTGGACACTACCCTGCAGTACTGTTGTGGATAGACTGTTGGCTCTAGTGACATGGCCATACCATTTCAGCTTTCTCTTTTTGACAATGGTGAGGAGGTCTTCATAATGGCCTACTTTGTGCTTGATGGTGTTGCGCACTTCTTCATTTGTGATGTAGTCCATGTAAGATATGCCAAGGATGGTTCTGTAAGATCTCATTTCAAGTACCTGAATTCTTCGCTGTAATTCTGCTGTCAGGGTCCAGGCCTCACTTGAATACAGAAATATTGAGATGACTAGTGCTCTCAATAGTATGATTTTAGTTTTCAGACAGATGTTCTTGTCTCTCCAGATGGGTCATTGCTTTGACATAGCTGCAGTTGTTTGTGCTGCTCGTGATAAAATTTCTGCTCTTGATATCTTTTCAGTGATTATGGAACCAAGATATTTGAATTAGCCCACTGTTCCCAGTTCCTGTCCTCTGACTTTAATTTTGGTTGAGATTTGTTTGCCACTATTTGTCATCAGCTTTGTCTTCTCGGCACTTATCTCCATGTCAAATCTGGAAGATGTTTCATCCAGGTTCTTCACTAAGGTGGCAAGCTCATCTTCACTGCCTGCCAGCCCATCAATGTCATCTGCAAAACGGAGGTTGGTGATGTTACGCCATCCAATGCTGACTGTCCCACTGGTTTTCCAGGGCTTTGCTCATGATGCGTAAGTGGATGTTGAAAAGCGTGGGTTACAGGAGACAGAGAAAAAAGTGGAGTGACATCACAGAATGGACCAGGAAAAGTTTTGCAGAGACACAGGCATTGGCACATGATAGAGTCAAGTGGAGGGAACTGGTCAGATGTTCAGCAGCACAGTGCCTCAACGACCACACTAGGTCAAGAGACTAATGATGATGATGACATACAAGTATCAAGTGAAGTCATGGACTTGTACAACATTTGTGACTGTCAGAACTAAGCGCAAAATTTAACTGAATTAACCTCAAATAAACTATTATTTAAAACAAGATACTTCAACATCATTAAAAAAAACATTACACTGAGAACTAGGGGTGAAACGATATGCCTGTGCCACGTATCGATGCGATACACGATACACAGCCTACGATACGATACATATCGATACATGTATCAAACTGAAAATGGTATTATCACAGTACATTTGATTAATCATGTGAATGTATATGTTGAATGGTATTTTCAAGTTCAAACTGTCAAATATGCAATGTTATCAGCAGTGATTCACCTTGTTAACCTATTATGTATAATGATATCAGAGAAAAAATTGAATCAAGATACAATGTCATGACTACTAACATTGTTGTTCTGTGTAACCAAATAAAATATAACAAAATCTTTGATGTGTTTCTTTATCCTTCATTCAATAAAAATGAAATGTTACAAGTTTTGTGTCTGATTCATCATGCAATAACATACTGCAACACAATAACACACTAAAAAGTACATGTAACACAAAAATACAAAATAAATTTAAAATTATTGGGATTCAGAAATAATAATTATGCAGTGTTAAACCTGAGATCTGTTATATCAATCTATGCCACACCCAACTGCAGTGTAAAAAATGAGATCTGTTAGATCTATCTATAACATATACAAGCACCCAACCGCAGTGTCAAACCTGAGATCTGCTATCTGCTATCTAGCACTTGATATGTGGTGTGAGCCTCTTGAATAGCAACATCCATGTTAGCAGCATTATCTGTTACTATGGGGAGTAACTTGTGGGGCCTTTCAAGTTGACATTCCTTACCGGCATCAACTAGTACTGCTCCTATATTTTTACCAGTGTGAGACTCTGTCAAGGTCTGGTCTGATGAACAAAGCTTTTCATGCACCATTCCTTATCAATCAAGTGAGCTGTGATTGTTATGTAACTCTCTGTAGCCCTTGAAGTCCAACCATCTGTAGTAATGGCCACTGATTCTGTCTCTGATATGGTGCTTTGCACTTCTTGTCTGGTGTGAAGGTATTGGTCTGGGCTAAGTGTGTTCTTGATGGGATGATGTAGAGAGGTTCCAGGGTACGAATCAGATTTCTGAAACCTAGCGAATCAACCACTGAGAAAGGGCGCATATCATGTGCAATAAACATCGCTATATGCTTAGTGATTGTCTGTGATCTTTGCGATGATGGAATTAATGGAGACTGAAAAACTTCAGTCAATCTGGGCTGACCAGTGGTTGTTGAATGTGATGGTTTAGGACTAGGAGAAACACTGACCTTGGGAGCTGAAATCGTGTCATCTTTAAAAGGAATTCCAATGGCAATGGTTGCGTTGTGCCGTTTTAAATGTGTAGACATATTTTTGGTGTTTCCAGTATTCCTAAGAGCTGCAAAACGCAGATTGCAAACACACCTGGACTTGTCTACTTTTCTTACTCCATTCTCATACTCCACAGGATATCCAAAATAGTTCCAGGCCGATGATCTTCTAATCACAGGTAATTCGAGTTAAATTTTTTTCGGCCTTTTGCGTGTGCTCCATTTGACCAGATGTTGGAATCACCTTGGTCACCCCGCTGTTTGTAGTTCATTGCATGAAAACATCCCAAACGTCTTAGTGATTAAGAATAATCATAAGTTCTATCACCGGTTCCACACCCATACCGATAGTTTAGTCCCACGCAAAGAGAAAAGAATTGACACTTACATTATTATAATAATTTTAAGAAAAAAAAAGTTTCCTTCAGAAACTATTATTACTTTATGTCTTTGATTATATTTTTAAATTATTGTATTATTTAAAAAACAAAAAATAATGTTATTTCCTAGTACAAGGAAAATCTTATCTATAGAACTGGTCCGGGTGCGGGAACGGAGATGACTAACTGAATCTCACACGCAATACTTCCTGTGTATACAAAACAACTACTGCGACAGTTTGATCTAATGAGCTCCTAATTTAATTATCATAACTGCTGAAAATTTATGTAGCTATTATCAGAGGCGTAGCGATAATATTTTGCGCCTGGGGACGAACTATAAAATTGGCGCCCCAGCGATCTTGTGACCGATTTATTACCCTTGTTTACTTATTATAATGTAACGTTACAAGCCTCATTTTGGCGCCCCTGTACCTTGGCGCCTGGGGACATATGTACCTCTCTGCCCCCCCCCCCCTTAGCTACGCCTCTGGCTATTATAAGGTAGATATCGTTTTGTATCGATTCTTCACCTTGTGTATCGATATGTATATCGAAATGGCAAAAGTATCGATACATCGATGTATCGTTTCACCCCTACTGAGAACAGTCCTAATTATCATCCACAATGCATACATGCCTACCCATGACGAGGAAAATGTGTAATCAAAGTTTTCAAAAAGTGTAATCCAGGCAGAAAAAATGTAGTCCACATATATCACACACACCAACACCTGAAGAGGAAGAGGCGTAATACAGGCAGGCAAAAAGCAGAATCCAGGCAGAAAAAGCATAATCCTATAACGTGCTAAAATTTGAATAAACAATTATTTATTTGCCCCTCTTGTCTTTAAACATCCTTTACTGTTTCAAGTTTGCATATGTAGCACTTTTAGCTTTACACACATACACGTAGACAAAAATTAATCTTAAGACTTTTAGCACCAAATATTAAAATTCTTTCCACACAGCCTGAAATAGATGGCATGTGATGCTGCATTCATGTTATATTTAGAAAATTGCCTTTTTCTAATTCATCTGTGACATTTTTGAAAGGAAATATATTTGCTCTCATATATGCATAGACTAAAATAGCGCCAAGTATCAAAATTCTTTCCACATGGCTTGTAGATGGCATGTGATGCTGCCCTCATTTCTTCACATTTGGTGGATTGTTAATTTTTGCCTTTCTAATCCATCGGTGAAATTAACTGAAATAATTATGCTCTCAAAAACAAATAAACTAAAATAAAATATACTTTTATGTGCCAAATACCTTTAGACTAATTCTGCACTAAAAATGAATTGGAACAAAAAATCTGGGTTTAAAGATTAAAATTAAAACCAGTCTGTTCTCTCCTCATTAAGCCATACAGCTGCTATAAATAGAATACGAGGTCAAAAGTTTGAAAGTAGAACCAGGATGTTTCATGGTAATAGGATTGTTGCTATATATTGAACATGATACTATTAGGAAAGTGGACTTGCATGCACAAAGCGTACTCTTATATTATAGTTATGAAAAGCAGTCTTTTCTAAAATACAGTCTGTGGGATTAATGAAAACAATTGATTTTTTTTTAAAAGGTGGAAACAGCGTAATCCAAATATGTTAATATGCAAGGTGTAATTTAGCTTTAAAAATCAGCATAATTGTTGGCATGTATGTACAAATGTAGAACACAAAGTGTACTCTTGTATTATAGTTATGAAAAGAACAAATGAACATTTTAGCCAGCTTACAGCAACTTGCAGGCTTCTTGAAACTGGTTCACAGCTGTTGGGATTTCACCACAGACCACATTTCTTCTCCCATTAGCGATCATGTTCATTGCTGTCACTGTCGATTCCATTCTAAAAAACAAAATATGAAACAATAAAATGGAGGCATGTACCTGCTGCAGTGTTTTCCTTAGTCACAACTGTGAATCAGGGATGTAAGCTGGAGAAAACAGTAACTGATTGTTGCATTTTTCCACAAAAGGATTTGCATAATAAATCTGGATGTATTTAATATCCAATGCTTTGGACAAGGGATGGCATTGTGTATACTTTGAGCATTGGCATTGATTGGTTCCTGCTTCGTTTGCTCCCTTTATTACATTCCTCTATTCATTTAGCGTACAAAACTAGACTAGCATGACTGAAGACTGCAAAAGTAAATAATCCTTTCATGACATGGTTTAAGTTATTTAAAAAAATACATCCCTGTTCCCCACAAGAGATATGGAGAACACATAACACAAAACATTCTTTCACAACTTAGAAATCAGTAAACTTGCAAAGAGAAATGTGTTATTTGAATTACAAATTCAGGGGGTCATTTATATATATATATATATATATATATATATATATATATATATATATATATATATATATATATATATAACTTTGCTGTGATAGAATTCTTAAATTTCAAGTGCAACTTGTTAGAAAGATGAATCATTAGCCTCACTGATATAGAGATAAATGTGTTTTAGTACAAGTTATTTGGCTTTTTTGTTTGTAATATGTTGGTCTATAATATTGCTACAAAAAAGATTACAGTTCACACGTATATGTAGGCATCCTCAGGCCCAAGGAAATTTTGTAGACATCGGCGGATTTCAAGAAAAGTGTTCAGGGGTATGCGTGGGAAAAAAGATTCAAGTTAAAATGTGTCAGCAAAGCGTGACCTGTCGTCAGTGAGTAACATTTACACTGAGATAACAATGGAAATTTAGAGTACATGAAGACAGAATCAGTGTTGAATATATATTTTGACAAATTACATTTTGGTTACCTTTGCGTAACCAAATCTACAATAAAATATTCCATCAATTACATCCTGATACGAAAAAAAATTACGATATTTAATGACGGCATTAGCACATGGTTGGATAGTTATTTAAAAGTACTTAAATTGGCCCACATTTTGGTCAGCCTGTTCCAATCTTATTAATGTTAATGTTATAAAGAAGATGGGGCTATTCACAGGGAAATGAAAAGCTGTGAACAGTACATGTATTTTCCGCAAATACTTTTGTATCTGATGTTATGACTAACATTAAACCTACTGAAGCAGCCACTTGTTGCTGTGAAGTTCTTCACAATGTTTTTTTGCAAATGTTTCATTGAACAATTTTCTTGTGGCTTCTACTGTATCTTCAAATGCAGCAGTCTTTTGCTTCTTCCTTAGGTGAGCGCAGTTACTTTCAACGTAGTCTTTCTTTATAGACTACAGCTTTCATCCTTCCTTACATGTGTTATTTTTAAGCGAAAAAATGTCAGACATTTTTTTTTAGATGTTCAGCCCCCAACTTCGTTAACTCGTTCAGTCCCAACACAGTTGTCAGTAACACTGCTACTGTTCCCTAGCAACACTAAGCTGTGTCTAGTTTTCTTGTGTCCCAAAGTGTTTCACCTGTTTGGACAATTTTGTAAACATGCACATGCCTTCACACTTTAATTTGTCTTCTTGTATCCAATAGTAATCCATGAAATTTTCAGCAATTAATCCAAATGATTCTGTCTACACAATGTTTTTTTTTTTGCCTTTTTCTCAGTCTTTCACAACTGATTCATAGACTATTTACAAAATTATGGACAACATTGTTTTGAATATCTAATCATCAGCACTTAATCCCATGAAAATAAACCAGGAAAAGTTAACCCTTAAAGTGCTGAATTGTTTTGCAGTAAAAGGTCCCTCAGTGCTGAATTGTTTCAGGAGAGAAAAGAAGAAAACTCCACAGTCTTTAAATTACATGTATTTCATTAAATATACACAATTGATAGACAAACCCTATATGAAAAATGATGGCGCGTGTCTATACTTTAAGATTGGCATCAAGACATGTGTAGGTTTAACATATTTGCAGGTACAGGTGTAAATACAGGTAAAATGACAAGTTAAAATTGTATTTCATCAGTAATTTTGTTTGTTTTTTATGGAAAAATTCAAATATATCTAAGAAATGTTATATTCTTTTGTAGTCCAACCATGCACATGTTATGTCTGTCACAATGTTATATATAAATTGTGAAAATCACAGGTAAAGGAAGGGTGACAGTTTTGCAAAAATCCACTCCATGAATGTCACAGGTAAGTTTAAACCCTCCAGTCAGCAATTAATGTTCATGAAAAACTATCACCTGTTATTTATTATAATATCATCAAACCGAGGTCCATATCTGGTGATTAAACCTCAGCAAAGGCTTTATTTTTGTTCAAACATTGGGTTGATTTTGTGTGAAGAGTCACCTTAATTGTTCTCATTGTCTGACAGGTGTAAATTGATTGGAATAGCTTGAAATATATCCCATTCTTACTTTTTTTCCTGAAGTATGCGGTTGATATCGCATCATCAATAGCCCATTAGGAATCGGGAACAGACATATGTACCAAACCCATTGTTTTAATCGATGCGAAAACGTTTTAGATGCTCAGGTGTGACAGACCGCCATTTCTTCATGCGACTTTTTTTCCTTCAAGTCTGGCCCATGAATTCTCTGATCTGCATTACGATTTGCTTGATCTACTATCAGATGCAATAGGTCGTCATCTAAGAAAAAGTCTTCAATAGTCCGATTGTTCATTATTCACCATCTCGACATTTAATTTTGAATTACTAGTGAATGGGGGTTGACAGGCGCAAAATCTTGTCACGTCAAGCGAGCATGTAGATCCGACGTAAATTACTGGCTCAAAATCATTCATGTGTATTTCCATCAATACCTCGCTTGCTCCAATAATGTAATTTTTCTCAAATTATTCAAAATCACTATTAGCATCACTATCAGACGCGAATATTTGTTGCAAGAAATCACCTTCGTATTCAGCGTCGGCCATTTTAGTTTTGCACTAGTACCATGTGATTAGAAGCGAGCATTTGTAAAATTACATCGTTAATAATATAGTAAAGTACTAGAGAATGCTCGTTCCGGGCCTTTCCTGGGCCTTTTTAAACCAATCAATTATAGTTTTACAGGCAATTATGGCAAGATGAAGTTTATATAATGCAATCAGTGTTGCTCACCTCTAGCGCGACAATTGTCACGACACGCACTACGGGACCACATACAACAGCGCGACTATAGTCGCGACACGCACTTTAAGGGTTAATATGTGATATGGTTTGAAACAATTTGTACATACATTTACTTGGCAATGTTCACATCCAATTTTTGGTTCAGATCAAACATTGTTCAATGAACACATTTTGCAGGTTGGCTACCACGTTTTGCTCGGTGATGCCAATAATACAATATTCATTTTGAAGCATATGGATTGGCTTCTTTTGCAATGTCAGTGTACAGTTTTCCAAAAAATAATGAGTGAAAAAACTAGATTTCTCTTTTTCTTGTCAATTTGTCAATGTTTGTTGTAGGTCCTGGATTCAGTCCACTAAAATCATTGATTTGGACAGGCAGAAGACAATTGCTCCAGTCTGCTAGATCTGCAGAAACTTTCATTTTTGCTATCAGCAACTTCGTCTTCTGACGATTCAATCTCAAGAATCTTCAATGTCTAAATCTCGCAACGTATCTGACTGTCGAACATATCTTTCCTCTGGTTCCTCATTATTTTCGAGATCAAACCAGAGAAACTCATTTTTGCCCTCATTGCCATTCGTGAGTTTTTAAGAACAGAACACATGTAGTCAAACTGCTTTCAATTAGTAATCCTTGGTTTCTAAACATTTGCACAAACAAAAGAAAAATCATTTGATTGGTTGCATGTGGTCTGAATTTTGAAAAAGCTCCAATTTGTAACCAATCCGACGTATCTACCATATATTGAAATTGAGCATCAATGGGATTGACCATTGAATGTGTTCGAGTAACTTCAAGTTACAATGGAAGTGGCCGTTGAATGCAGAAACCGGATTGTGAGCATTGACTGGATCAGGGAAGAACAAGTTAACAGCCAGTTATTTAGTTTCCACATACTGTAAATTTAGTTTGCGGTTTACACTGCTGTTGGTAGCCATCGTAAATATAGTTAAAAACGAAACTTGCTTAGCAAAATAAACTTGTTATAATCAGATATCACTTTCAAAGGTCTCGGAAACGCAGAAAATCATGTATACAAGAGTCCTCTGTATGCATCAATTTGCTGCAATGTAAATTTAAGAGCTTACTAGATCTGTGGGAAAATAGACAACCTATGAGAAGAAAAATGTGTAATCCATGTAGTCAAAAAAAGGAATCCAGGCTAAAAAAAAGTAATCCACATAACATGCTAAAATTTCAGTAAACTTTGATTTATTTGCCCCTCTCGTCTTTTAACATCCTTTACGGCAGTGGATCCCCTACAGGTCAAAGACTGAGAGTCAAAAGTCTCCTCGGTGTCAAATTTGGGGGTCAGACTTAGTAAAAACCAAACGTTGGTATCAAAACTGGGGGTCAAATTAAAGATTTGGGGGTCTCTGAAGCGCAAATGAGGATAAAGGGAAACAATGCTTTACGGTTTCAAGTTTTCAGATGTAGATATGTCATGTGATACTCCACTCGTGTCTTCATATTTGGAGGATTGTTATTTTGGGTTTGTTTTTTTTGTTGCCTTTCTTTAATCCATCTGATTTTTTTTGAAAGGAGATATTTCTGCTCTCATATATATATTTACCTAGAGTAAAAAATATAGTTTTTAGCGCCAAATACCATTAGACTGGTTCTGCACTAAATATGAATTACAACAAAGAATTTACACGTAAAGATTAAACTTAGAAAAAAGTGTTCTCTCCTCACTAAGCCATACAGATGCTATAAATAGAATTTGAGGTCGAAAGTACCAGGATGTTTGTTGGTAACAGGATAGTTGCTATAATAATAACATGATGCTTGTTAGGAAAGTGCACGCAAGTACACGGACAAGCACACTCCTATATTGTAGTTATGTAAAGGAAGGTTTTTTCCCTAAAATATTAATAAAAACAAGAAAACAATTGATTTTGGAAGGCGGATATATCGAAAAAGCTTAATCCATATACGTTTTCATGTAATTTATTGAAAAAAAGCTAATGATTAAGTCAAAAGCTTAAAGGTTAGCATGTATGGTTTGGAACCTCAAAACTACAGCCATAGGGGCAAGTGACAACTTAAATAATTTTGATTCATTTGTACATTTATTCTTTTCACTGTATGTGACTTAATAGAAAGTTACATGTGGAGTGCAGGTTTAATCATGTATAAACCATTAGGGACATTGATATAATTTAATGTACTAGAGGCATTTGTAGAGTGGATATCTTCATTCAAAGCGGGAAGTTAAACCAGTCACCCTGCATGGGTTGGAATTATGACATTTTGTTTCGTTATTTTTTATACAGCATATCAGTTACATGAACAGATGTCATCACTGCCATTGATAATTTCAGCACGGTCTGTGTGACCTCAATCAATCCTTGTCATTATCATTCGATACGTATATGTAGTTATTTCTTTCTTTTGTGAAAGTGTGTAGTTTGTGCAAGTCTGGTATTGCATAGATTGTTAAATTTATTATTTTTGTGCCTTAGTCTTGTGCATAATACAAAATACTTTTCAATGACACACATTGTGTTTGTGTTATTTAGTCCAAAACCCACTAAAGTTTCAATTATATTACACTCCTCTTATCTAATACATGTACCGCTCCTGTGACTAGTGGTTACAGCGTCCGCCGCAAAAGCAGGAGGTTGTGGGTTCGATCACCAGCAGTCATACCAAAGACTTACAAAAATGGTACTAACAGCTGCCTCGCTTGGCACTGAGCATTATGAGGTTAGTGTTAGGACTGGTCTGCCTGGTGTCAGGATAATGTGACTGGGTGGAACATCATGCTACATGTAGTGATGGGAATCGGTCAGAAATTCATAATCGATAATCGATTTCCCTTAACCAACTGATCATCGATTATAATCGGTTACTAAGAGCACATTTCAATTTTTGTTAAACAGTTATATCTTTGATCAAGAGTTCAATATGTTTATAAATGTACAGGAATAATCTCTTAATTAATGACATGTATACTTTAACCTGACAATAATATTACATTATGTGTTAATTTTGTTCAATAACTTTATTAAATGAACGCAGCTTTTTATCATTTATGGCTGATTAGTCATATGTAACTGAATTACTGCTACAATCCCCCGAAATTCTTTCATTCACATGTGATGTGTCTATAATTTAAAGTATAGAAGGATATGTTTTTCTTGTTTGTAATTATTTATAAATACTACAAAAGTTGTTGCAATTTGACTGAAACAAATCAACAAAATGTGATTAAATGTATTGTCAAAAATTTAACAACTTGACCATATAATAATGACTATATGTTCCTAATTATGAATCATAAGGTTTCATAATTGTAGTTGTAAAGGAAATTAATAAATTTCAGGTCAACTTTAGTGGCTGGGAGTTTTACTAACCTTTGTACTTTGCATACACCTAAAAAGTAGTGTCCCTTTACACACAATCGATTATGGAGTTCACAATCGATTATCTGCCCAACCAACTGATGATCGATTATAATCGATAATCGGAACAACACTAGCTACATGTCTGCAGCATGATGCCCCAATGCTAGACATCACTAAATTGCCTCACTGCAGACATCGTTGCAATATGACCGAAATTTTTTTAAAGGCTATGTTAAATGAAAAATTGTTTTAAAAGCTATGTTAAATATCGTAATCAAACAAACTAATACCTGACTTGCTGCTCATCATTATAGAAATACATGTAAATATTGTTTGCATTCTTTACCATGCATTTTTTTTAAAAGTTGTTAGCCAAAAAAAAAAACATTTAGGTAGTAGATTTTAATTTGCCATCTTCTATTTGTTTTTGACAATGGGTTGTTTTCAAACACGTCACGATTAAATATGCAAATATACACAATGCAACGAGAGTGCATTGCTGTCGCCATTTTAATTCCGTTAACAAACCGTTGTCAACATTAGTCATGTATTTTCATGATAATAATCTGATTTAACTATCAATACAGATATTTACTTTATCGAAACGATACATAGATTATACTTGAAATTATGTGACTTATGACACAAAAATAAAAATAAAGCTGGAAGTTCTTTTGCTTATATCGAAAGACAGAATAGTAAAGTTAAACCGTAATGGTGTTGATTGATATCTAAGAGAAATGTACTTCTTTTGTTTTAGAGACAGACAATATTGACATTTTTAAAAAGTCATTCGTAATCATATCCCTAAGCTATTCATCTTTAAAGAGTATTTCCGAATAATGATTTTCTGGATATAATATCAGTCATGAAATAAAATTACATAGCATGTATTTTATGGTAGAATTTTTATGTACAAATACGCAGCATGTGTTTGTGCCAAAGAATATTTGACAACCCATTTTAATTAGTATGGTCAAATATTGTATTTGTGGTGGAGATGGTGGATGTAGGATTATACTGAATGAAAGCAATAACCGGTCAAAGAAGTGTCATCTTTAGTGTATTCAAACAAAACGCGTGTCTAACAGAACAGGACTTTTGTGCTGAATGTTAAAACTATGTATTCCTGAAATGCTTTTAGAAATATGAAATTGTATATTAATTAGCTTTTTAACAATAACCAAAGTATTGACTTAAACCCATGAAAATTGAAAATAATTATGTTTCTACATGGTTGTGTATCCAGTTGTTTATGAGTTTGTTTATTGATTGATCTATTGGTTTATGTAAGAATAACAACAATGGTTGAAATTGAAATATTTTACTTGGAGAAAACACGAAAAGTCATGCATTCAATCTCGTGCGGTTGACATGCACAATAGAATATGTATTATATTCTTACTCAGAAAATGAAACGTGCCTTCGTAATAATGCAGTCAGAACAATGTTATTAGGTGCCAGTTATGGGGCATTGGAAATCAAAATGGCAGACAAGTACACACGAATTGTGATGTCACGTGAAAGCAACCCATTATTTGCTCATTTATTCAAGTAATATCTACTTGTTTTTCAATATGCCATTTAAGGACATTGCTGCTTTATTTGTTAATGCAAACAGGTCTTAATAAACATGCTATGAACATATCACAAAAGATCCATTATGGCATAGCAATCATTATTTTAAAAAATTCGCATTGAGAATCATGTATTATCTATCATGGTGGACAATATGTACCTAATGTAAAACATACCAGAATATAATGATGGGAATCGGTCAGAAATTCATAATCGATAATCGGTTCCCCTTAACCAACTGATCATCGATTATAATCCGTTACTAATAGGAAATTTAAATTTTTGTTATACAGTTATATCTCTGATCAAGAGTTTAATATGTTTATAAATGTACATGAGTAATCTCTTTTAATGACATGTATACTTTAACCTGACAATATTACATTGTGTGTTACTTTTGTTCAACAACTTTGTTAAATGAACAAAACTTTTTATGGCTGATGTAACAGAAATACTGCTACAATTCCCCAAAATTCTTTCGTTCATATGTGATGTGTCTATAATTTAAAGTACAGAAGGACATGATTTTCTTGTTTGTCATTGTTTATAAATACTACAAAAGATGTTGCAATGTAACTGAAGCAAATCAACAAAATATGTTTAAATTTATTAACTCATCAATTTAACAACTTGACCATGTAATAATAATTATATGTTCCTAATTATGTATCATAAGGTTTTTTATTTTTGTAGTTTAGAAGGGATTCATAAATTTCAGGTCAACTCTAGTGGCTGGGAGTTTTACTAACCTTGGTGTTTTGCATACACCTAAAAAGTAGTCTCCCTTTACACACAATCGATTATGGAGTTTCACAATCGATTATCTTATTGGTTTGCTCAATCAACTGATGATCGATTATAATCGATAATCGGAACAACACTACCAGAATAATGTACTTGATAACCTTAATAACTTAAGCCAATCTTTCTAAAATACAGCTCTATTTATGTAGTATATTTAAACTAGTCATTGTTTTCAACAAGATTTCTGTGCTCCATTGTAACGTATAGCAAGCCTTATATAGAAAATTCTCATGAGAATATTGTTGATGCTACGACATCGTAACTAGGGTACTATACTCCCGTTTTAAAGTTTTACTTTGCTCAGACAATTTATAAATAAGACAAGTGAATGCATAGTCCTACATGTAAGACATAGCACATGTTGACGTTTAAGTGCTATGTCTTACGATCCGAACAACAGCTGTGTAGTATGTTCCGATGTCGACATCATAACGAGTAGTCAAAGTTTCAGGAATATCGCACATACTTTGCAACCTATATAGACACTCTTCCACTAAGTTTAATACTTACTGTGCTGTTTTTATCCTGGTGGAATCAATTTCTGACACTTGCAAACAGATGCATTTTCTTGTTCAGTTGACATACATTTGAATTTGTTGAAATGCGACAGTAGTCTAGGTATGCAGATGTTCAAGTAGGTTCCAATCGGAAAATGTTTCTTGAACGAAACAAAATGTTACTTTCTGTTCAAATACTTGATACTTTCGTTTCGTTTCGTTAAAATAAACGGCCTTGTCAAAACCTACTTCCGCATTCCTCAGACACAATCGCATTGCAACTAATTGAAATGCGTGTCAAAGGAACATAAAAATGCGTTCATTTGCTAGTGTCAGATTTTGAGTCGATTACGATCAAGACAACAAAGTAAGTATATCAATAACTCTTAAATATGTGGATGAATGATATTTATTGCCAAGTATGTGATAATCATGAAAATTTCACCTCTTATTCTCCTGTCAGTAGAGTTCAAAACACACTACACAGCGCTGTTCGTTAGGCAGTAAGACCCTGACGCCCTAAACATAAATATCAGTGTCAGGTCTTATATGTAGGACTAGTAAATTCAATACTCTGGCTATTATTTAGTAACAAATGATGGGAGCCATTTGAAATGGCATGCTATAAAAGAAAAAGCTACATTTACTGAACCAGCATCGTTTGAGGAGAACATTAGCTGCTCAAAAATTCTAAAACATAGGAAGTAAAGAAAATTTGTACAAAATATAATACAATGGTATTGTAAAGTGCTCATCATCTAGCAGTAGAGAGGGACACTATTGACATCCAGTTGGTTTTCATCTGAAAAATTGCACGAAACAAGCACCGGTTCCTTTCATATTGTTTACGGAATATTAAATGTCTCTAATTTTTATATAATACCTCTCTTTGTCCGAAGTTGATGATGTACCCGCACACACCTCAGCAGCCATGCTTCTGAAATCTATATAAATATTCTCCTAGCTCACTCTACGAATTTCACGAGAATATTTCGCGCCTTCCTTTTACACAACAGATCTGATGACGTCAATAAAGGTTACTCATAATTTGAGAGTGAGTACACAGTTCTCATAATGTAATATTTCTAATTAAAATGTAACTTTTTTAAATATAAACATTAAGAAATCATTTTTGCATTAATGTATTTGCCAGTATAGGTAAGTATTTCAGCAAACAACATTCTGAGATTTTGGTTTCAAAGCTACAAGCCAATTTTGAAACGTTTTCCTCGTTAATTGATGACGTTCTGTCTTTTCCCCCGGCGGCCATCATACCTCGTGGATATCGCACATGCTTACCAACTAAATACAGAGTAAATATAAAGTAACTATTACTTTTAGAAATATATTCAACAGTTTGATTCACGTTCGTAAATTATTAACTTACATTTTATATTCAGTTTGTTTAATAGTGCCCTGGACTTTGTCGGAGAACATTTCAAACTTCATCAAATCTTGCCATAGCTTGTTCATGTTTTTGTTTTTGATGTTACCAGTCAACAGAGGCGACTTTGCAATCTATGTATGTTCGGTTTCAATACGTTTGATTTAGGGTAACTTTAATCCAGCACAAGAACTGAAATTTTCAGTTCATGGTTTCAGTAGCATCGTTTTATAGAATATCCTTTCAATATATACTTAAGTATTCGTACATCCTTCAATTTGTCCACCCCACCCCCCATTTTTAAAACTAAGTGCATCAAAGATGAACAAAAACCAGTTATTTCGTTTATCGTCTATAATTTCCAATCTGATTGCTGGATATTGTCCCGAAATGCGGTCATCATCTTTGCGTTTTAAATTGTACCCGAAAAACATGGTCGCCATATTTGCTTGGGCGAGTCTGGTTTTCAAGTAATAGATACGATATCGTTCACCGTCTTTAACAATCTCAACCATTTCCTCAATTTTTGTATTATATATCTTTGAACACATGTATTGAGAAGTTCATCAATTTTGTTTGGTTAAGTTGTGCTCGAAATGTTAAAACTAGGCATGCAAGTATTGGATGCAGACTAGACCAGCTAACTTGGTCTCTAAGCCTTTTTTTTTTATTTTGACTTGACGGCTTTTGAAACCAGCTGTACTCTGCATTGCCACGATATGGTACTTTGCCGCATCGCAAAACTGTGTACGATCGGATGCACGATATTAATTAATAAATTTATTTACACTACCTTTGTACACAGACGGTAAGTATAATCCCTCTCCTAATGATCCACTGCGTTAAATCCTTAGAACACTCACTTATTTTAGTATAAATCCCTGTCAGAACAGAACACCTGCATATTTATCGGCTGTTGACCTCAGATTTAATTTACCGACACGTGCATGTGAAGCAGCATCACCAGATGGCAAGAGTAACGTGATAAAACCGTCTAGCGAGGCATATATCATTTGGAACTGACTAATGCTTTAGTGGGAGCTGTGTCGTTAAGGCATATCAGAAATAGAGTGAATGATAAATAAATTGTATAAAGACCGCACTGTGTTCAAATGTGAAAATATGCTACACAATAGAACAATAATAATATAAATTTATTATTATTGATATTGGCAGTATTTTCAATCATATTTAATAACATTTACAATGGTATAAACGGAAGGTTGACACACACACACATTACTTATAAGAAAAACATGATTATTATAATGAACATTATTAATAACATTTGCAGTGGTATTTATGAAACACATACAGACATATCTGTTATAATTTTACACCATAAGTTATAACATGTGGATAATGTTATATATAAATTATAAACATTTTACCAGTCGTGTTTCCTGTTTGCACCTGTATGAACACTTTTAATACATATGCAAATTTAATGAATTGGTCATTCAGTTTAATTTTTAACCTTTATTTTCATTTTGATGCATAAACCAGATATCTTTAAAATTGGCGAACTTTTATTTTATTATTTCGAAATTCACAAGTTTGTTTGCTTTACAACTCCAAAGTTGCTTAGTTTTGAGGGCTCAATGCCTATAAAGATGCTACTGATGCACAGGGAATTTGAAACTCAACTATAAAATTCTCCGGACATGGTGGGCTGAATAGTAGGAATTTCAACAAAACAAAAAATCAGAATGAGACAATAATGATGCAGTTTTTCTTTCAGAATCTGCAGCAATGAATCCGGAAAAACTAAAGCTGTTACAGGAACAAGTTAGAATTGGTGGAAAGGTAAGTGTTAGGCTGAGCATTACGACAGATATGGTTCCCTTTTTGTCATTCTATGGAAGCATTTGATGTTTTCAGTATTTCAGTGGTTCATTATCAACCAGTTGTGGACAGTATGACAGGTTTTGACAACAAACATTGTAAAATAACTTCTCTGCTTACTGACAAACCACTGTGATGGCTTAGTGGTAAGATAGTCCACCTTGGATGCAAGAGGTTATGGTTTTGAACCCTGGACGAGTAATACCAAAGACCTTTTAAAAAAAAGTCACTAACCACTTCCTCACTAATCACATAGTATCGAGGCCAGATGTTGTCGACTAGTCTGCCAGGTGTCAGAATCATGTGAGTGGGTGGGACGTGATGTTTACGTGGCATGGTGCCCCAGTGCTAGTAATTAATATAAACTGCCACACCTATGACATTATAGCTAAAGCTATGTGAACATTTGAAATCACACAGAATTTTACCACATTTGACATTAAGCAACCATGCAGGATGGTTTGCTTAGTATTCTGTGGAATCTTACTAGAAATAGGATATTGATGAAATTCTGCTGGCACAGTTTTTAAAATGAAAACAAAGGATGTTGGTATCAAATTGTGCTAATCATATCAAACTTGTATTTTTAATCAAGTGTTCCTACTGTATTTTTTTTTATGCAAAAATTTGGTCTGGGAATTAATTGAAATCTTTTACTGTTAGTCAAAACATTATTAGAAACTTGCAAAACCATGTTTGGTAAAAATTATCATCTTATTTATTTCACTAGTATACAAAGTGAAAATTTAAAAAGAGCTTTATTACAAATTATTTCCCACATAGTCCAAAAAGTACATTCACCAGTCTTGATGAATGAATATGGTTCTAATTGAATTCCAGTGGTGCTCAAAAGTAAGATCCAGCACTTAAGATGTAGCTGAGCCTGTAGTCTTGAATGTACTGATGTACCAGTAGGCTGAAGTGGGAAGATCACGCTAATGTAACACATGGTTTCCATTTAAGATCTGGTAGATACATGGCTAGGATTCTTCCACTCGAGCTGCTGATCTCATTCAGCAGTTTTAAAATACTAGTTAAATCACTATGACTTGAGAATGATGCGTGTCAAATGTTAGGTCTTGAATATTCTTGAAGATTTAAGCTCATTCCAATCCAGTGATGAAACTTGGAATTACCATTTGATGATTTCATGAAAATAATGTCATGGCTGTAATTTTCTGAGGATATAGGAATGAAGTCCATTGTTGGATTTATTTTGGAAGACCTGAGCTTGGAGTAGAGTAGAGGTTCTCATTTTTGTAGCTAGTGCTTTTCTTTTTAGCCTAAAATTAGGGGCCATTAAAATTGAACAAATTTGTGCTGAACCCTTGTGGAAGAATGTTTGGACATATCTACCCCATTCTCATGGAAACACAAGTGGATGCCAGTACCAGATTAGAACAGACAAGGGGGCCCCCGAGTGGTCTAAAGCACTCACCAATATGGATCACTGCCATCTCACCTCAGTCTGCGTGGGTTCAAGTCTCAGACTCGGCTCGGCTAATGTGGGTATATGAGAAAGCTTGCCGGTATCTTCTCGTGGGTTGTTGGTTCTTTCCGGGGTTTTCCTGGATTCTTCCTCCGCCATTAATACTGGCCGCCATGTATAGCCTATCTTGTGCTGAAAAATGGCATTAAAACCCATAACAAAAACAATAACACAGACAAAAGTGTGTTGGATGCCTCTTGCATCTAAACAGCATCCATTTTGAGCTGGGTAGTGCCAACTTCAGGGACAACCTTCCATTTCACACACATCATGAATTAAGGTAAATGACCATTGTCACATCTTATGGTTCTGTTTAAGACCTGGTAATAATCTTTTTGAATTACCTTGGTCGTAATCTCTCGCCAAAGTAGTGGCCATGTATTTTCGTTGGCAAACAAGTTTGGATAGTTAGCATTACAGCTATAAAGATTTAGTAAATCAGGTACGGTCTCTGATCTCTATGCAGACAACATTGAATTTGGATAGTTTATCAAATTTATTTCGATGAATTGGTAATATAGGTGAAAAATAAACTTATCTTCTACGAGGTTGAGAAATGTCAGCCAAGTTGGTCATGTTGCTTCAATCACTTGATGACAAGTCCACTCGAGATTTGAAGCATTTAACAAATTTTTCTTGCAAAATAAAGTTACAAATATATAAATCATATTTCTTGAACCCGACTAGTGAAATCACTATGGTTTGTGAATGACGTGTCCTCAAATGTTCGGTCTTGAATATTTTTAAAGATGTCAGCTCATTCCAATACAGCAGGCACATCTGGATGTATTGTAACCACTGAATTCTGTCATTGTAAATATCAGCACAGCTAAAATGATAAAGTAATCGACATATTCTCACTCAATGTTTTGTTGAAGTGGGACTGGCAAATCTTTGATTTTGCCGTCCAGCACTTTTGCATTCGTACAGAGGACTCCTGCTTGGGTAATTTAGTGCATCCTAGATTAAATATTTGCATCCTAATACGCGTAATTAAGCATTTCCGAGACCTCTGATTAGGTAAATTACCATTGTCACAGCATATGGTTCTGTTCAAGACCTGGTAATAATCTTTTTGAATTGCCTTGGTCAGAATATCTTGTCAAAATGGTGGCCATGGATTTTGTTCAGCACACATGTTTGGATGGTTTGAATTACAACTATGAAGACTTCAATCAGGCAACTGATAAGAACTCAACACAGACAACGGTGAATTTGGATCATATTTTGAATGAATTGGTAATTTAGATGAACATAAACTTGTATTCTACGAGATTGGGAAATGTCAGCCTAGTTGGTCGTGTTGCTTCAATCACTTGATGATGAGTGCTCTCAAGATTTTAAGCATATAACAAATTCTTCTTGCAAAATAAAGATCCAAATATAAAAATCATTTCTTAAACCTTAATAGTTAAATCACTATGGTTTGTGAATGATACATGTCCCCAAATGTTCGGTCTTGAATATTTTTGAAGATGTCAGCTCATTCCAATCCATTGATGAAACTTGGAATTACCATTTGATGATTTTATGAAAATAATGTTATGGCTGTAATTTTCTGAGGATATAGGAATGAAGTCCATTGTTGGATTTATTTTGGAAGACCTGAGCTTTGAGTTCAGGTTCTCTTTTTTTTTTTCAAAGCTAGTGCTTTTTCCTTTCAGCCATAATGTTGGGGGTCATTAAAATTGCACAAATTTGTAAGGTGTTAGTGAACCGATTTTTGTGAAATAAAAAATAAAGGAAAATGAATGCAGATTTATTATTTTTTACTCACATGTGAAATGAATAATCCAATGTTGCCAGTAATCCACACATGAACACAAATATTTACAAAATACAACATATTGTTTGTGATTGTCATTTTCAGAATCAGAATCACTTTCTTCAAAGTCCAAGAGATCCGAAGTGTGTACACTGCTTATGCTGATATCGCTGATAACTAGCTCCGATTCATAGTCAACTTCTTGCACTTCAATGTCACTTAAATTGAACCCAGCCAAATCTCTGCTATCACTTGAAGAATCGTCAAAATCCATTTTGAAAAACAAAGCAATAAAACCCTGAAAACTAAAAAAAATCCGATCAAATTTAAATAAAACACTTGCTAATGGCACCCATGCTATCAAGCTATTGGCAAAACTGGAAGTAAACAATGGGAAGTCTCGCAAAGTCTCGAGATCGCATGTTTACAACCCTTAGTTATCACTGACGCTTTTGGACGTTGTGCCCGTTCGGTAGTAAAGACGATTTTGGCCGCTGTGCCCTGTAAAGGGTTAATCCTGGACCTACAACATACAAGGACTAATTGACAAAGAAAAAAAAAAAATCTGTCTTTTTTCCTTTATTATTATTTCCGGAGAAACTGTACACGGATATATCAAACAAAACCAATGCACATGCCTAAAAATGCATATTGGTATCGCCAAACTAAGCGTCATATCCAACCTGCAAAATGTATTTATTGAACAAAGTTCTATCTTAACCAAAAACTGTATGTGAACATTGCCAAGTAAATGTATGTACAGATTGTTTCAAACCATATCACATATTAAATTTTCCTGGTTTATTTTAATGGAATTAAGTGCTGATGATATGATATTCCTAACAATGTTGCACATAATTTTGAAACAAAATGTATAAATAAATTGTGAAAGACAATAGAAAAAAAAATACATCCCTGTGAAGTCAAATTCATTTGGATTAATTGGTGAAAATATCATGGATTAATATTGGATACTAGAAGAGAAATTAAAGTAAGTGTGAAGGCATGTGCGTGATATTTACAATTTTCCAAACAGGTGAAACACTCTGGGGCACAAACAGCTAGACACAGCTTAGAGTTGCTAGAGCACAGTAACAGTGTTACTGATAAGTTTGTTGGGGCTGAATGAGTTAAGGTAAATGACTATTATGTCACGTCATATGGTTCTGTTTAAGACCTAGTAATAATCTTTTTGAATTACCTTGGACGGAATCTCTTCAAAATGGTGGCCATGGATTTTGTTCAGCACACAAGTTTTGATGGTTAGAATTACAACTATGTAGACTTGAGTAGATCAGACAATGACTCTGATCTCAATGCAGACAACAGTGAGTTTGGCTAATTTATCAAGTTTCAAATGAACTGGTAATATAGGTGAAATTGAACTTGTTCATCTACGAGGTTGAGAAATGTCAGCTATGGTTGGTCACTGACTTGATGACAAGTTCTCTTAAGAATTTTAAGCATATGACCTATTCTTGCAAAATAAAGATACAGATATAAACATCATATTCTCTAACCCACTAGTTAAATCACCATGGCTTCTCTGCGTGTTTTGTCATCAAATGTTCGGTCTTGAATATTCTTAAAGATGTCAGCTCATTCCAATCCAGTGATGAAACTTGGAATTACCATTTGATGATTTCATGAAAATAATGTTATGGCTGTAATTTTCTGAGGATATAGGAATGAAGTGCATTGTTGGATTTATTTTGGAAGACCTTAGCTTGGAGTTCTGGTTCTCTCTTTTTTTTTTTTTTTTTTTGAGGTAGTGTTTTTCCTTTCAGCCTTGAAGTTGGGGGCCATTAAAAATCCACAAATTTGTGCTGAACCCATTTCCTTTTGTATGAACTTTTGGACATATATACCCTGTTGTCATGGAAACACTATTGGATGCCAGTACCAGAGTGACGCAGACACAAAAGTGTGTTGGATGCCTCAACACCATCCACATGGTAGCATGTTTAAATGTGGAATCTAAACAGCATCCATTTTGAGCTGGGTAGTGCCAACTTCATGGATAACCTTCCATTTCACACACATCATGAATTAAGGTAAATGACCATTATGTCACATCTTATGGTTCTGTTTAAGACCCATTAAAAATCTTTTTGAATAATTTTGGTCGGAATTTCTCTCCAAAACAGTGACAATGTGTTTTGTTCAGCACACAAGTTTGGATGGTTAGAATTAATTTACAGCTATGTAGACTTTACTAGATCAGACAATGACTCTGATCTAAATGCAGACAACAGTGAATTTGGCTAATTTATCAAGTTTCAAATGAATTGGTAATATTGTTGGTTACTGACTTGATGCCGAGTTCTCTTAAGAATTTTAAGCATATGACCTATTCTTGCAAAATAAAGATACAGATATAAACATCATATTCTCTAACCCTACTAGTTAAATCACCATGGTTTCTGAGCGTGTTGTCTCATCAAATGTTCGGTCTTAAATATTCCTAAAGATGTCAGCTCATTCCAATCCAGTGATGAAACTTGGAATTACCATTTGATGATTTTATGAAAAAAATGTCATGGCTGTAACTTTCTGAGGATATAGGAATGAAGTCTATTGTTGGATTTATTTTGGAAGACCTGAGCTTGGAGTTCTGGTTCTCTTTTTTTCGTAGCTAGTGCTTTTCCTTTCAGCCTTGAAGTTGGGGGCCATTAAAATTCCACAAATTTGTGGTGAACCCTTTTCCTTGTGTAAGAACTTTTGGACACATTGTTATGTATATTTGATTTAAGTCATTTATTTTTGTTTTAATTGTTTGTTTGTCAGATTCAAATTTGACATTTAAGTTTAAGATTCATTCATTTGGGAGATATTTTTTTTCTTTTAAAAAGTGGGGGATGACCTATACTCTACAAATAAACACCAGATGTTAACCTCATTTCTGACCTGGCTTCAGAGTTGTAAACAAGCTTTTAAAATGATTGGTTGATTCCAAGGACATTATGGAGCTTTGTTGTAAACATCTTTCTATTTTTAGTTCTTGAGAGTAAAAATAACTGATTCTCATCTGGGTCATACGGATTGCATGAGATTTTTTGAACGTTTCTAAAGGTTCTAGAAGATCATGTGACCCCTTCTTTGTTTACGTAAAAACAGGTATATAAATTGTTTTGGAGTAAACTATTTAGTAGAAGTTGGGCTGTAAGAATATTAAGTTGTGCTGTTTTGAGTTGTTTTAAATTACCTTGTACTAGAAATTATTTCAATTCGTTTGGATTAAGAGGATTTATTTTGTTATTTATCTGGAAAACATTTGTGCTCATTGAATTTCATAAGACCAGAACTGACTTCATCACGTGTCATCGTCTTTCATCTTGGATGCTTCACCAAGATTCAAACTGGGAATTGTTAGGACATTTTATTACCAGGACTTTTGTAATTTCAATAGTGGATTATATTTTGAATTATTTTTGGATTAATTTTAGAATTGATTCTTAAAACTGTAAGTTTATTTTTCTTTTCTGGAAAATATTTGAGCTCAATAAATTGTTTTTACAAGCTTGTTATTTTCATTCTTTCTATGTTACTGTTTATTCGAGTCTAAACACGTAATGACATATACGCCCTTCTCATGGAAGCACAAGTGGATGTAAGTACCAGATTAACACAAACACGCACACACAAAAGTGTGTTGGATGCCTCAGCACCATCCACATGGTAGCATGTTTGGATGTGTAATCTAAACAGCATCCATTTTGAGCTGGGTAGTGCCAACTTCATGGATAACCTTCCATTTCACACACATCATGAATTAAGGTAAATGACCATTATGTCACATCTTATGGTTCTGTTTAAGACCTGGTAATAATCTTTTTGAATTACCTTGGTCAGAATCTCTCTTCAAAATGGTGGCCATGGATTTTGTTTAGCACACAAGTTTGAATGGTTAAAATTACAACTACGAATACTTCATTAAATCAGACGTCTCAGATCTCGATGCAGACAACAGTGAATTTGGATAGTTTATCAAGTTTTGAATGAATTGGTAATATAGGTGAAAGTGAACTTGTTCATCTACGAGGTTGAGAAATGTCAACTGTGGTAGGTTACTGACTTGATGACGAGTTCTCTTAAGAATTTTAAGCATATGACCTATTCTTGCAAAATAAAGATACAGATATAAACATCATATTCTTTAATGCTACTAGTTAAATCACCATGGCTTCTCAGCGTGTTGTGTCATCAAATGTTCGGTCTTGAATCTTTAAAGATGTCAGATCATTCCAATCCAGTGATGAAACTTGGAATTACCATTTGATGATTTCATGAAAATAATGTCATGGCTGTAATTTTCTGAGGATATAGGAATGAAGTCCATTGTTGAATTTATTTTGGAAGACCTGAGCTTGGAGTTCACTTTTTTTTCTTTTTTTTTTTAAGCTAGTCTTTTTCTTTCAGTTTTGAAGTTGGGTCATTAAAATTGCACAAATTTATGTTGAACCCTTTTCTTATTGTAAGAACTTTTGGACACATCTTCCCCATTCTAATGGAAACACAAGTGGATGCCAGTACCAGAGTGACACAGACACAAAAGTCTGTTGGATGCCTCAGCACCATCCACATGGTAGCATGCTTGGATGTGTAAAATTTTGAGCTGGTTAGTGGCAACTTCATGGATAACCTTCCATTTCATACACGTCATGAATTGAGGTAAATGACCATTATATCACATCTTATGGATCCGTTTAAGACCTGGTAATAATCTTTTTTAATTACCTTGATCAGAATCTCTCTTCATAATGGTGGCCATGGATTTTGTTCAGCACACAAGTTTTGATGGTTAAAATTGCAGCTACTAAGACTTCATTAAATCTGATGTCTCAGATCTCGATGCAGACAACAGTGAATTTGGATAGTTTATCAAATTTCAAATGAATTGGCAATATAGGTGCAAATAAACTTGTATATCTACGAGGTTGAGAAATAGCTAGGTTGTTCACGTTGCGTCAGTGACTTGCTGACCGGTCCTCTCAAGATTTTAAGCATATACCAAATTCTTGCAGAATAAAGATAGACACATAAAAATCATGTCTTAAACCCTGTTATGTTAATCACTATAGTTTGTCAATGATATGTATCATCAACTGTTTGGTCGTTAATTCTCTTGATGGTAATGTCAGCTCATTCCAATCCAGTGATGAAACTTGGAATTACCATTTGATGATTTCATGAAAATAATGTCATGGCTGTAATTTTCTGAGGATTTAGGAATGAAGTCCATTGTTGGATTTATTTTGGAAGACCTGAGCTTGGAGTTCGGGATCTCTTTTTTTTGTAGCTAGTGCTTTTGCTTCCAGCCTTGAAGTTGGGGTCATTAAAATTACGCAAATTTATGTTGAAACCTTTTCCTTGTGTAAGAACTTTTGGACACGTATACCCTGTTCTCATGGAAACACAAGTGGATGCCAGTACCAGAGTGACACAGACACAAAAGTGTGTTGGATGCCTCAACACCATCCACTTGGTAGCATGTTTGGATGTATAATCTAAATAGCATCCATTTTGAGCTGGATAGTGCCAACTTCAGGGATAACCTTCCATTTCATACATATCATGAATTAAAGTAAATGACCATTATGTCGCATCTTATGGTTCTGTTTAAGACCCATAAATAATCTTTTTGAATAATTTTGGTCGGAATTTCTCTCCAAATTAGTGGCCATGTATTTTGTTCAGCACACAAGTTTGGATGGTTAGAATTACAGCTATGTAGACTTTAGTAGATCAGACAATGACTCTGATCTCAATGCAGACAACAGTGAATTTGGCTAATTTATCAAGTTTCAAATGAATTGGTAATATTGTTGGTTACTGACTTGATGCCGAGTTCTCTTAAGAATTTTAAGCATATGACCTATTCTTGCAAAATAAAGATACAGATATAAACATCATATTCTCTAACCCTACTAGTTAAATCACCATGGTTTCTCAGCGTGTTGTCTCATCAAATGTTTGGTCTTGATTATTCTTGAAGATTTAAGCTCATTCCAATCCAGTGATGAAACTTGGAATTACCATTTGATGATTTTATGAAAATAATGTCATGGCTGTAATTTTCTGAGGATATAGGAATGAAGTCCATTGTTGGATTTATTTTGGATGGCCTGAGCTGACTTGGGGTCCAAGTTCTTTTTATAGCATGAATGGTATTGATAATTTGTTGTGTGCAGACAATCAGCGGTAGTTTACAGCAAGTGTGTTAAAAAGTATTTACTTTTAAGAATATATCGTCTTTCAATTAACCCCCAAATCAAATGTTTATTCCTTAATTTTCAGTATTTAATTCTGATTTGAAATTCATGCCATGTCAAGATGAATTTTATGATTGAATTTATATTTTGGAAATTTGTTATTTTTAAAATTTGTTTACATCGGCACCAATTATTTCTGCCGATACCGATTATACCAATTGTTCTAATCTGCCCGATTTTGAGTTCGGCCAGATAATCGGTACAGCTTTTAACATGTATAGTTTTTAGTAATTAAATATGTTACCCAGTGTACACAAGCTGTTGCATGGCAAGCATTTTCTATTGTCTGCATGTACTGTTTCTGTATGTATACATTTTTCCACAGGGTACAGCCAGGAGAAAGAAGAAGGTTGTACATCGGACAGCCACAACAGACGATAAAAAGCTGCAGTCTTCCTTGAAGAAATTGTCTGTAAATAATATCCCTGGAATTGAAGAGGTATCTACTTTTAACATATTTAAAATTGATAATTGACAAGGCTTAAAAAAATACAAATAATAAGGCTTTGATAATAAATGTTAGATCTAGATATTTGCAAGGCAAAAGTTTACTGTAATAGGTCACTTATATTTTTCCCAGAGTCAAACTTTTGTTGTCAACCTAGGAATTATTAGGCCAATCACCATATGTTTGGTCACAACTGAATATTCAATAGGTTTATTTTGCCACCAGTTAAGGAATTTTGAAATGATTACTCAGAGTAACCATCTAGCAACAAAATTGTGGGATTCTCACAAAACCAAGTGTCATAATTTTATAACCAAATAAGGTGAAAATGAATCTGCAAATTACTCCATGCGGTCCTGTGTATGAATTGTTCTATTCAAAATAATTAGTTGTACTTTTGTCCATGATCTCAGTTGATACATCTTAGGCAGGCAAAGTGTGTTTGAGAACTTTGTGCAAAACTGTCAATGGGTTCTTGCTGAATTGTCATATTAATCCATTGGTCAGCCATGAAGGAAATTGTTTTGTACCCAGCCTAAATATCTGATCTTGTGATTTCAGAAGGTTTGATATAGTAGACGATAAAGGAAATATTTAGAGCATGATGGGTTAGTGGTAGCTGTAAGTTGTATTAAAATAAAGGTTAAGTAATTATAGTTTGGAAAGTTGGGTTGGTGGAATCAATTGCTGCCAAAGACACTCTGAGGAAGAACATAAATTAAAAGTTCAACTTTTTGAGAGAGAGAGAGAGAGAGAGAGAGAGAGAGAGAGAGAGTTGCAGAAAGCATGAATTACCAGGCATGTGGAATGTGAACAAAGTTAGATTTGGCACTAATGTATCGTATTGTAGTTCAGATACTGTTGCTAAAATTGGGTTGATCAAAGACATGTATCATTCAGTTTCAAAAGCACTTATCAGCATTCTTTGAGGAATTTTGTCTTTAAATGCCATAAATAAATCAGTAAAAGTACTGAGACAATTGCCATCATACTTGTATCAATATTTCTTAACAGCTAACCATTTCTCCAATGAACTGAAGATTCATCTTGGTTTGTTTTCTAATTCTTTAGCATAATGAGCAGATTGTAATTTGTCTACAATAAGAAAAGTAGAAGAACATAGTTTGTGTCGATTTTTTTTTATTCCAGTATAGTTTGATTGTTTTAAAATAATGTGTGCTTTTGTCTGATCTACTTAATTTTCATCCAGTATAGTTTGATTGTTTTAAAATAATGTGTGCTTTTGTCTGATCTACTTAATTTTCATACTAGGTTAATATGATCAAAGAAGATGGTCAGGTTATCCATTTTAACAACCCCAAAGTACAGGCGTCCTTACAAGCAAATACATTTGCCATAACAGGACATGCAGAAACAAAACGTAAGTCCTAGTTGTCTCCTTGCATATATGAAAAGACTAGAATTATCAAAAACATCCTAGTGATTCCTGCCTACATTATCAGTATCTTGCAAGAAACATGAAATATCTTTTCAGGAACACATGGTTAAAAGAAAGAAAGAAATATCTGTATAACGATAAATTGTTTCACTCCCAGCATATGTTCTTACATTTGACGGACGTGCTCTATACCATGTTTATGATCCTGATCCTTATCAAGTAAGACCTTGAAAGGCACTTTTATTAAAAATCTGTACACTCTTAAATGTTTTACTTGCCCTTGAAAGGCACTTTTATTAAAGATCTGTACACTCTTAAATGTTTTACTTGCCCTAGTGACAGGTTCATTTCATTTTATCCGCATCAATGACATCTACAACAACCTGTTCTTAAATTTAAGCTGAACACAGATATCAGATCTTTGCATGATATAAATATTACGAGATGTACAGTCATGGATTATGGAAGGTCCACATTTTGATGTTGTAAATGAGACTCAGTGCTGTTATCCATCATTAACTGGAAGTAGTGATCTTGTGGTTTGCGCTTCTAGTGGATGGATCTAATTTGTATTATTCTGGTTGTTCGGTCACTTCATTATAATGGTGTAATAGTGGATACTAACTAAATATGTAACATGCTGTTGGCTGAGTAGTGACGTTAGATGCTGCAGAATGCTCATTTTAAATTGTATACATTGCCATTTAAAATTCATAAACTTTGCTCCAAAAAAAAATATTTGCTTGTATTCCAAGAGCAAAGAATCCCATGAGAATATTTAGGTGCTTTACAAAGTTTAGTGCTATTTATTTTAAAAATGGTTAGAGAAGGAGAAAGATTCTGCCTTTAAAAAAAGAAAAGAAATTGATTATAAGAATAAAGACAATGAAGCAGTACCATAACTTGTAGTTATGAAAATAAAGACAATGCTTCAATGTTTGGCTGTATTGCCATTTTACGAGTTGAGTTGTGGTCAAAGACCCCAAGAAAGATTTTATGTTGAACATGTTAATTCTAAATTTAAAAAAAAATGTTTATATTAAATTTGATGCTTTGGAATTTCTTAAGGATATTGGAGAGGACTTCAATCTTGGCAGTTAAAAGATATTTGAAACGCTTATTTTGAATTCCTATTTATTTCTGTAGAAGAATATCCCCATTGACAAAGTCTTATTTTGAATTCCTGTGTATTTCTGTAGAAGAATATCCCCTTTGACAAACTCTTTTTTTGAATTCCTGTGTATTTCCGTAAAAGAATGTCCCCATTGACAAACTCTCTTTTTTTTTTTATTCCTATGTATTTCTGTAGAAGAATATCCCCTTTGTGAAACTCCTGTTGGGCATGATGCCCGATTAAATTATAGGAAAAGACCAACTCTAAAGACTTGATCGGCCAAGTGGTTAGAGCGTTTGCTTTGGATGTAGGAGGTTGGGGTTCAAAGTCATAACAAAGAATTCTTACTAATTGCTGCCTCGCTTGGTGCTCAGCATTAAGAGGTTAGTGTTAGGACTGGTCAGCGTGGTGTCAGGATAATGGGACTGGGTGGGACATCATAGTACTTGACTGAAATATGATGCTCCAGTGCTTGACATCACTATAAACAATATTTTTAAAAGCAAAGTTAAAAACCAAGATCACACACATACACACAAAGACTTAAATCAGTTTCTTTCAAAGCATTGAATACTAGTCGACTACCTTATGAATAATATTTTCTATCATGCTGTCTCTATTCTGCTGACTTTGATCAACCAAAAACTCCAACCACAATTTTTGGACCTGCAATGCCTGGAGTTTGTCATCCTTTGCTGTATTTTCTTGTATCGTCCTTGGAATTTAAAGTCAGACTCCTATTAACATTTAGTGCCAAGTTTAATTGTATATGAAATTTTGAATCATTTTAATGGCTTATTCAGTGAATAAATACATTTTAATCCCCTTTAAAAGTTTATTGCTATATTTGTTTTTTCTTTCTCATAAACAGAAATAGCAGAAATGTTACCCGGCATCTTGAACCAGCTAGGAGCTGAAAGTTTAAGTAGTTTAAAGAAACTAGCATCCACTGTGGCGGGAGGTACGTACAAGAAATGTTTCATTTCACTGATTCAGATCTATTATGAAAAATATCTCGGCTTTTTATGGTTCATTGTGGAAATAAATGTGCTGAAATGAATAGAGGTCATTCTTACGAGGCAATGGTCACACCAGTATACGTTGGTTATATCATTCATATCCAGATTCGTGTCACAACGTATCCATATGGATATGGCTTCAGCTGTCACTTAGCTTTTGATCTTCTCTTCCTGCTCTATCCATTTGATTGGTGTAGCATTTTTCCACATTGATGTTATTTCTAGATGTCATTCTAGACTAGACTCGTAGAGAAGAAATTTTAAAAAATGTTTCCTTTTGATACATCAGCCTCAAGCATATTGTAATGTCCACCTGTCCGTCTTTAATATCAACATGACAAAGTTTTTCACCATCTGCAGTTGCCAAACATTGTGATGGCTTGCACTTTGGGTAAAAAGAAACCTGGTCAAAGGATAAGGTCACTGCCTAAAAGAAACAAAAAACTGTTTTCAGACAATAACAAATACATAACATACTTGGACTTCAACTTGAAAAGAGGAAGAAGATTGTACTAATGTTGTCAAATGATAGAATTTCCAGGTCAAAAAAAAATTGTTTTCTACAAATAACATTAGTTCTGCATTGGCTTGTAACGTTAAGGCTTAGAATAAATGTTTACACTTAAAACATCTTACTGAAATCAGCAAGAAGCCAATCAAGAAGTGTTATATAGTCTTCTGATTCTAGTAACTTGGTAACCAAACCTTCACCAATGGCTGATTCTAGTAACTCGTTAACCAAACCTTCATCAGCCTTTACAGACAAGTGTTTAAATATTGAATGATCTTTGACCCAAAGGAAAAGTGATGTCGCTTTTTTTTTTCTTCTCAAATGTGAACTTTTTTTATTGGAAAAGTTCTTTGGACAGTCAAGTAGATGATAAACTTTTCATGTCACACCGACACACAAAAAACGTGTATTCATGTCACACCGGCACACAAAAAACGTTACTAATTTATGCTGCAACAATACAACTGTTTTTCCATCATCCAGCAAACGAATTACTTTGAACTATACATGTCACACTTGGAACAAAAAAATGACTCATTTATGCTGCAACAATACAACTGTTTTTCCATCATCCAGCAAGTGAATTACTTTGAACTATACATGTCACACTTTGAAGAAGAAAAAAAATGACTCGTTTATGCTGTAACAATACAACTGTTTATCCATCATCCAGCAAACGAATTACTTTGAACTATACATGTCACACTTGGAGCAAAAAAAATGACATTTATGCTGCAACAATACAACTGTTTATCCATCATCCAGCAAACGAATTACGTTGAACTATACATGTCACACTTGGAACAAAAAAATGACTCATTTATGCTGCAACAATACAACTGTTTTTCCATCATCCAGCAAGTGAATTACTTTGAACTATACATGTCACACTTTGAAAAAAAAATGACTCATTTATGCTGTAACAATACAACTGTTTATCCATCATCCAGCAAACGAATTACTTTGAACTATACATGTCACACTAGGAGCAAAAAAAAATGACTCATTTATGTTGCAACAATACAACTGTTTTTCCATCATCCAGCAAACGAATTACTTTGAACCTCTACTCTAATGGTGAAAAATGAATTGCATTTGAATTTAACATGTGGACAAGTCTTTGTTACAATGTGTCTGGTGAGTACAAGCAGAATAAGAAATGTCTTGGATTTACATTGTATGCTTTTATCTAAAGATTGCAATCTTACAGAAGCAAATGTTTTTTTTTATTACAGTGAGTAGTCTCTACTGTTACACTCCATTGAGAGCTGTGAGAAATCACTATTTAATTCTGAAACATCTGGCTACTGACATTGGAAAGAATGTGACCATTAGAGATTCATTGTGTACCACAGTAATTGTTTACTCTGCTAATACTTGTGAGGTTTCCAGAAGTAATAAAAATGACTGAGTAATCATGTTACAAACAGCATGTTTTCATTTGTCATGACAAATTAATTCTAAACACAGATTTTTATTTATGATTCTTGAAATTGCATATTTGACATGTGCAAATGTAAAATAATAAAATGAAATAGAGACAAACAGTCATACATAATTGTTATAAAAGCTGTACAATTTTTAAAAAAATGTACATTTATATAGTGCATATCAAAAAGACTTCTGGTTCTTTCAAACATTTGTGCCTGAAGAAGCATGAATTAAATGTGAAACTAGTTGCACAGAATTTTCGGTATGTTACAAATTAACAGTATGTTTTCATTTGTTATAACAGATGCATGTTAGAAATTTTTATCACAACATGTGGAAATAGAGTGCTGTGAAAGATAGTGCCACCAAACCAAATTTTTTAATAAATCTTATATTTTAAATAAAGTTTGTGTTTTAGTTGTTTACCAGCATGTGTTAATGTGATAAGTACATGTATTCTCAAATCTTAAATATTTTCTTGGTTCAGTGTTATATTTATACTTTTTTGTGCATGATAAATATCTTGCCTGGTTGTTGGCATCCCACTCTTCTGTTTTTTTATATCAGAAGTGTAGCTAGTTGTATTCTGTCAGCAGGGTCCCTAATATCAGCATAATGCCTTTCATATAGGGTATAGTGTAGGTTTAATTGTACAGCAATTAACATTCACAGCAGATTCACCTACAAGGTAAATTACCGATTAATGTTTGGGGAGAGGGGGGGCTGCAATTTTAGCTTTCTTAATATCTTTTGTTATCTTGAAAGTTCATTCAGGGTTCCTGCGGGTCATGGAATCCTGGAAAAATTTTGCAATTTAAAAAATAAATTTCAAGGGCCTTGAAAAGTAATGGAATTTGTCAAAATCTTGCAAAGTTTTGGAAAAGTCATGGAATTTCTGACAAGGGACTTCAATAAATTGATTACTTCAAATTTCTTAGAGCACAGAGCACCAGTTAAATAAAACACAATTAAAAAAAGATATGATAGATAAATGGTTTCATTTCATATAACAAGAGTAAGTTCCTCTAACGGTAGATAGATGTCATTATTTATATTAATTTACTTCACAATGCAAGTTAGTGTGGTCCTTGAGTTTTGTGAAATGGCCCTGGAAAAGTCATGGAATTTGTTTTTTTTTAAAATCTGCAGGAACCCTGTACATTGGATATAATATGGCATAAATTAGAGAAAGATGTATATTCCAGATATAGATATATATATATGTGTGTGTGTATGTATATGTCAGGTCCCTTCATCCAAGTAATTTATTGTTGGGCCCTGGTATTGCAGTATATATTGTGGTACATATTTTTTGCAAAGCACAAAAGTACCATTATATACATGACAGTTATATAGTAAATTTGCCAGAAAGAAATTGGAATGGCTGTTGACCAGGTGATTGATAAATAAAGGTGACACTTGGAAAATAAAGTCTTCTTTTCTAAATCTTGTATGACGGAATGTATCAGTTTTCTACACAATATTGCAGCTCTTACTTAACATCGTGTAATGAAAACTTTAAGTATATAACATGATTTTGCACTTGTTTCATAAATATTTTTAGTGTCGAAAAGCTTGATGTCGTAGCCGACTTTGTTATCTAGGAGACACCATATCAGCCGGAGGAGGATGTGAACTGGCATCAACAACGCGTTGCAAGTCTGCTTGGAAAAAGTTTAGAGAGCTTCTCCCAATCCTGACGAATAGGCATTTGACGCACATTACAAGGGGTCGTCTTTACTCCACTTGCATCAGACCTGTGCTGTTATACGGCTCTGAAACCTGGACTGTCACTGCTACAACTCTCAGGAAAATACATCGAGGCGAATGTCCCTTTTGAGTCTCTCCTCACCCAGCTTGACATCAGAAACATTTCTGACATTATCCAATCAAATAGGATGCAATGGCTGGGCCATGTTGAGCGTAGTAAAGGGTGGATATCCAAGGTCCGTTCCTTCAAAGTTACTGGAAGTCGAGCTCCAGGCAGACCTAAGCTAACATGGGAAGAGTTGACAAAAAGAGACAGAAAGACATTGGGGCTGAGCGGAATCAATCCACAGGACCGTAAAGCCTGGAAGAAAGCGTTGAATACTCTCACAACGAAACAGACAGGCCTACCCTCGTTAGAGGATTAATAAAAGGCCTGGATAATCAAAATGGAGGATGATGATGGGATGATGATGAGTGTGTTAATTATTGTCATCCTTTCAGGGGAACCAATTGGAGATTGAAACATACATTATGCAGGTTTTAAAATGAGCAGTTATGAATTTTCAAAATATTTAGCTGTTGTGACCTAATACAGTTGATTGAAAATGAGATAATACATCTGGAGATGCATTTGAATGTGCTTGTGAGCGACAGGGATAACGATGAAGAGGACTTTGATGGTTTTGAACCAGACAAAGTGTGAACTCCACGTTTTTTTGTTTAGATAGCTCTAGAAAAGTTTTGGAATACTTTGAAATCTTTGATTTAGGTGAAATGTTTGAAAATATTATTCTCATTAGTATATAACTTTTCATAACACTTTGTAAATATTTTACAATTATTTCTACCTTTTTACAGTGAAGACTTTAGGGCACAGTCTTTTGAACTGAAATGTCTGTATTTTCTTAGCAGGTGCTGGTGATGTGAGTAAACCTTCAACAGATGACATAGATGAAGATGATGATGGTGTACCAGGTAAATTGTTATTGAATTTTCTCTGATCTTCATACATGAAATTGCTGTTTCTTTCCAAGTTTTAAAAATGCTACGTAAACAAAATGTCATTTTGGGGAAGTAATTGTGTATGAGCAAACAAGGTCGCCGACATAGATGAGGATTCCAAAGTATCTACAATGTCATAATTAAATTCCTGTGTTTCTGATTTGTAATAAAAGTATGATGACTGATGCATGTGATCATGGTGTACTGCCTTCAAATTCCTTCATTACCTTGATTATGGGGAAGTGTAACATTTAGATAGATTCTCAACTAATGGGGTGGATTAAGTCATTTAAAGCAGCCAATTTAAGGAACATTTCATAATTTTAAAATACAATGGAACTTGAGATGACTTTCCCCAATAGTAGTCAGTGGCTTAGCTCTTAAGAGGGTGCCCCTGAGTGGTCTAAAGCGCTCTCCGTTATGAATAACTGCCATTTCACCTCTTTCTGCGTGGGTTCAAGTCACACATTCTGCCAATGTGGGTATGTGAGAAAGCATGCCAGTAGCTTTTCATGGGTCAGTGATTCTTTCCGGGGATTTTCCCCAAGTTTTTCCTCCACCATTAATACTGACCGCCATATATAGCCCATCTTGTGCTGAAAAATGGCATTAAACCCTACTACAACTACAAATAAAGGTAACTTTATTGTATTTTAGTGACTTGTTAATGCTACTCCTTGAGAACTATCTTTTTATCAACAGAGTTTTCTGGTGGGTTTTTTACCAACCATTTTATATACTGTCTAGTTGACATATTGGTAAGGTGCTCATCTAATAGCCATGTTCATTAGGACTGCCACCGTGGCTCAAAAGTCAAAGATTGTTTCAAAACATGTAAAGAAGAACCATCTTCGATTCCTGGAAATTCATTTTGGACAGTAGAGCATTAGTTTATCATATTTTCCTTAAAGATGGAATTTATCATGAAGATCTCAGATGAGTGTGAGAATGAGCTAGATCAATGTAAATGAGTGATCTTGCATCTCATTGACTGATACTTTTTCAACTGGGGGGGGGGGCATTTCTGAATTCATTTCCATCAAACTTGAAAAGTAAGCTTGTATCATCAATGATAATGAACGATCTTGAATTACAATGGCTGAACTCGTTGCCACTCTGAAAGTGATACATTTTGATTGATTTTCATCAAACTTGGAATATGGGCAAACATCTTCAGATCTTTTTAATATAATGAAGAGCAAAATCCACGAAGTGATCCTATAAGGTTGCTGCCACTCTGGGAGCCATATTTTGGATCTGATTGAGTATGATCAACATCTTCAACTGTCATGATTTTTTATCTTGCATTTTATCTTGGATCTGATTTTGATCATGCATATTAATTATGCCTTTAAAAATGTTTTATATATGATTAAGTTTGAATAAAATCAAGATGACATCAAGTGTTCTTTTCACTTGGTTAATTTACATTTCCTTCCCTTTTCCTTTTTCAGATCTGGTTGAGAATTTTGATGAAGCATCAAAAGGGGAAGGAGTGTAAACAAATTTCTGTGTTCTTTTTTTGGCAACATCACATCCGAAGAAGTCGTCAGTTGTCCTGCATATAACCCGAATTCTTGCATGGGATTGAGAGCATGAAACAAAACATCATGTATATTTCTAAATTGTTTGTATTGGTTGTTACCGTCGTGTGATAGAATGCAGGAGGATTCCTTTGTGTTAAATTATGTAAACAAGAATGCCGTGAAAGCATGAAAACTTGATTAATGAACATATGCCCTTCAGATGATGTTTTCCTTGCTTTTCAAATGTCAGTAAACTATTTTTCACATCATGTCTTCAAAAATATGTATCTGTTGAATCACATTAAAGCCTGTACTAGAAACTGTGTCTTGTGTCATTCTTTTATAGCGTATGGCTGAATTTTGTGTTCAGGTTTTGCGTGGAACTTTATGGATGGAATTTGGTGACCAAAAATCACATACTCCTAGGGGATGTCCTATTAGTACATTCACACAAAAATCCAAGCCATTTTTGCCCTGCACCTGTTGCACTGTGTATTTTTCATACCCTTCTCCCCTGTATGTACATGCCACTATCCACCCTACTTCATAGTTTTAGTGGCATATTTGACTCACTTTTTGGCTGTTTCATGGTGGGAAGGTTTCTTGAGAGGCATGTTTGTGTTTTATGAACACAATTCCAGTCATTACCAACTAGGTATGTAAAATTTCTAATTTTTCAGCATTTGGTATGTTTGTGTTTTCTATGAGTGCCATTTCTGTCATTATGTATTATGTCATCAATAGTAACTTTTTTTTCACATCTTTATTTCACCAACAAAAAATTGTTTTGTGGGGCATATCTGTGAATAAGAACTAAATTATACCAACAGTATGTCAGGATGACATAATTTCACCCATACGTCCTGCTTAAAGGTATTGTTATTGCTACTCTGGAACACCTTGATGTAATTGACAAGTTTTTCGCTGAAAGACTTTTAAGATATGTTGATGCTGAATGAAAATATTGACCATGAATTTTTAACCAAAAGTCTTCTGATGTCTAACACGAGCTAAATGAAAATGGTCATCTTGAAATCTTGTTATCACTACTACTTTGAATTTATCGTATTGGCGTAGGGCTTTCACTAAAGACTTTCAAAGCCTTGTTTATCCTGAATGAAAATGGTGCCAAACTGGCCAGCTTGAAAATCTTGCTACAAAGTCTTCCTAATAATGTATATAGTTTGTTTTGAATGAAAATGGTGCTGATCTTTTATTAAATATGGTCAGCACAGCAGCTAATTTGAAAATCTTGTTGCTAAAAAATACATTAGATGTGTTTTGCACTTGGCAGTTAAAAAAGACTTTTTCTGAACATTATTTTTCATACTCGTGTTAACTTGTTGTAATGGAAAAGAAATGTGATAGCTCGTTTTCCAACATAACCATGTCCATTGGTTAAAGTGTATTGTTGCTACTTCTCAGTTACCATGTCAATATGTGGTTTCATCAGAAGATGTAATATAGTGTCTTGTTGGTCCTAAATGAAACTGATCCAAATCTGACATTTGGTATGGCCGTGATATATAGAATCTATGTTGGGGTTTGGACCGAGACAATGAAATCCCAGCCTAGGGGATATATTATTTGTCTCCCCACGAGGCTTGTCCGAGTGGCGGCTGGGATTTCATTGTCTCTGTCCAAACCCCAACATAGATTATTTTTCTCACCCAATATTATCCTTGAAAGTAAAAAGAACTCTTTGAAAGTGTGCACATCACAATGTTTACATGTGGCACATGAATATAAATAAGCTAATGAGGACTGTAGTGTGACCGTTGCGTCCGAAGTACACAGTTTATACGCGTGAGCAAAGAAAAATGACAACATAAAACGTCACATAGTAATGAGTTATTATCACATTTAATGTATGGATGTTATATGAAATTAACAATAAATAGTAATAATTTATTAGAAACTGTTTCCTTTCATTATTTCCGATTTTGAGTACCCAACACTCCCGTATAAAAGACCCTCGTCACCCTCCAAATATGCGGACCCCAGAGGATAACAATGTGCTAAACTTTCACGTTCACGGATTCTTTGAAAATTTATATTTCTGTCTTGGAAATATGGCAAATACAAATAAAACTATCAATGATTTTATTAATACTTCAGATTTAAAATTTCGCGAAGGAATTGATCTTGTAGATGCACATAATATGGTCAATAAGTATTAGGTATGGGACCGACATTCTTCCAATATTCTGCTAAATCGTTCGTCAAACAGAAATAAGATGCAGATAAGCTAGGTATCATTTAATTGGGTTTTCCTACCATTTGACAAGTATGACAAAATATACAGGATTTAAAAACACCACTTTAAAATTTTGGCTAATAGAAATGATTCAAGATCTTGTGATGAGTTTTTGTGTCTCTTAAATGTCTGGCCAAGAGTTTCATGAGCTCGACTATGAATGTCTTGCCGATTTGACTATAATTCTCCATAATAAAATCAGATGGGTCTCTGTTTGAATTAACAAAAGTATTGTTTTATATTCAAGACCGTAACCTTCGCCACTTTAAAATATGAGCATTTAGAAGAGCTGTTTTTATTCTGTTGCTTATTTCTCAATCTGTAGTCACTTTTTCTGACTTCAAGTACATGTAAGAAGAATTAGGCATTTCTGATCAGTCCGATTCCAAAATCTCTTGCCAGACTTTTTAAAGTATTCATACAAGACTCAAATTATTTTGTTTAAACCAAAACAACTGCGGAGAGGAAGGCTTTATTGATAAATTTGTGAGGCAAGGAATAATCCTCAGCTTTACGAGCAGCATTTTCCAAATTGTCTAAGTTCTGCTCATCGGGGTACTTCTTGACATTACTCTGAACGCAATTATTTCACTATTCAACTAATATTAGTTGTCTGAGGTTGTCAAAATCTTGACCAATCTGTTTGCCCAAGCTTCCACAATCAAATAGCTGTTCTTTTTACCTTGCATATTCAACATTAGTTTGTCCAGGATTTTGTTTACTACTTTAATTCCGAAAACCTATGCCTTAGTTACCAACTCATAACCATTGAAACTAAATTCTTTAATCACATCATAATTAGCACTGTCATACCGACAGTGAGGTGTACACTTTACGAGCTTTGACAATATGTACATTTTTGTATTAATAAAATTCTGTGCTCTATTGGCCATTTCAAGTTTTCATTTTAATAATTTTCTCAAGATTAAGAAACTATTGACCTACTTCTTTTTCTTTACAGCGGATACTTTTAAGTTCAATTGCATGTCCTCTCTCTCTCTCTCTCTCTCTCTCTCTCTCTCTCCATCTGTTTCACTTTTCTCTCTGAATCTGGATTTCTGTCTCCTCTCTCTCTGTATCTGCCTTTTCCTCTCCTTTCCCTCTATCAGAATTTGTAATTTTTTCTTTCTGCTCTTCATTTTCTCTTTCAGCATTTAGATTTCCATCATTTCCTTCTAAAGCTTAAGTTTCATAACTATTTCCATATGCATTTGTGAACAACAATTCTTTAATTTCCTACCAAACCAGCAACAAACTTATTAATCAAACCCAAAGCACATTTATCTAAACAATTCACTGCTACAAATTGGATGAAAATATTTATTTCTGATCGTGTTACAGATAATTATACTTAAGAAATATCACAATGTCTGGCAAACTTCAGCAACGCGTACTTTTTTTAAATTTTTTTATTTTCGATACGATTTGAAACTACATTAGATGGAATTATGAATATTTTTTTTACCTCATTGCTTCAATAAAGACTTCTTAACTGTAAAATTAAAATGTCTATCAAGAACAATGAAAGTTGGGGGAAAAAAAAGTAAATTTCAATTTCAAAAGCTATTTAAATTTTTTTGAAATATATAGAAAATTTGTATCAAAGAAATGCCCCCAGATTTTTGCTACGACTCCATCGTTTTAAACTAAGTAACAAAAGAAGCACAACAAGGTTTGCAAAATTCAACAAATATTTTATTTCCATAGAATAAAAAAGATAACTAAAAAGGAATTTAGAGTAATGTGAATTTAATCCAACATAAAGTATAGGTGTTTCCCAAATGAATTTGATCTTGATTATGATGATGTCCCAATAATCTTGATGTATCACAATGATATAATCCACAATGTTTTTGAAGTCGTAATAATCCCAAAGCAATTGGTTGTCCAAAGTATGAACACTTTGAAATTCCAATGAACAATTTAAATAAATAATTCATCTCAAATTATATCTGAACACAACTAGAAGTGATTATGCAATCACTGATATTAAAATAAGAAATAATTATTTTCATCATCATAACATTATAGAAAAACCTTAAGCATAATGTGCAACTCGCATCCATAAGCTAGCTTTCTAAAATTTTAACCTTTAGCTTAAACTACAACCTACAATCATAGACAAAAATTACGCACACAATATAATACACATAACTTGTTCATGAAATTTGTCCATACTATAACTTAATGTTATTTACCAAATTATACATATTTCTTCGGTAAGGTGCCCTTAAAGAAATTGTACTTTGAAATTCTCTTTTACCCAGTTTAATTTAGCATCCAAATGAATAATAATTGAAATAATGTATATTTTTAACGTTTTCCTCCTTACATTCTTTGACAAGAACTAAGTCTATTTATCTGTAATAACTTCTATTTTTGTAAATTTTCGTTGGTAAATGAATCAATTGTTCTGCTTCAGTTCGCATTGAATACTTCCATATTTGAGTCTTAAATATATACTGTGTTTAAATTTAGTGGCATCTCAGCAGAATATAAGGCTCTATAATGCAAATAATGCATTGCAGAAAAACTTTTAAAGATAAACTGTTCAAATAAATGCAAAGATTGGATACAAAAAGAAAAAATATATATGGTAAAGATGTAGAACGTCAGTAAAATATTAAAAAAAATTACAATTTAAAGGTTAAAAATATAAAATCTTTAAAATATATGATCACAATAGGTTACAGACTTCTGTTCTCTTTCTCACAACAGAAGCTTTTTTCCGTCAATACCTTTTAGGCATTCTGCTCAAAGACAACGTAAAGTACCTCATCGAACCTTCGGTACTTTGTTCTGCTGTCTCCCGAGAAATTGTGATCCTGTCGCAGAATTGAAACAGTGGATTTTGGATTAAATGAATAACTCAAACACAATGTGTGAAAGATGAAAATTTATGAACTTAATTAGTAAAGAAAAATATATGATGCAGCAGCAGAGAGGGTGAACAGACTAATTCGAAACGTCACCCTTTTTGATTACTGTTATAAGTATGATGTGACCCTTGGTGCTGTATCAGATTTCAGCCTGTTAGTAGAGACATTTGGCCAGAATATTAATCACAGCATTCTGGATAGTTGATACCATAGACTGTCAACACCTTCAGCCTCTGTTGTTTATCTTCCCAGGGCTATCTGAGCTTGGACTTCTTGACTTCTGATAAGGCACAGGTGTTAAATTAATTATAATCCATTATCTGTAGCTTTTTCTAAAACCATAGCAGAGTGGTATAGCAGTTAGTTAAGTTATGGGCTTGGTACTGTAAGGAACACTGGAATTGTTTGTATCTAGTTTTTGTGAAAGATTTTAGCTTGATTTTACATAAAGTTTAAGGACCCTTACTTGGTGTTTGTGTGTCCTTTGGAACCCGAATGTAACATTTTGGTGGCAGCGGTACGGATTCCAATACTTCTGTGTGAATTATTTGGAATTATTCAATACGTTGGAATTAGCAGTGTCTGGTGGTACTGTGTGTATAACCTACGGTTGTTAATTGCTAAATGCAAAGTGTGTATCACTGTAACGAGTGTACACGTATAAGCCCAGAAATTCTTAGAAAAGAAAAAGTAGTCCAGTGGCTGTGAATACAGTGATAGAACTTACAGTACGTATAGTTTGTCATTATGTCGGTTGCTGATAATGTAGAAGTTGAGGGAGCAATGATTGCTTCAGGACGACCAAGAAGAAAAGCGGCAACACATAATTTGATGGAGTTTACAGATAGTGAGATTCCGGAGTATGAAGAGGAAATTAACCTTGAGCACATGCAACCACCCAAGGAAACAAAGCGCAAACCTAGTGCAAAGAAGAATGAAAGAGAATTGGAGTTAAGACAGAAGGAGTTTGAATGGGAAATGGAAAGAGAAAAATTAAGATTAGAAATGAAGCGTTTGGAAATTGAGTTAGAAAGAGTAAAACGTGACGGAAAAAGTATCTTCAATGCCATTTAAAGTAAAGTTACAGGCATATGACCATGAACGAGGAGAAGATATTGTCACTTTCCTAGCAGAATTTGAAACAGTTGCAAAACATGCTAAGTGGTCTGACGAGCTGAAAGTACTGCAGCTAAGAACTCTTTTGACAGGTGAGGCTAGATATGTTGCAACTCAAGCTTGTGGTGATTATCTGGAACTCCGGAAAGGACTGATTGATGGTTTTGGAAGGAGACCGCATGAACATTTCACTGCGTTGGTGAGCATGAAGAAGGGGAGTACAGAGACGTATCGTGGTCTGATGGCCAGAATTGATCAGCACATAAAGCGTTTTTTGGATGATCGTGACCCAGTTATTTGTCTCCGTGAGGAATTTTTCCTGAAAGCCTTGCCACAAGATCAAGCACAGTGGATTAGGAGGAACAAGGGCTCTAGTCCAGTTGTTGAGGCTGCGGAAGATTATATTCCCACCAATATACAACAACAATGGCAGAAAAATATGTTTCGTCCGAACATAAATGGGAATAGTAACAGGGGTATTCAGAACTTACAGCAGCAAGCGAAAGTAACATCAACGAATTACCTGTCCACACGTAAGAATATGCAGTGCTATCGATGCAGGCAGTGGGGACATATTGCAAGTAAGTGTCCAACAGATGACATGAAACATCGTGGTAACCCAGCAACTTGTTTCGTTAGGCCAACAATTGGTGAAAGGCTTATTTCGGAAACAGGATGTGTAAATGGGCGTGAGATCATGTTTGTGAAGGACACTGGCTCCGATATGACCTTAATAAGAGAAGATCTCGTTGACGAGAGTTGCAAGCTGGAGGGGCACCAAGTTACGTTATATACAGCAGTGGGTCAGCCATTTACCGCACAGTTGGCAGTGGTAAATATCAACACAACGTATTATAAGGGACCAGCACAAGTGGGTCTTGTTCCAAATTTAGCCGCTGAAGCCCTATTAGGGATGGATATACTTAGTAAGAAAGGGTCATTTGTTGTTACGAGGTCGATGGCAAAAGGACTCGATGATGAGAGGACGGTAGAAAATACTCACCAATGTGAGGATGAGAGTAAAAATGAAGTTGTCAACGACAGCATCGAGCAAGCAGATACTGATCAGCATGATGACATTGAATTTGACACACTTTCAACAATGAATGCGGACATGTTGTCAAATCTACAGATTGCAGATATTTCACTGAAAATTATTAGATATAAGTCCTTTGCTACGCGGGAAGAGGCTGAGGAGGAGCCAATGGCATTCTTCTGGGAGAATGCTATTTTGCGGCGGAAATGGCAATCTGGTGATGGTTCGCGTGGAGGGGAGCAGATTGTTGTACCAGAAGGATTAAGAAAAATGGTAATGGAGCTGGCACACGATCGACCCCTTGCAGGTCACTTGGGTTTGGAGAAAACAAAAGAGAGGATTCTCCAATCATTCTTTTGGCCGGGAGTGTTTTCTGATGTAAAAAGATATTGTACATCGTGTCATGAATGTCAGATAACAGCAAAACGTACTGCAGGTGAGAAAGCCCCAATGGTTTGTCCACCGGTAATAACAGAACCGTTTTTGAAAATTGCAATGGATATTGTAGGACCGTTATCTAGAACGAAGTCTGGACACAAATATATTCTGACAGTGATTGATGATGCAACCAGATATCCTGAAGCTTTTCCTCTAAAGGATATGGAGGCAACGAGTGTAGCTAGTGCACTAATTGAACTGTTTAACCGTGTTGGTTTTCCAAGGGTCATATTAACAGACAAAGGGACCAACTTCACTAGCACCTTATTGAAACAGTTGCATGAACTAGTGGGTATCCGTGGAGTTACAACAACGCCTTATCACCCACAAGCGAATGGAAAGGTAGTAAGTTTTAACAGGACGTTAACGTCAATGTTGCGGAAGTTCTGTACAGACAACAAGAAAGAATGGTATGAGATGTTACCATTTTTGCTGTTTGCATACTGCGAGGTCCCACATGAGGAAACTGGATTTGCACCATTTGCGATGTTGTATGGATGGCCAGTTAGGGGGTCAATGCAGATTTTACAAGGCATATTTACAGGAGAGGAGAATGTAAGGAAGTCAACTGTGGAGCATGTTGTGAAAATGCATGAGAAATTGGCTGACATCGGAGCTCTTGTCAAAGATAATCTGTTGGATCGCCCAAAGAAAATCAAGGCACTGTATGATCGTCACGCAAAAACACGAGAATTTAGTCCATGGAGTTCGACTTGTGTACTAGTTGACAAGAAAGATGGAACTCTTCGGTCATGTGTAGATTGCCGCAATCTTAATACTTTCACGTTATTCGATGCGTATCCAGTACCACGGATAGACGATCTACCGGTATTTGAGAAGATTGGTTATGGAAGACACCCGAGTCAGATAGAGGGTTCTGCTTGTTTTAATCACAAGGAATTTATGTGGATATAGACAGTAACCAATTTGTTGGATTTCCCCTATTCTGGATGATCACTGATGGAATTCAAAACTCTTTTACAGAAGTTAATTGTAGTGACTCTAAGCTTTATGCTTGTTAGTAATAATATAAGCATTATGCAAGTTTTATCATTTTTCTGATGTATAAAATTGTATTGTATCGAAAACATAAAAAGTTTCCTCTTAAGAAGGGAGGTGTTATAAGTATGATGTGACCCTTGGTGCTGTATCAGATTTCAGCCTGTTAGTAGAGACATTTGGCCAGAATATTAATCACAGCATTCTGGATAGTTGATACCATAGACTGTCAACACCTTCAGCCTCTGTTGTTTATCTTCCCAGGGCTATCTGAGCTTGGACTTCTTGACTTCTGATAAGGCACAGGTGTTAAATTAATTATAATCCATTATCTGTAGCTTTTTCTAAAACCATAGCAGAGTGGTATAGCAGTTAGTTAAGTTATGGGCTTGGTACTGTAAGGAACACTGGAATTGTTTGTATCTAGTTTTTGTGAAAGATTTTAGCTTGATTTTACATAAAGTTTAAGGACCCTTACTTGGTGTTTGTGTGTCCTTTGGAACCCGAATGTAACAATTACCAAATCGACTAATGGTGACTCACATAGAAGTCAGTTGAATGACTACACCTAGATTGACCCAAACAAATGTTGTAGTCGACCCACTCTGCTGCTCTTTCCATGTGTTAAATTGTCAATCTGATGATAAAAAAAATCTTGTCTATAAATCAAACAAAATGAATAATTCAGACAAACGATCAATCTGAGACTTTTTTGAACTTTGAGTAATATTCTTCCTTGATGCTGCTACAAATTAGCCAAATATTTTATCGATACATGTAATTAACTTTGGAGGGGTTTCTTTTCTAGGTATCAAAACCCCTTCTTCGATCCTACGACGGTAATACACCATCAAAGTTCTGTATTTATCTCCACCACATTCATTACAAATCCGATATTGTCCTCGAACGCCAACATTGCATCCAACACAATGTCGAGGATCAGCATGTGGATTTTTTGATAAAATATATTTATGTTTCTTTCAGTATTCTCCACGGCATTTTTTATTACATTTATCTGTGCTTCCTTGACGCAGCCATGTACAATTTTTCATATATCAAAAAGTATCTATTTAATTTAGTGAGAGGATATCGTTATTTTGTCAATCTGCTGCTACAAATTAGCCAAATATTTGATCGATACCTACACGATATCTTGTCCTGGGATTATGCAGATTTATTGTTATAAAATCATACGGTGTTATTTGCGCACTTGAAAAGAAATTTCTGAATTTATTTATGTCTGATGAATATTTCTTAGCGTTTGTGTATCTATTCCATTAAATACAGCTAAAATATTACAATTATCTCTGATTACTTTCGGAATTTATGTATACCGCTGAGTTACTTATAACATCAGTATTTTTATGTCTTCCTCGAGAAAATATTCTTGCAGGATTTGATTGTTTATCTAGCATTACGTCATCATATACAACTAAATTATTAACGAATCCATCGAGATCATCGACAGATGGTGCTTCATCAATATCGGTTATAAGATCAATAATATCATCACCGCTCAGCAATCGTGCATTTTCATTCAATTCATTAAGTACTTCGTAGCATCTCTGATCATCTACAGATGGTGCTATTAAATACAATTTATTCCATTTCAACCATCTCATTATCAAATTAAGTAATAGCTGTGTTTTACCAGATCCAGACGGGCCAATAAGTATCATTCTGATCGAATTTGGCAACGCTGTATGATGTTTTACCTGTTCTTGTTTTCGTGTTGCTGAAAAATCAATTACATTTATATTGTTTACTCCAACTACTGATTTATCTACGGTTACAACAAAAACTAAAAAAAATAGCATACATTGGAAAATGTTCCGTATGTGGCAGAAAGAAATTTTCCTTTTTACCAAATAAAACCGGTGGTGACATTGCAACATTAATGTAAAAATTTCCAGGAACTCCGTGGGCTAAATATCCTGGAGAAAAACATCTTCCAGGATATAATTAATGCGGTCCTGGCACTTGAAATTAAATCAGATTTGATGAACAAGATCAACCAAAATCCGGTAAATATCCCGTAAATGCAATCGATAAAGCGTGTCAGGTTCATGATGTAGCTTATTAAAGTAAATATCTAGAACAACGACATATCGCAGATGTGAAATTTATTCATGTATTGAATTCCATAAAAAATAAAAATTTCAAGGAAGGATTAGCCAATTGGTTGGTAAAATCTGCGATGAAAACCAAATTAGCAATAGGTGCTGGGTAAATAATTATAATGCAATCAATTTATTACAGCCCAAGAGGACACTGGAAAGGTAGAGCAGCAATCGATAAACTCGTTAATGCAGCAAATGTCACACGCTCTACCGCCGCAGCGTGGTTAGCAGGACAAGCAATATGGCAAATTTATCTACCACCGCCTAAACGAATCGAATACGCACATTTTGATGTTAATGTTCCTAATGAAGTTCATCAGGCTGATATTCTGCTTTTACCTCATGATCGTATACGTAGAGTAACATTTAAATACGCATTAACCGTTGTTGATGTTGCAAGTAGATATAAAGAAGCAGAACCACTATCAACTAAAATAGCTACTGAAGTTGCATCTGCCTTCGAACGAATTTATAGACGAGGACCCTTGCGATGGCCACAACTATTACAAGTTGATCCTGGCAAAGAATTTCTTGGTGCAGTATCATCATTAATGAAGTGACATCATGTTAAAATACGACGATGACATACTGAAATTCATCGTGATCGAGCGATCGTAGAACGATTTAATCGAACACTTGCTGAAAGATTATTTGGATATCAATACGCGAAGGAATTCATTCATGATACAAGAGCTCGTGAATGGGTTGCAAGATTACCAAGTGTGATAGCTGCATTAAACAATGAGGTTACTCGAACAACTGCCATGAAACCTATTAATGCGATTACAAGGAAATATATACCAATACAGCATAATGTTCCACCGCATCCAATATTAGGTAATGTCATCGTCAGGTATTTGTACGAACCCAGTGAACTTGAAAGGAGGAAAAAAACGAGCGACAGATCCTATTTGGAGTATTACTACACACAAGATATCCAGCGTGGTACGATCCACATGTAGACCTGCATTCTATAGATTAGATTCAACTGCTCCTCAACGTGGATTTACACGTGAACAATAACAATAAGGTAATTCCCGAGGATACACAATTACCACCACATTCACTTAACTAGCACCTCTACGCCGATTACATTCAAGACAAGTTAACATCACATTATCACGTGACCAAGACTGTTATCTTTTCTATCTACGGTAAATTGTCGGGGATTTTTACTCGAGTATTGCCACAGCATTATACAATTACCGCTTGCACAGTGATTATCCTGTTGTTGCTTCCATGTTATGATAAATTGCACGTCCAGATCGAAGTCGCGTTTATTTTTTTTTTATCACATTGTTTATAGCTATCTATTTTTTTTCCTTACTATACCGTCAATATAATTCACAATTATACCTAACTTAGTTCCATTTGATAAGAAAGCTGTATCCCGACTTCTAAATGTATTTCTTTTCGTTGTATCAGCGATTATAAAATATAATTCAGCATCGTCGATGATCAGTCTTGTACAATGTCGTTTATGATCGTATGATCGTCCTTGGGTAAATTTACCTATGTCAAGATCTTTTGCAATTTTATTTTCAATGTCGGTTTTATCAGGATTTTCTTCATCAGAATATTCCTTTTGTTGTGGTAACGAAACTTCGGTCTGCATTCGGTATGATATAATCGCTTCACTGACAATCAACGACGTCAATATTAAACAATCAAGCATATATCGTAACAGTACTATTGGAGCCCACTTCTTTTCTGAAAAATGTCTACTGAACCAAACATAACAAATCGGATGAAGGTTTTCTGTAAACTCGAATGATTCAATACAAGCGAATCCAGTAATATCAAAATCAGGTAATGGTCCATTTATTGATACTCGCGTCATCTCGTGTGTCGGGTGACCGAATCTTTTAAAATACCCAGAACACTCTCCGTATCCCAGAAAACTTCCCGGATAGCATGCAACCATACCAACCGAGATAACATCTTTACGCGAGTATTTACGGTTCCACAGTCCACCGTGACCATATTCAATACAACCTAATATTATATCATCAACAAAATCAAACCGAGTTGGTTTCCAGGAATTTCTCTCTCTAGCAAAATGAGCTGCAACCGATGGAACAGTAAAACATTCACCGAGTAATTTTTCGTCAGGCGTATATTTTCTCATTTTTTCGTGGAGTGATTCTGTTCGATAAATATCACCATTTGGTATTACAAACTGATTGGATTCATCTTCAGAACTAAACAACCACACGGATACAGGATCGTTTTTACTTATTTCGTTAATAAAGTCAAACATATCACCGTTATATAAATTAACCGTCATCTTGCGTGGAAACACTGTTACTGCATTAGTCCACGCATGCGCATTATGATCAACAATTTCGATTGAAGCTCCCTTTGATTCAAATTTTGATTCGTATAAGATCTCTCCTGTTATCATTTTTACTGTTATAGGGAATTTCAATTTCTTTCCTAGTTCAGCAATATCTTTGGTAGATGCTCAGGTAAATTTGACTATTTCTGCCCACGAATGTATTATATTACGTCGGTTATCCCTTAACCCCTTCCCACGAGTCGAAACAGTGAAATGTTCTGCTATTCGTTCGGTCACACAATTTATCTTCGAGAATTTCATCGGCTTTACATTATCAATGTTAGGTTTCTCAAGCGGATATATCCCATAGATAACCGCTGTTACAGGATAAGATCTTTCGTAATATATTTTATCAATACCGGTCAACATCCCTGGTTTGGAACTTTTACTCAGTATGGCAGTTTCTTCCTTATGAAGGACAGGATCACGTTTATCACGAATAATCCAATTGTCTGTATCTGATAGTACGATAAATTATATTTTTAAAATATATTTTCTATCGTCCAGGTAGTTAATGATCAGCGCTGCTCGTTTGTCATTCATCGTAGCATCTATATTTTTAGTGTCGCTTATAATCTTAAACGTCAACCACACATGAGATGCTTTTCTCTGAAATACTTTTTTGGCGTCATGTATTTTATTGATCAAAATGTTATCTGTCGGATCAACCAGATCTCGCATCGGCACAGTGAATATTCTGTCAAGATTAAATTTTTTATTTTTAGAAAGCTCGATCTTGGATAATCTCTCGAAGTCCTCCATCATTATAATTAAAAAATGTATTTAAATTTAAAAATATTGCATATATATCATGATTAAAACAAGAAATCTCTGCAAGTGGTTGATGATCGGTTCTGTTACTCCTTTTTACAGATCCTGCGTAAACGAATTCTGCTGAATCCACTCGCAACGTGTCCAAGATGGAAGTTTAGGACCAAAACCGTGTTTACAATGTGGTGTTGGAGTACGAGGGTAAACACGCTTGTGTGTGCAATGTGGTGGTAAAAGATACAGATAACTGAAACGATATTATGATACAAAAATTAATGAGAGCGACAGGATTATAAAAAACCCGGAAGATTATCTGATTAGATTTCAAAGTAAAGATCAAGGCAAATAACGATTTAAACAAAAGATATTTATATATAATGGAACAAAAGGAATTCATGAGACATCCTATCATAACGAACTACGAAGCAAATCGTGATGGTGTTATCAGGAATTGTCGACTAAAGAAACCAGTTAGTAATTTTATTAATACTGGTTATCTCAAGTTTCGTACTCGAAATAAAATATATTTTGTCATAGATTTGTGTTCGAGTGTTTCCGTGAGGTGATCAAAACTGGTCTTGTCATAGATCATATTGATGGAGTTAAGAAAAACAATTCCCTGGATAATCTGAGAGCTATCACACAGAGTCAGAATTATATATACGGTAATACTGGTAGATGTAAAACAATAGGAAAACGAACGATAAAATCTGTAAATACAGAGACAGATGAAGAAATAATATTTCCATCAATGAATACTGCTCAAAGATATTTTGATATTTAATCAAAAGCAATATATTATGTCGCAGAAAATATTACCAAATCTATTCTCTCAAAAAAAATAAAAACAAAAAAAATTACATTTCAATACTGTTGAAGGGAGACTGTCTCTCTGTAGTTATGTTGCTTATATTACTTTACTATTTCAATATATTTATATTTTGTGGATATTTTCAGTAAAATATATTATGATGTTCAGTATTTAAAAAAAAAGGTGCCATCTCTCTCAGTTCATATACTAAATGCACTGAAAATGGGAGATAACTCCATATTACTGATTTCTCCGTAGATCGTGACTTATTTTGTCGCTGTATTTAACTAATCAACCAGCTACGTCCTAATTAATATCAGTGAAGTAACATAATCAGATAATAGTTTCAAATGAGTAGAAGAAATTTATTGTTTCTCACTTACAAACAGAACTGAAGCAGAAATAACATCACGTAGTGTATAATGCAAAAAGTTATTTTTAGATTCGTTACAACGTACATGTATTTAAAACTAAATTTATCGGAAAAACACACGTTCTGTCTGTGAAAATATATAATTTCAGATGACAACATACAATAACCATTTTCACAAATCTACACACAAACAGCAGTAATATGTGCTACGGCCAACTTTGATACACAAAGTTTCGAGGAAAGATGCCCAAGTCACAGTTCTATGTAGATAACTATTGTATTCAAATATTCATGACCTCGAAATTCAAAATTCGAAAAAATCAAAAATTGAAATTAAAAAAATTCAAAATTCAAAAATTGAAATTTAACAGAATTGTATACACACATCTCACCATGATTCGAATCATGGTGGGCGATCGTTTTACTCACCCGGCTTTGATATCCGGGGGGGGGGGGGTGAGGTGTACATAATCAGTAGAAAGGTCATCGTAATACGTAATTCGTATTATATTAATGCTGTGCTTAATTAAGATTATATGTTTCATGTGTCTTAGACCTGCAAGGACACGGTGGTGACCTTGGGGTTCAAAGGTTGTGTCCTGTGCTTAATATGACTTACACCTACAAGGGCACGGTGATGACCTTGGGGTTAAAGGATGTGCTGTGTCTAATATGCCTTAGACCTGCAAGAACACGGTGGTGACCTTGGGGTTAAAGGTTGTGCTATGCTTAATATGCCCTAGACCTGTAAGGACACGGTGGTGACCTTGGGGTTAAAGGTCATATTTTTTAATTTAAATATATATGTTATATATATATGAACATCGAAAATATTAATGCTATAATATCTGCAGTAAAAAAATAAAAAAAAATGTAAAGATAAATATACAACTCGATCCAGAAAAAAATTTGTAATATTGAGTAAATCCAACAATGAAATCTTGAAGGTGGTTATACACTTTCAACGGAATATTGGCTGATAAAGAACATACAGTCTATAATGTTCCAGTCCTTATCGACGGTAAAATATACAGATGTAGATAAGTTTGTACCACTTTCTATTACAGCAGAAAATATTAAATCAAAACTGTCTCACGAATATGAAACAGATAAAATTATTAACACACTTGTGAGATAACTTAAAAAGATTATAAATGAAAACACTGTTACCGATGACAGCTTGGATTAATTCCTTTACAGTTCTGTTGTTTTATTCTGTTATATCTTTTTTTATTCTGTTACAATATCTTTTTTATTCTGTTATATTTTTTTATTCTGTTATATCTTTTTTATTCTGTTATAATATCTTTTTTTATTCTGTTATATTTTTTAATATCTGTTATATCTTTTTTATTCTGTTATAAAATATATATTTTCTTCAGATTTTGTACTTTTTGATGAAATGTCATCTTTTTTGTAACCCATTTTAGTCGAAATTACATAGAAAAAGCTATCAAAATTGTTATATTTGTAGGGAAAAACCCCGAGGCATTCTCTAAACGATTTATCGATAAATCGGTAATTTTGCTCATAAATTAACTAAAATCGGATATATTTCTACGAAAATATACACAAAAAAAACAGACAAAAAAAGTTGAAAGTTTGATAACTACCATCAATTACATCTCATACAAGATTAACTGCAATCGTTGAGGTTATATTTACAATCTCTGGTGAAATATGTCTGCCTTCAGCATCTGGATCATTGTTAAATCTGAGAACATCATCAGGATGTGGTGGAGTTTCAGGCCACCCTAGAACAGTTTTTATCGATGATCGATAAATATCTACGACGTAATCGGGAGATTTTACTTCAATCACAGATGATAATGTTAGTTCGTGAACAGTAATAGTTATTTTTTTTATTCATTTTTGTAGAATTCTTCGTTGATTTGTTCAATCTGATAACTTCCTCTGGGGATATAAACAACAAAGAAATCTGGGGTTCCATCCGGTTTATTTTTGTTTGCAAGTACAAGCGAATTATTTGGAGGTAATCCACCAAACAGTTCAGATCTGATATTTGGCCAACTATGATATACTCGCAGTTGTGCAATTGCAATCTCCCTTGCTGAAATTGCAGTTGGAATATTAATATTGAATTCAGGATTGGTTGTGCTCACTGACATCATAGTGGTTTTCACCGGTGTTGTGTTCGTGGCAATCTGTTGTAATAGTTCTTGTGCTGACATTTATCTGTTTATCTGTAACTTTAATGGGTGTAGATTCTATCACAGTCTTTGCTTCGGAGAATATTTTAGTTATTAATGCGAACTCAGAATCGGATATTGAAGCATCGTTGAGTCTTTCAGATATTAACTGAGACAGTTTAGAATACGACGCCGTTGCCACGTGTAACTTCACCGCATAATCGGATACCTTTTCATTCGTGCACGTTGATATTTCTTTTGCGATTATATTAAAAACTCCAGCGATCGCAGTTGACGCTGAAACACAGATCGTTATGACCGCAGGTGATGTCATTGTTACCGCGGATAATAAAAGACCGGCTCCAGCAACATCCGCGGAGACTGCGTATACAATTATATCAATGACAATTACACGTCTTTGATATTTTTTTACTTTTATGCTGTTAGTATCAACGATATATTTTAATTTATCTTGCCACTCACGCGCTTGATTGTATCTGTAGTCCATATTATTTACGCTGTAATCAATTGAGGTGTTTCGGCAACAAATTCCAAACACCACCAGATCGTTGCTGCAGTTAAGTTTTTGTCGGATGCAACCAGGATAAATGTTTCTTCGTCTCCACGGTTTAATATAACAGACATTGTTCCAGAAAACTTGTATGTTGAGTTACGCCATGGATATGTGGTAAATATCTCGAAATTTGCACTACTAAACACAGACAATCTGTACACGCCAGTAACTTCCGCGGTATGTTTGATAGTATCATTTTGTTGAGACCATGTTGCTGATGATATTGTGTATACGACGTTGTTAATCCGCCTGTGGAGAATTTTACCCTGATATTTTTCAAGGAGATCAATTTTATTAATAATATCACGAGCATCACTTACAATATGTTCTTTTGTTTTCTTAATCGTATCGACTGATGTTTTATTATCAGAAAGTTTCGTATTAACGATTAATGGTTTTCCGAAGAACCCATCTGCAATTTCATCGATCTTTCTGAAATTTCTACAGAGATTTGTAAACGCACCTACGTGAACGTCATACTCGGCTCTCAGCATAGATAATTTTCCGTCTACGGTATTGTGATCGTTTATGTTAAGATTGTATTTGGTTTTTAACGTGGATAATGTACTACTAACGGCATCATGTTCGGTTTTTACCGTAGATAATTTACCATCAACAGTGTCAACATATCTTTTGTTGCCACATCTTCATCTGATGTTGGATCTCTCAAGACAGTTATTTTATTTCCTTTCATGGAAAGTTCCCCTGTTAATACAAAACCTGACGGTGATAATCGTTTTTGAACATGTTTTATAATTTCACTCCTGATATATTCTATCGATATTCCTGAATCTCGTATTTTACCGTTGTCGGTAAATACCGGAATAGTATCCATATCAGCGCCAAGAACCCCACGAACTATATCATTCCACTTAATATTACTTGTTTTCAAAACACCGTGTTTGTCCTGAAAAATAAAAACTTCGTCTCGGTCAACCCCAGCTAGTTTCATCATAATATCAGCAAGGTCATCTCGTGTTGCATAGTTTGATGCGTCGAAATCTTTATCGGTTCCTTTCTCCATTTTTCTGATCAAAGATCTTCCGTAAATATCGACCATTATATATGTGTACAATTTTAAATACCTGTCCAACGATTACTTGTGTATTCATGTACAACTTTATGAGTTGGTTTAGTTGATTTTGATATCGCATCAAGTACATCGATGGATTCACGACCACATATCGGTGGGTCTGTCATTGTCTGTGTCGGTAACGTTGAATACCAAGTTCTGGCAGGCAATTGATTAATATAATTTAAAACTCAACTGGTGGTGTTAGTCCGTACGAATCAAAATAAACAATTCCACGTGGATCAATCGCATATGCAACCCAGTGAGTTCCTGGACCGGAATTCGAATCGAGATTGATGATACCGGTTTCAACACTCCTCTAAAATGTTTTATTTTTAATTTTTAGCATGTATCAGATCAAAATTTGACATTGGTGTTATTATATTCCTGAAAGTCTCAGTCCCTTTCCTAGATAAGTTCCCGGAAGTCTGAGACCGTGTCCCTTTTTATACCCTTTTCCTGTTGCTTTCTTTAATGCCATTTGGCGGTTCCAACAGCACTTAACGCAGCCGCTTTTGCAACTGCAGATGCGGCCGCAGCAATTAATGTTGGTATTGCTGCAAGAAGTGGAAATATACCTCCTGATTTAATCATATCTTTGATGGCACTTGGAGAAAATTCAAGTCGAACTCCAGTTTTGATACCAGAGCTTTATTGAAACGTTTAAGCTGAGTACCGGTTAACGATAATTTGTTTGGACCACTACTCATTTCTTTTTGCTTTAATGTTATTTTTGCCCCACATTGATTTGCGTTTTTTTGATTGTAATTTTATTTATCTGACCTTCAGAGTTGCGTTAACATGACTATACGACATTTTTATATTTACTTGATTCATTTTAATTACATGTTCTCTATGGATGCATCAACGACTCGCATTCGTCCACCAATACCTTCGAGTAATACTGTTCTGTTGTTAAGTATAACAGCAATCGCGCTGAAACCAGCAGGAACAACAGGTGGACCTGCAGCACCAGCAGGAAAAATACCTAAATTAGCTCGAAAATATATATCAACAACAGATTGTCTGTATAAATCTAAATGTTCCAGTGAAAAGTAACAGATCGGATATAATGTTGTAAAATCTTTTCGTGATATTTGCAAACGGATATCTACATTTAGATCACGCCCCATAAATGACATTAAACGATGATATGCACGTGAAACAGTATTATGTTAAAAATTTAAGTTTATATCTTCGGCAGGTTCTTGATGTCTACTTATTCTTAAACTAACCTCGGCAACGTCAAGTGTGTGAAATATCATCATACTTTTTTTCTGATTATTTACTCGTGCATTTGCCTAAAGTGTGATAAAAATATCTCATGGTACTGAAACTACCTGTTGTGCTGATATATGCCATGTAAATTGACTAGCACCATTACCTTGAGTACTATCTGTAGTCATTGTTTTCCACGATAGCAGTAATTTACCACCTTGATTCATGAAAGAAAGTAATTTATTTTCTTCTGTGATAGATGGAACCATTACCGGCATCCACAATAATAATTTTGCTATCGTTATTTTAGCTTCATCAATAACCCCATCGGCTCGCCAGACTGCATCATTGTCTGAATCTTTTCGGACAAGTACTATAGTGTGTTTATCACCAAATATAACCTTTCTAACATCTCTGCAAAATCCAAAAATATAAGATAGCGGAATTACACATTAAAATTCTCCATTAGCGTTCAACATTGACTTACGTGCTGCAAATCCAAGATTAAAATTGTTATTTCTTGATAATACCGCATTTACGTCTGCGAGTCCACCTGCGGCTCCTACATTACCAGTAGTTAAATCTGCGTAATCTGCATGATCGGTTATATCCTTTGCAAACATCATCGATGGACCAGCTGATCTTGAATAATCATCAGAGTATCTTGCTAGACCAAGTATCGTCGTAGCAACATCAACATGTTGCAGACATGATTCGATATGTTTTCCATCGATGATGTATGTGGCATTACCGAATAATGTCATAATGCCATTATTGACAAAAGCAATTTTAGTAGCAGCTTCATAATTTGTATCATCTACTTTTATAAGTCGACCTTCGACTTCGATAAATGCTTCAGCGGGTAAGAAATACCGAATTGTATCTTGTACTTGTAATTCTATTCTTCCACGTTGATTTGGTTGTACTGCATCGTAAGAATAATATTGATAATCGCGTAGGGAATCATTTTTACGAACTGGTTACCCCATATCCAACGCTGTATCAATTTCATGCTTAAACATTTTATTGTAATTACTATGATCTAAATTAAAATTATCTACGAAGACCACTTCCTGCTATCAGACTAGCGGTTATGTTATCTTCTTTTTCTTTTAACGATGCATCAGCCACATCCATTAATCTTTGGGTTGCGGCCTGATTTATTATTTTACTTTCATTTGCAGGCATGACTTCAGTAGATGGTAATTTCAGTTGTTTTTTTCGTCGCAATAACCGTAAAATTCTGTCCTTGACCGCAGAAAACGCTTTACCGGAAAGATCACCGATTGCGCTAGGAGCTTTGTCGCGAATAACATCGATAGCTTTCATTGATAGTTGTTTTGCAATTGGCATTTGCTTTTGGGGCGATCCTGGTAAATAAACCCCGAACAACATCACCAAGTCCATCTCCGTAGGTTATTTCATAAACTGGTAATCGTGAGATTACTACTCTGAGCATTCTTGGTCTACGATACATATTGTGTACGATCATTTTATTTGATCATTCACCATGATCTAAATTATGTATCAAGGGATTTAGTCATCTGTAATTTCATGGATAAATTCCCGATAGGTATTGATGTCCATGATACCACCGGTAAAGAATCGTCGACAGATATCAGAGATTTCGTTGATAATTTCATGAGAAGTATTTCCAGCGCGTTTTCCTCCTATGAGGATTTCTAGTTTATCCACGTCGGCGATAAAGCTGTCAAGGCAGGTGATAGGATCATTTCCCAAACCACTAACTGTAGTAGCAACAGAAGAGTCATCACCAGGATCTTTTTTTCTTTTTACTTGGAGAAAGTAAACTACCCAACCATCTAGTCTTTTCTTGAATCTTTTCTTTCATCGGTCTCTTTTTTTTTTCTATTTCTGTCTGTTCCTTTTTTTCTTCTGTCTGTTTCTTTTTTTTTTTTCTTTTTTCTCTATTTTTCTAGGTTTTTCAGATTGATGTAGAGAAAATTGTTGTTGTTCGATTTGCTGCAGAGGTGTAGGAAGTTGATACTGAGGAGGCTGTTCCGGAGATGGAGAATGCCGATGCTGAAAGGGGGGTCGTAATCCACGAAGTTTATCTTTTACTTCTCCAAAAATGATATTATATTTTGTATCGTTATGTCTAACTTGTTCTTTGTCGTAGTGTATACGATATATCCATTTAAGAATATTATCATCATTTGCACTAATACCAGGTATTAAAACCTTTTCCTTTTGCATGAGAGCTTCTAACATCAAAATCTTCATCTTCAGTTTCCTTGATTCTCCTAACGAAATCTTCTGTAAAATTTTTGATTATTTTAATATTTCCCTTACACCCTTACAAACAGTCAATCAGTAAATCGTTGGATGAAATAAAATATTGAGTTGACAAACTTGTACAATTCAGTTATCAGAACTTTATCTTTATTTTTGGCACTGCAATGTGTCACGGACATTGTTTTAAGCATGAGATCTACCGTTTTTAGAATAAATACAAAAAGTATTTCAAAAATGACGCGAGTGATCTTGCACTGTAACTTTGAAATAAAAAAACCACAACCAAAACACTTTCGGAAGAATTGTAACAATGTAACAATGATTGACGTGAGTAACATTGCATTTTATGACCCTGCCTATGGCTAACTTCGAATTTTAAATCAAAACACACATCTTAGACTGTCGATAGAACAAAGCATATTTTGCTACTGCTTTTTATTCCCTTCGACTTAGATTTGTTACAGCTTGGCAACATTGTTTGTATCGTGTGCTGAAAACACAGGACATCCCTTAAATTTGAGATATGTTAAGAAGTCAGTCGACAATAAATATCATAATACCTTTTTATTAAATTGATGAATGAATGAAAACAATGAACATATTTCACATATAATGTATAATGTTCTTAATTATCCTTGTTTTGTTTTCCTTTCCTTCCTATAGGAGATTGTGTGATTTTAATTTCCTTCCCTTCTGTTTTGATAGGAGATTGTGTGGTTTGTTTTCAAGGCCACTCATATGCCTCGAAAAGATATTAGCTTTCTTTTCCTCCATTTTCCCCTTGTCGCTCTACAGTACCCTTTACAAATCATATTCCCCATGTTCAATAATCCCTTGACGCTAGATAGGCCCAAATAGTTCTCATGTTCAATTCCCCTTGACGCTAGATAGGCCCACCATGTTCAATTCCCCTTGACGCTAGATAGGCCCAAATAGTTCCCATGTTCAATTCCCCTTGATGATAGATAGGCCCACCATGTTCAGTTTCCCTTGACGCTAGATAGGCCCAAATAGTTCCCATGTTCAATTTCCCTTGTCGCTAGATAGACTCACCATGTTCAATTTCCCTTGTCGCTAGATAGGCCCAAATAGTTCCCATGTTAAATTCCCCTTGTCGCTAGATAGACCCACCATGTTAAATTCCCCTTGTCGCTAGATTAGCCCAAGCTGTTTTTGACTGGATTTTCCCTTGACGCTAGAGTGCCCCCTATAACTACTGGTCCCTGATCAATGTGTTTGTTTTGCTGATGTAATTGTAGATAATGGTGTGTTTTGTAGATAAATGATTCCTTCTCCACAATGTATTGATAGTAAGTAACATGGATTTGTTAGCATAAGTGTGTTGTTTTATATAAAACTTTGCTTTAGATTAGTACTAGCTTCACTTAAGATTGTTTGGTAGGTGATTCTCTCAATAAAGTTAAATGTCAGCCCAGCCCAGCCACACGTTATCGAGTTTTTTTCGCTATGATTGTTTTTCTCCAATTGAGGTCAGCCACTTGCAACATTGTTGCCGGTATCCAGTACCGTGACGTCATCATTCATATTGTCCTTATACAAGCCTAATATGTCCCTATACACTATACAGGACCAATATTCCCATGTTAAAGTTCCATTGTCCCTAAAATACTGGTCCTGTATCACCCATGTTAAATTCACATTGACCCCAAAGTTGCCCACAACCATTTTGGTATGTGAATCACTGTGAAAAACTATAACGTTCGAAGGGGAGTGACATATAACTTTATATAACGCCTGGCAGAGCGGGACATATAACTTTATATAACGCCTGGCGGACATTGTTGCCATTACATCGCTGTCACGCATACGTTTTCGCCTAACCGACCAAACGGTAATTTATTGGACACACGGAGTGAAGAATTGGCTATAAGTTTGTATGTGCGTGATAGATCCTGAACATCCTCACTCGGCCAATGACGAAAAACAAAAATCGCCATTTTTTATTTGTAGTTGTTATTATTACTGGTTTGTCATTTGGTTTTTCTTCCTTTGGGAGCGCTTTTTATTCCGCGGGAACCTTAATAGATTCCAATCCAATTTATTTAAGCCATATTGCACGTCCACTTGCAGCCGCTAGAGTTTCATATTGTGCAGACATTACTGATCATATTTTCTCAATGGAACTATATTAGCTATATCATGTTGTTTTTGTTAATCCGCCAATGACAATTCCATTTCGCGTTGGAGTAATTTGATAATCTCTATGTGAAAAGGATTTTTAAAGTAGCTTTAACAATTTTTCAGTCATATTGCTACGATGTCTGCAGTGTGACTGTTTATAGTTATGTCTAGCACTGGGGCATCATGCCGCAGACATGTAGGATGATGTCCCACCAAGTCACATTATTCTGACATTAGGTGGACCAGTCCTTTTGTTTGTTTGTTTCATTACGTTTAATGTAGCTTTAACAATTTTTCAGTCACATCGATACAATATTCTGTATCAAATTCAGCGTGTGAATTAACTTGACATTTGTGGTATGTTGCTGTTGTATTTTTTTTTTATATAGACACCACGAACATGACATGCTTCGTCAATCGAATTTACCGGAAATGCTCCTGTTAAGTCTAATATCAAGGCGCGATCCATGACCACCATAATTATATCCTGGAATTTTTTCTTCCCCAGTTACTTAGTCCATGGCATTTCATGTGCTTTAGCAATACCCCTGCCCGCTGTTACAACAGGAATACTCACAAAATTTTATTTTTGTGTGCATCATTTTACACATTTATCGCATGTTATTTTTCAGGTACCTGGACGTTGCGGCCCACCCAGTACATTTCGCCCCACTTCAATGGGCATTTCGCCCCACCTGGTACATGGACGTTCCGCCCCATGGACGTTTCGCCCATGGACATTTCCTCCCACATCAATGGACATTTCATTTCATACTTAATACATTCTCTCTCTCTCTCTCTCTCTCTCTCTCTCTCTCTCTCTCTCTCTCTCTCTCTCTCTCTCTCTCATTATGGAAATCTTAAGATCGACAAATATAACAGACAACAGATACTCTTCTTAGACGGAAATTTCAATAAAGACTTAATTAGACAGATTACAGACTACATTACAAAGACGATGTTTAGATGTGGACAAATAATTACGATTTAGAAATAGTGAAAAACTTTTCTTTCTTCTTTATACATACATATATATATATATATATATATATATATATATACTGGACAGAGAACCCAAATTCATGGGAAAATAAACCATTTCGAATGATTTTCAAGATTAAATAACTAAACTAAAAAAAGACGACCTAACTTGAGACGGGAGAAGTACAGCCAAAAATAGAAAAAAACAATCTACAGACCCCGACTCAAGATCAGTCGGACTATATAAAGATAAATATAGAAAGTAAAGTAAGACACAAAGAAAAACATATCTAAATAAAACACTTCACTTTACCGAAATTCAAAATTAAATAAAACTAAACGTATGTACTACCTTAAAAAAACGATGAACGTGATGACCAAATTAGAGGTAGAAATACTGAAATAAGACAACTGGTCAAATTCGAACGAAAAGGCTATCCTAATAAGAAAACAATGTATATATACATATATAGCACACAGACAAATAGCACCAACAGTAATAGCAAACCCAGGATATAGGAAACCATTAGCCATGGTCAAACCAAAATTATTAAGAAAGTGGATCCGAAGGAGGGTAGATAAATCCCACCTCGGAAAACCCTTTTATAGTAACACAAGGGAAAAAGAGAATAAAAATACCCCTTTTCAAATTTTGTATATAATCCCGATGGGAAAAACTAAATTTAAGGGAATTTAAAGAAAGAAAAACACCCACATAAACTACATATCGGAGGGAGCACATACACACAAACTTCTGACATTTTTTTTTAAGGGGGAGGGGCATCTGTCTGGTGCCCTCCCCCAATCCCAACCCCATAAACTACATATCGGGGGGAGCACATACACACATACAAACCTTTAACTTTTTTAACGGGGGTGGGGTGGGGTGGACATCTGTCTGGTGCCCCCCCCCCAAAAAAAATAGAACAATGTCTTCGTGCATTTACTGCAGAAAACCAGTTACCTGTCGTCAGCAAGCCATAGATTGCGATATTTGCGGCCTATGGCAACACAGAGCCTGTGGAAATACTGGTAAGTTTATTTATTTATTTCTACATCATATTACGATCATTCCGCATTTGAACTGGCATACCAAAATAAATGAATTTTTAAAAAATAATAATTGCATGTATCTAATATCTAGTGTCCCTTTATCGCATGATATTATTCGTGTTTCAATATATCAAACGTCTTTCTAAATAAATTTTATCTCAAAACTTCGATGGAATGAACTGAATGATCCGAAGAAAAGTTTTCTATATACAGGTCTAACAAGCTACATGTATGGTCTTCTTAGACGTAAAAAGATATCTTTTCATTTTGTGTGTGACCTTTGCAATTCAAAACCTGAGGTAAGATTTCATTACATACAACATATTTTAAGAATGGAGACATCCTAAAGTAACTGCTTCCCATTGCATTCGATGTACTTAAGCCACGGTTAAATACAAATTGCGAACAAACCGTGGCATACAAAATAAATAAATTATATATATATATATATATATATATATATATATATATATATATATATATATATATATATATATATTCATGAGGCTATAGAAATGAAATACATTACTTTGGACTGTTCTGTCAGCAGTTCAGTCGAGTAATTAGGCAATTTTTAAAAAAAAATAATAATTGTATGTATCTAGTATCTAGTGTCAGTTTTTTCGCATGATATTGTTCGTGTTTCAGTATATCAAACGTCTTTCAAAATAAATTTTATCACAAAACGTCGATGAAATGAACTGACTGATCTGAAGACAATCTTTCTATTTACAGGTATAACAAGCTACATGTATAGTCTTCTTCGACGTACATCGGAGAGATATGACTGAAAAATTGTTAAAGCCACGTTAAAAAATTAATTCACACACACACACACACACACACTTGTTTATAGGTGCAAAGAAACGAGTAGTAATTGCCATCAACTGTGTCCGTGTTTAGCTGTTGTGCACGCGACCACAAGTCTTTAAACATCCTGTTTTTTTTTTTAGGTTTCGGGAAAGAAATAAATCTAATTTAACGCCATTTTACCATTATCTGATGTTTTACTTCAATGCATTAAAAAAGTCATAGAGAGTTACTGTTTAGAAGTATAATTTTGCACATCATAATTTGACACTTCTACCCTGTCATGAGATGTAATCTTGATTAGTGATGATTTAAACATGCGACTACATGCTTAATATTTAGAAAATAAATGTCTGTTACGAGTTTTTATATCTCTGTATTGTTATGACTAAAAGTAAAGAATCACACGAGCGTGAAAAAGAACAAGACGATGAAACACTAATTTGGGGATAACTAAGAGTAAAGTGTAAATTTTCAAACTTGAAGCAAAACGCATACCGAATTCGATCGATTAACGATAACAAAATACTGCAATGCTAACCATTTAAAATGAGGCTATTGTTACCATACTATTCTGTTAAAAAATATAATTAATTAGTAACATTGCCAATAAATCGCAAGATATATTCATCAAAATAATCCGATCATGAAAACAATTAGTAAAGTTTAATATTTAAAAAAAAAATAAGCTATTATGTGGAAGAGAAACAACAACAAATAAGATATAATGTGTTTAAACCGTCATATTTATGGGTGACCGCTCCTGTGGCCTAGTGGTTATGGCGTCCGCCTATGATGCGGGAGGTCGTTGGCTCTATCCATAACCAAAGACATAAAAGTGGTACTAACAGCTGCCTCGTTTGGCGCTCAGCATTAGTGTTAGGACTGGTCGGCCTGGTGTCAGAATAATGTCACTGGATGGGGCATCATGCTACACGTCTGCGGCATGATGCCCCAATGCTAGAATCACTATAAACTGCCACACTGCACACTTTGGAACGACTAAGCCGGGGATCGAACCCACGACCTCCCGCTTCCGTTGGTGGACGCTCTAACCACTAGACCATCAGAGCGGTCATCATCAGTTTGTGTAACAGCGAAAATAAAAGTACTGTATAGAAAATTATCACTGTAAACAATAGATTAATTTTCTGATCAGTCAGTCTTATTACATAAATGAAGAAAAAGGGGGAAATATTGTTTGATATAACGGCACGCTGAATGTAATTGAAATATGAGAGAGAGAGAGAGAGAGAGAGAGAGAGAGAGAGAGAGAGAGAGAGAGAGGGGGGGGGATTATGGGGTATGAAATCTTAACGGTAGGCCCCTAAAGTAAAATGAAGACAATGGTGTAATGCTGATGAATTTCTATAAATGTCCGATATTTACATTGATGTGGGGCGAAACGTCCATGTACCAGGTGGGGCGAAATGTTGATTGAAGTGGGGCGAAGTGTCCTGGGCCGAAACGTCCATGGGGCGAAACTTCCATAATTCGCTTCTTCAGTGTGGCTGCTCTCAGAAAATTTGTACCACTGACTGTCTTGCATTAAACACAATATAAACTCATGAGTAAACAAATATTATCTTTCTACAATATGAACATTAGTGACTTTTCAGCGACACGTGAGCAAGCTTCGGTCAAGCATCATCCAGTTTTATCAAATTCCATTTAATATATTATAATTAGTTTATCTGGTCAGTTAAAATCCAGTTGTTGTTGAACCTGATAATGAGGTGGCTCAAATGGGACAAACTTTGTTTAATAGCGCCATCCGTTGATGACCAACGATGCTATTATGTTCTTAAGAAACTTAATGATTATGCTGAGGCTGATGACGATGTTATTAACTGTATCACTGATATAAATGAAGCGCTGTCGGTCGAGGATCTTAACAGGAGTATCAACAATCTAGTGGTTTATGATGATGCTATGCTTGACAAGCAAGCAAATCCAGCCAGAATATTTTCAACAGGCAGACGTAAAAAACATTTACGTCACTCAGCAGTACATCCAAATTCCCAAAGTGATCGGAGATAACTATTTGTTGGTTATTTTTAACAGGGTTAATACACCTGCGCTACGAAATATTCATAAGATATGATGTCACAGTGATATAGACATAAGCAAGTTTAAAAGATTCTTCACACAGCTCAGATATTTGTTAAATACATGATCCAGCAACACATTATAGAATTGGTATACTGTCACATGTCATAAGGAAAATATTGCCACATTAAATTGTTACAGCAGGCACGTGGTTCTGTTATTGTTTCAGCATGCTATGCTATGACTTGGACCATTCCGATAAACCGTGCTATGATATGACTTGTACCATTCCGATAGACCATGCTATGCTAAGACTTGGACCATTTAGATAGACCGTGCTATGCTATGACTTGGACCATTCTGAGAGACCATGCTATACTATGACGTGGACCATTCAGAGAGACCATGCTATGCTATGAATTGGACCATTCAGATAGATCGTGCTATGCTATGACTTGGACCATTCAGATAGACCATGCTATGCTATGGCTTGGACCATTCAGAGAGACCATGCTATGCTATGATTTGGACCAGTCAGAGAGACCATGCTATGACTTGGACAATTCTGATAGACCATGCTATGCTATGACTTGGACCATTTAGATAGACCATGCTATGCTATCACTTGGACCATTTAGAGAGACCATGCTATGCTATCACTTGGACCATTCAGATTGACCATGTTATGCAATGCCTTGGACCATTCAGAGAGACCATGCTATGTCTCATGATTGGATCGTTTACTGACAGCGATGATTAAATCTATGATAAATTATCTTGAGGAGGATTGCTTTCGTAGTATATAACTATTGTACTTACATTTTTCCATCTCGCTTTGTTGAATTATGTTGTGAAACCAATATACCATTTGTCACCGTGTCCTAGACAAAAAAAATCTAATTTGGCTGGATCCATATTTAATGTGTACAAACACATGCATTATCAGACGGTGAACCCTGAGTAAACTTATGAATAATTGTTTTGCACATATATTTATCATCCTGTGGTAACCAGACATAATTGTATGATTTGTATAAAATTATCACAGAGTTAACCTCACTGACGTTAAATATTAGTATCCAACATAGCGCAATTGGAGCCCAACCAAGCTTATTTTGTTTGGTGCAACAGTCATTGAGACTGACACTGGTATCAGGTTTATTAAAATGATAACCAAATCAGATTGGTATAACAGGATGAATACTAACTGAAAACTATAATGATTCAATCTCCACAAATCAAGTAAGACTGATATTTGGTAGCAACACATTTATTGCAACTCTGTTAATTTCATGTTTTGGATGACTGAATTGTGTAAAATAACGATGACACCTGCCAAGTCCAAGAAAAGCTGCAGGACAAGCTGCTACGTTATGAACTGAGATTATATCGGATGGATAATATTTTGTGTTCAAGAGACCAACATGGCCAATTTCTAAACAAGATTGTGACACATCATCGAGAAATTCTTTTGGAGTTGGACATAATTATGTTTTTGCTGGGCTATATGCATCACAATGGATAACGCTGAAAAACAGTTAATGACTAAGTTTTTGCTGTCATATTTTACAGCAATCATTTTCATAGCATGTTGGAGTGATTCCTTCTGATAAAGGACTCAGGATTGGCAAAAGAAACTGAACAAATGTTGACTCATCTCAGTGAAATAGCCAGACAGATACAGGGTCACACTTACTTATGTTGTAGATTCATCTCAATGAATAGCCAGACAGATACAGGGTCATACTTACTTATGTTGTAGATTTCTTCGTAGATATCAGAAATTTTGTCACGGAGTTGGTATACGCATCTGAATCATGATTATAGAAACATATTGGAGCACCCTTACTACATTATTTACCAGAATTGTACAAATTCTCATTGTGTAATGTTCTTACAATTACTGGAATCATCAGTGTTTTTTTTAAATAAAAAATAACATCATTTATCATAGTTCCATTTATAAGAGAGTTTTCCACTATTTTTGTTATTCTCGATTGTTTTTCCATTTTTGCGTCCTGAATTTTAAAAATGCTCTCTGACATGTTGATCCACAAAATTTAGTTTTCATCGTAGCAAGAGCAGCTATGTCTGGTTCATTTAAATGATAAATTGTGTAAAGAACAGCGGACACTGGATATGCGTTGTAGCATGGTTTGCTGATTCCGGTGAAAATACCTGGTTAGAATTTTAATATATTATGACATTGTTATGTCACTGTGATTCCTTAACAGGGTCAAATTTATCACAAATAATCCAAGTTGGACCATCTAAGCTGAATATATACTTTCTTTTATCAACAAGATTATTAATAATAGTAGACACTCATTTGTCATTCAATAAATGTTCAATCACCATCTATTTTAAATGTTAAAAAAAAACAGCAATATCGTTGACAAATTCATTCACCATTTTGATAAAATCATGCAACTGTACTTTGAATGTTGGCTGATTTTTTATATTTGGTCAATCTATCAAAATCTGAACTGATGATGACTTAATTGTGGATATCCTTGTAAAATCATCTTTGTGCTGCTTCTAGTGATCTGATGTAGTTATTGATGTGATTTAAATTTGTTTTTGATTTTGGTCATGTGATTTTGTTTTTGGAAAGATCTTGATATTTTTGCTGTAATAGTCTAGCTTTGTATCACCAGCCCATGCTATTTAATTGCCTTTTTCTAATACATATAATATTTCTCTAATTATACTTTTATCTAATTAGACTTCTACTAATAGTATCATGATCAATCAAACATATAACAGTTGCAAGTGGCTAATGATGGGGTCGTCTACAGCTTGTAGAAAAAAATGCGCAATGATTATTGTGCGCTTCATTTACAAAGCGTTCGGCGTGGGAGTACAGGACCTCTACCATGTCTAAATTGTGGAGTTGGTGTTAAGGAAAAACCGCAACTGTGTGTAGCTTGTGGTGGAAGTTAGTGTCAAAATGATATTTTGAGATAACAAATGTGTTTGATGACATAAAAATAAAAACAAACTTAGGAATACAGAGAGGTACATAAAAACAACCAAAATATCCCACTTACCCACTCCTGTGATTTCCAAAACAAACTGACTAGCCACAGATTAAAATAGAACATTAGAACTTAAAACAATGTAATTGCGCAGACATTCCTGCACCACTTATTTTTCCGAAGAATGCATATGGCAGGCTTTAGAAGCCAATCTTCAGAAATTATTGCATTTCACCTCGACAACATGTTAAAGTTATTAAAGGTCATGGTTATACTTCAACCAATGGACATCACTAAAAATGGACCAGATTTTTCTTTTGCGTAGAAAATAACAACAATGTTGATATAACAACAAATGCCAAAAGCAAGCATAATTTAAAAAAAAAGTGGGAATAATCCTGGTTTAACAGGAACAACCATTTTTTATATATTAAAAAAAATGATCATAACAATATATCACTGGCATGACCCGCTTTGACATTCTACCCCACATCACTGTTCAAAGAATCAATGAATTTTGGCTAGATAAGATATTGCTATGCATTCTATCTTTCTTGATAGCCCAATACAGTTCAATGAATATTGATACATGATACATACATGCCCTGACATGGTCATATATTGTCTCCCTTTCTTATTGGTCCAATACAGTTCAATGAATATTGATACATGATGCATACATGCCCTGACAGGGTCATATATTGTCTCCCTTTCTTATTGGTCCAATACAGTTCAATGAATATTGATACATGATGCATACATGTCCTGACATGGTCATATATTGTCTCCCTTTCTTATTGGTCCAATACAGTTCAATGAATATTGATACATGATGCATACATGTCCTGACATGGTCATATATTGTCTCCCTTTCTTATTGGTCCAATACAGTTCAATGAATATTGATACATGATGCATACATGCCCTGACAGGGTCATATATTGTCTCCCTTTCTTATTGGTCCAATACAGTTCAATGAATATTGATACATGATGCATACATGCCCTGACAGGGTCATATATTGTCTCCCTTTCTTATTGGTCCAATACAGTTCAATGAATATTGATACATGATGCATACATGCCCTGACATGGTCATATATTGTCTCCCTTTCTTATTGGTCCAATACAGTTCAATGAATATTGATACATGATGCATACATGTCCTGACATGGTCATATATTGTCTCCCTTTCTTATTGGTCCAATACAGTTCAATGAATATTGATACATGATGCATACATGTCCTGACATGGTCATATATTGTCTCCCTTTCTTATTGGTCCAATACAGTTCAATGAATATTGATACATGATGCATACATGTCCTGACATGGTCATATATTGTCTCCGTTTCTTATTGGTCCAATACAGTTCAATGAATATTGATACATGATGCATACATGTCCTGACATGGTCATATATTGTCTCCCTTTCTTATTGGTCCAATACAGTTCAATGAATATTGATACATGATGCATACATGTCCTGACATGGTCATATATTGTCTCCCTTTCTTATTGGTCCAATACAGTTCAATGAATATTGATACATGATGCATACATGTCCTGACATGGTCATATATTGTCTCCCTTTCTTATTGGTCCAATACAGTTCAATGAATATTGATACATGATGCATACATGCCCTGACAGGGTCATATATTGTCTCCCTTTCTTATTGGTCCAATACAGTTCAATGAATATTGATACATGATGCATACATGCCCTGACAGGGTCATATATTGTCTCCCTTTCTTATTGGTCCAATACAGTTCAATGAATATTGATACATGATGCATACATGTCCTGACATGGTCATATATTGTCTCCCTTTCTTATTGGTCCAATACAGTTCAATGAATATTGATACATGATGCATACATGTCCTGACAGGGTCATATATTGTCTCCCTTTCTTATTGGTCCAATACAGTTCAATGAATATTGATACATGATGCATACATGCCCTGACAGGGTCATATATTGTCTCCCTTTCTTATTGGTCCAATACAGTTCAATGAATATTGATACATGATGCATACATGCCCTGACAGGGTCATATATTGTCTCCCTTTCTTATTGGTCCAATACAGTTCAATGAATATTGATACATGATGCATACATGCCCTGACATGGTCATATATTGTCTCCCTTTCTTATTGGTCCAATACAGTTCAATGAATATTGATACATGATGCATACATGCCCTGACAGGGTCATATATTGTCTCCCTTTCTTATTGGTCCAATACAGTTCAATGAATATTGATACATGATGCATACATGTCCTGACATGGTCATATATTGTCTCCCTTTCTTATTGGTCCAATACAGTTCAATGAATATTGATACATGATGCATACATGCCCTGACAGGGTCATATATTGTCTCCCTTTCTTATTGGTCCAATACAGTTCAATGAATATTGATACATGATGCATACATGCCCTGACAGGGTCATATATTGTCTCCCTTTCTTATTGGTCCAATACAGTTCAATGAATATTGATACATGATGCATACATGCCCTGACATGGTCATATATTGTCTCCCTTTCTTATTGGTCCAATACAGTTCAATGAATATTGATACATGATGCATACATGCCCTGACAGGGTCATATATTGTCTCCCTTTCTTATTGGTGCAATACAGTTCAATGAATATTGATACATGATGCATACATGCCCTGACATGGTCATATATTGTCTCCCTTTCTTATTGGTCCAATACAGTTCAATGAATATTGATACATGATGCATATATGCCCTGACATGGTCATATATTGTCTCCCTTTCTTATTGGTCAAATACAGTTCAATGAATATTGATACATGATGCATACATGCCCTGACATGGTCATATATTGTCTCCCTTTCTTATTGGTCCAATACAGTTCAATGAATATTGATACATGATGCATACATGCCCTGACAGGGTCATATATTGTCTCCCTTTCTTATTGGTCCAATACAGTTCAATGAATATTGATACATGATGCATACATGCCCTGACAGGGTCATATATTGTCTCCCTTTCTTATTGGTCCAATACAGTTCAATGAATATTGATACATGATGCATACATGCCCTGACATGGTCATATATTGTCTCCCTTTTTTAATGGTCCAATACAGTTCAATGAATGTTGATACATGATGCATACATGTCCTGACAGGGTCATATATTGTCTCCCTTTCTTATTGGTCCAATACAGTTCAATGAATATTGATACATGATGCATACATGCCCTGACATGGTCATATATTGTCTCCCTTTTTAATGGTCCAATACAGTTCAATGAATGTTGATACAATATTTTATATTTCTGCCCTGAAACTGATATTTTCTCTAAAGGTACATGGTCAAGTCAAAAAGCATTTTTGTTTTAATTTCTGTTATATTTTTTTTTATTAAAAAGTATGTGAATGCCACAAGTTACATCTGCATGCTAAAAGCATATTTTGAGGCCATAAAAGCATAAAATAATAGCAGTGAACAGGTCTGAAGATGTTCATAAAAAGTTAAAAAGGAATAAACTAGAAGGTAATGGTGTCTATATATATATATATATATATATATATATATATATATATATATATATATATATATATATATATATATATATATATATTAGGGTGTCCCAAAATTTTTTTTTTTTAAAAATTCAAAGTCTCACCCTCCAGAAAGTTTCTTTGTGATCATCTGATGCGATTTGAAAAAAAAATCATAATTTTTTAAGAACATTTAGGGGTTCCTCAAGGACCCCAAATTTACATGAAAATCTTCAAAACGGCATGAAATGTGACGATTTTATGTTAGGTATTATTAACATATTAATAAATTGCTGAATATTTGTTTAATGAAATGGGAACGACTAACTATGTAGAATCTATTAAATTATTTAAATATAAACTTAGCTATACTTGTATAACAAACCAAAATTTAATAAATTCATCAAAATCTACACAATAAGTAACATATCAGATCATGCAATTTTCACTTAATAATATGCACTGTAATATAAGTGTAACTTAAAGTTTTCACAATTTATGTGTCATTTTTAAGCCAAAAGTTTAATCAGTGTGCTACGATAATGTACTCTACATATCTACAAGACTGTCACGGTTGCAATGACTAAACAGTTTTCGATGTTGCTCTACGACTTGTAGCAGATATTGTTTCTGAGCTTCACCTTTTGTAATCGTGGCATTGAATGTCTGGATCAACGCTATGCCACGTTCCATACAATCGTTTACACAAGCCAGGTTCTTTACAAGATCTTCGGCCTTCTTGAACGATAGGTTTTGAGGCCATGATTCAACGGGAACATCTAGGAAGCTATCATCAAGACCTGTAGTGTGGAAGAAAGTGCGAGATATGGTCAATTCTGCCAAACTGTGAGGCAGTGACTTCAATAAATGTTCCCCTTGATCAGACTGGGCTGAAATCACAAGTTGTGTTTTCTCACTTGAAGATAGATGCGGTGAAAACAAAGCAAGAGTTGCTAACTCTGGGCTGATGTACCAAGAATGTCGTGTCATCATCTTTAGGCCAGCCATCTGCAACGCTTGGTCATCATATTCATGCAATCGCTGGATCAGCAGAATGTCATTTATCGGAGCATCTGTGATGATTCTACTAGTAAACCATGACTGGATGTAAACACAGACGACAAATCTGTTAAACCTCTTAATTCCTTATAATTCATGAGTGGTAAGTTTGAAGACGGTTTCATTGCCATCATAGAGCAATTCCATCTTCAGCGAGTAGATGGCCTTCGCCATCCAACGTGCTCAATGCAGGGCACCAGGCTTTCAGATCGCATACTTTATTTCTAGACCAACAGCAGAAGCTGCCAGGCACAGAAACTCAAGATAGTCCTCTCTTGGATAACTGAGCTGACAGTGGTCTGCAATGAATTCTTTTAGTTTGTCCGACACATTGATCAAGGGAGTTTGATGTTCTTTTGGCTTACGGTGGTTCATTTCGGACCATTTATCACGGAATCTCTTAAACATGAGAATATCTGGTCCAGTAGAAGGTCCTCCTAGACAAACACTAAAAGAATCCGCCAATAGCACCTCAAACTTATGGTACCGGCAGGCCATCCACAGAAAGTTCCAGCCAATAGATGACTCGAGAAGAGAGCACACTCCATTCATTCTGCCTGTGTTACAGGGAGTGGTATCAAAGCACATACCAATGACGAGTGTCTCCGACTGCCATGATTTCAGAAGTTCGAAAACCACATCAGCAGCAGCTTTACCTGAACCAGAAGTCAATTTTGGAACCCCCATGAGCTTTGTGCTGCCATCATTTAGTGAAGTTGTCAAAACTGAGAGTCGATCAATCTTGTGGCTATCGTCACCAGTGACATCAGGTAGAAGCTTTCAATCCCAATGTACTATTGATATACTGCTGCTAAAGTTCTTTTGTATTTGCTGTGCCAGTTCCTGACGACATTTCTTTCTGTGACGATGAACTGTGCTTTTTGAGAGTACGACAGCTGACGTTGAACATGGAGACACTTCGTTAACTACAGAAGCAAGATTTTCGTATGCTTGCATTTGTTCGGTCAAGCACAGCTGATACTTTTGGCGATATGATAAGCTTGCGTTTGATTTTTTCTGCGTCACTTTTCAGCGCTGACGCTTTCGATGTAAATTCACCGTCTTCATCGGACGATTGTTCACTAACTGATGTGTCATTGACCTCTGTAGCTGACTCATGATTCTCTGATGGTTTTTCTGCAGCAGCAGCTAATTCCATTTGCTTAGCAAATCTGCGTTTCCATTCAGCAGATCGCTTTTCTTTTTTTAAAAGTGTTACGTTTATACAACCGATGCTGCCAGTTCGTGATTCTTGCTGCAACATTAAAAATTTCTTGTTCTCTTCATTTGATATTATCTGATAGGCATTAGCGTGGCTGATGTCGAACAGTTTATCCAGTTTTTCAGTATACAGTTTTTGATTATGTAAATCCTTGTCATTACTTCTAGCCTTATTCCTCATTAGTCCGACTTGTTCGCCATACAGATCTTTAATCATCTTTATGACATGATGTTTCTGTCAAACGGGAAGTCTAGATTTCGTCCAGAATGGCAGGACTTGGTTGTACACTATGTCAGCACTGTCAGAAAGTGTTAGTTTTTTCAGACGGTGATGGAACACAAAGGTTTTCATGACATCAGAACCAGATGGAAGACGGGCCCCTGTCACATTTTTGCAATGATGTCCAATCAACCAGATAAAGTCTTTACTCCGTGTAAGTTTAGACTCTGCAATTATCCTGCAAAATTAATTAGTACTGAAAAAAATTTTTTAATGTAAAAAATTAATTGTTAAAATTCTTTGTACATTAAATTATTTTATAATTCTTTATTTTTATTCAGAATGCCTACTAATTTACGTGATACTACTCATTATCAGTTACTAACTATGTAATAATAATCTAGTAGGTCTATGTACAATTTATGCATTAAACCAAACTATCTGAAATAGAATGTAAATTATAACAAACACTTACCAAGTTTTATTCCTGCCACAGCTGTCATAACTATCCAAAATCTATGATTAATTATTCCACAAATTGTCAATATTCAACAAATTAAAAAATATTAAATGTCTGTAAACTCGTGGCTTTTAGTGACTGGTTACATGACATATGCAACATTAGTATAATTACTGTAAAAATAATCATTAATTTATTTTAACAAAATCGGGCAATGCAGGCATTATAAATTTGAAGATTTTCATGAAAATGTGGGGACCTTGAGGGACCCCTAAATAGTCTTCAAAAATTCTGAAATTTTTTAAGTAGAATCAGATAATCACAAAGAAACTTTTTGGAGGGTGAGAGTTTGCCTTTTCCCCCCAAATTTTTTTTGGCTATGTTTGGGACACCCTAATATATATCTAAGTGCTTTACAACATTTATAATGATATGACTACGAAAAAAAAAACCCACAAAGAAAAACAAACACCATGAAATTAAAAAACATAACAACTATATTGAAACCATTTAAGGTAGGATATATTATTAGGTCTTTATTTTGTTCTGCAGTTGAAAAAGGTGAGTTTTAAGAGCACTTTTGAAAGGGATCACTGAGTCTTTGTGTCTAATTTCAATGGGCAATTTAATCCATGTTGCTGGTCCCTGGTATGCAAAAGACCAATAGGACTTCGTTTTTATAATGGAAATAATGAGTATAGGATTTTCAGAAGAGAAGCATAAGTATCTTGCTGGTGTGTACACATGGGTGAGGCCAAAAAGGAATGTTGGACTGGAGTCCATCGGTAAAATGTAGCACAGAGAACTTTTTGAAGTTTCTGGAGTAGATATTGAGATGAACAAGACAGAACTGATTTACAATAGTCCAGTTTTGAAAGTACTAATTAACACACAAGTGTTTTAGTGGCATATATATATATATATATATATATATATATATATATATATATATATATATATATATAATTATTTAGAATATTGGGTCCGATATCTTTTATATAAACTGCAGTCCCTCCAACATTCCAAACATTTATCTAGTGGTAAAGTTTCTTAACTGAGTTCATATCAAAACGCCTTTATACTCCAAATGCAAGCCATCCACAAAACTTGCTGACTACTGAAGGTTGATAACTCAAGATATTACGTGGAAACAAACTTAGTAATGGATGGAAAAATTGATGGATGGACAATGCAAAGACATAATACACTTCACCTGATAGTAGTCACATAAAAAGATTATAAATAGGTTTAAAGCAAAAATAGATTAATCTACTTTCGCCAGATTTAAGTAGCCTTTAAGGTAAATATATCAATTTTCATTACTGTATATACAACAATATGAAAATGTAGACTTAATGCATTATTGTCTAACTGTACAATTGGAAAATTGATACAAATGTCTTACCTAGGCTTTGCAGATAAAACAAAAAGCTGATTAAAGGTCTATTGATATTTAATGAGTAATCAAAACTGAAAAGAAAAAATGTACAACACATATCCTTCAGCATGCATTGCATTTAGGTCCTTTATGAGCTTGATTTAGAAATTATGGGATATACCCAGTATTTTCATATTTATCTGTATCACATAATAATTCGCAATCACTCATGGTAGTAGTAGCAGCTGCCAGCCTTAGTAACAGTCTTAGCTACAGAAATAACTGATTAATAGTTTTTGCATTCTATTATTAAAATATATATACTTACATCAACATTCAGCTATTTCATACAATATTAGAACATCAATATAAATACTCATCTAAATTCTTCATTACACACTGACACATCCACTTACAGTGAATTTTCAAAACTAATGATTCACAATTAGGATTCTGTATTTCATGAAATTCTAAATATCCAAAATATTCCTTGAAGTAATGGAATATATTGGGGACAGCATACTCCTATTACATGGTAATGTACTGCCAGGTAAGCACTGTTATGCTATAGAATTTTGGTTTTGGTCACAAAGTTGTTTCTTTATGTGGATTTGTACCACATGGCATAGACTGAAAAGGGAAGTAACTCTTTGTGGTCAATTGAATGCATGAACCAATCTTTTGAGTCTGGAAATCTGTATGTGTCTGGAAAATTATCATGCGTGTGGCAAGACTTTTATTTAGTCAGGGTTTTGATTTAACAGGTTTCATGCTGGTCAAGTTTTTTTTTTTGTGACTAGCTGACACAATGAATGGATAACTAGACCAAATATAACTAGCTACTTCACGCAAAAATCCTTACGTTCCACAGATCAGAAATTCTATGTGCATTAAAAAAATCAGTAGTTGCTGCATTGAGAACTCTCTCCTATTCTTGACATTATTCTTCTGATAACAATATTTTCAGACATCAGTGACAGTTTAAATAGGAAATGAAATAGTATATGTAGGAAATGGGAGCAAATAGTCATTTTACTTGTATATTTCCATCATTAAAAAAAACCGGCACCTTAGTGTTATCCATGACAAAACAAATCTGTATAATTCTGAAAAATCAATCAGCTTGTGATAAACTGAAAGCCCTATGCAGACATCTTTGTAATATAAGCAGGAAAAAAATATGTATAAGATGGAAGCCCCATAAAAAAATAATACCGGCACTTTTAGCATTGAGGTATGCTTTTGCTGATAATGCAAGAATGAATTTTTTTCCCCTCCATTTTGCATAAAATCAAGTAAATGTGAAAGATGCAAAGAATATCCCAAGTACAACAGCACTCTGTCATACAGTCTGCCTCTGTTCCTCGTGTGACCGATGATGAAAGACAAATGATATTGCAGAGTCCCAGGATCCTTTAAGGATGATATCCATCAACCCCTTTTTATCTGCAGAGTGGTGCCACTGTGATAGATCAGAATTACAGTCACTATCAGGCGGTGGCGGCTTCACTTGAATGTTGTTAACACATCGTCGACACTTAAACCTGAAATGGGCAAGAAAATCCCATAATTGTCAGAAATAAGACAATATTGTTATAGTTAAACACTGATGAACTGCACTGTAGACATTTTTATATAAATATGAATAAAGAAGGATATCAAAATGCTGTCCAATATCAATGCAACATTGGCTGCCAATATCATACTTACTTGTATCCTCTTTGGAATTTCTCCATCCCCTTAGCTTAAGTTAGCTAACATGGATAGGGCACTTTACTCTCTTTTCCTTGGTACTAAATAATCTAGAAGTGTTGCTGTGCAGTAAAAAGAAACCACATCCAGTTTCTATTGCTGCTTATTCTTGTTTTCTCCATACCAAAATCGAAGTGGAAACTGACATATGAAAATCGATCCAATGCACCACATAGCAGGTAGGTTCAGTGAATAGATGTAACAGCTGGCAATTTTCCCTCCTCCAAAAATTGACTTTATTGCTGCCTCAATATAATTTAGCCATTGTAAATATTGGGAGGTTTTAATATTTAAGGCAGTAAACTCTGACAATTTATATTCATATTTTCATTTTAAGACTGGTAAATAACTAAAACTTCTCCATCACTGAAAATTTCCACAATACATTACAAAGTTTTCTTGACTGTGAATGGTATATGACTTTTGAGAACATTAGTACAAAATATAAACATTAATAATAGCAACAATGCCATCTCTGCAACAATACTGATGCAAGAAAGCGATACCGGTACCTGCTCTACAGGAAAGACAACTGCTGACGGATTAACAGAATCATACCTATATACATGTGGAAAGTTATGGAAGATCTGACCCAGGATAATTTGTGCCAGGGATGAGGTATGCCTAGTTTAAACTGGGAGTTTGGTCAAAATTCAAAGATTAATGATTTAATTCTCCAGAACCAACCAATCATAAATTTAATTGGTGACATTTTAATGGACAATGTCAATTTCTTTATACCCTGAAATGTTGCTTATGTCCCAGAAAAAAAAACCGATGTTTGCAATATAAGTTTGGCATATGGGTTGTACTTTTCCAGAAAGATTCCTCCTGAGAAAGTCACAGTTTACAGCTTTTGTTTCTTCATACCTGTCTTGTCATGTCACTAGAAATGTAATAATTTAATTTGATTTAATTTACTCTCATGAAGAATTTAAAGTTAAATTTAGTTAAATTTGCCAAGCAGTCTTTGAGAAGTGGTTAAAAGGTTTCTATTTCAATACTGAAAGACACATCAGCATCATTTGTACAAACAGAAAGGCATACAAGATGCTTAACATGAAATTCGGTCTAATTCCATTCAGCAATTTTGAGATGTCATTGAAACTTTACTATTTTTTGTAGCATTTGTACTATTTGATAGCAAATCAGCATCAGTTATATAAATTTGAAGGCCTTGTGCAAGTATGATCTCTGTCAAATTTGGTCAATTTCTGTTAAATGATTTTGAGATGACCTTGTTCAAGTATTTTGCTTTTTTTGGCAAAGGCAACCTGATTTAATGAACAAAGGATATTTGGTAAAACATGACAACCTATATGCAAGAATCTTATTATTTTAAATTTTGTTGATTTCTGTTCATTTTTGGTGTTTTTTTTAGAACTTGTTGCACTGTTTAGTAAATACCAGCATATATGATGGCAGTTTGGAATTTGTGCAAGTCTTAAATATTAATGTTTTCTTTCAAATTTGACCGAATTCTGTTCATTGGTTTCTGTAAAGTCATTTAAAGTTGTTCTATTCTTAGTAACATATTTGACATAGGAATGGCATCATTTTTATAAATATGAAAGGTCTTAAGGCATGGATGTTCTCTGCCACATTTGTTTTAAAATGGTCTTTTGGCTTACTAAAAGGCTGAGAAATAGCAAATGTTGATAGACAACTCATGACACACATACAACAAAGGACCACACCACAAACAGGGATTTATGGGTTAAAACTGAAAGCAGGTCAACTTCATTTGCAGAAGACTGAAAGGCTGTCATATTTTCTGAAACTCTGTGGTGATGTGTGTGAAGATTTTTGTTGTTGTGTATTTGAACAACAGTTGAGGAGCAACACGATTCTAAGAAATGTAAAAGGACTTCAGGCCAGGATGTTGTCAAATTTAAAAAAAATCTTTTAAGTGTTTTCCTCAGAAGTAATTTATCGGTGTAACAAAGGATATATTTAATGGTGGCTTGGCATCATCTGTGTAATTTTCAGTTTTTAAACATAGCTTTAAAATGTTTTAGTCATATCACTATGACGTCTGCAGTTTGTCAGTTTATAGTGATGTCTAGAACTGAGGCATCATGCATCAGAATTAAAGCATCATGTCCCACCCAATCACAATATCATTACACCAGGACAACCAGTCCTAACACTAACCTCTTAATGCTGAGTGTCTAGCGAGATAGCCATCAGTACCATTATTTTAAGTCTTTGGTATGACTCAGACGAGGTTCGAACCCGTGACCTCCCGCATCTGAGGCAGACGCTCCAGCCACTAGGCCACTGAAGCTGTCTGTGCAAATATGAAAGGTCTTCATGCCAGAATGCTCTCCAATTTAGTAAAAATTGAGTTTTCTATTTATAGTAATGTGTGCCATATTTGAAACCTGACAGACATCATCTTTGCACAAACATGAAAGATTCTAATATCAGGGTGCTATATGAATAATTTAATCAAATTTTGCTGAGCAGTTTTTGATATGAAGTTGTTAAAGGCTTCTTGAGTTTTAGTATTGGAAATCAATTATATGTGGAGATCACCTTATTTGCATAGATCTTAAAGGATTTTATACCAAAATGTTTTCTGCTACATTTTTATACATTGGGATAGTGGTCCTCACCAAAAAGTCAAAATTACAATTGCTGATGGGCATTGCATGATAAAGGGCCTCATGAGCTTACAATACGTTTTTGACATAGCGATAAAACTGACAATAATGACTGCAATAAGGATGACACTTACTTGTCATGTGTGTCACTGAGAGTATTTTCATCGAGACGGAACAAGTCACGTAGCTCGTCACGGCTGAAATGCCTCTCCACATCTTCCTCCTTGTCTACCACACAGCTACTGAGGGCCTTTTTGTGAGCTTGGCGCTGGAAAATCTTCTCCTCTATTGTACCAGTCTAAATATTTTAAATGGTATGCATCAAATCTTCTCCTCTATTGTACCAGTCTAAATATTTTAAATGGTATGCATCAAATCTTCTTCTCTATTGTACCAGTCTAAATATTTTAAATGGTATGCATCAAATCTTCTCCTCTATTGTACCAGTCTAAATATTTTAAATGGTATGCATCAATGTAGTCCAAATGACATAAAACCTATTGCAATTTCATCAGCACTACCTTAACCCAAACTGAAATGAGTCAAACATGGAAATTGTTTCTTATTAAGCTTAAATAAACATATAAACAACAAAATCAATAGAAAACTATCAGGAAACACAAATGCCACACATTAAGTGCCTGGAACTGCCCATGACAGATGGATGGTTGGACAAGATAATTATTTTTATCTCCCAGTATGACATTGGTGGAACATAACAATGCATTTTTTAAAGCATAGGCAAGGTGTAAATGTTGGTATTTTTTATTCTGTAGTTATCTCCACCTGGGAAATGTCTCTTAGTTGACAACTCCCTCAACATATATGCTTCTAAAGTGTATCTTGTAAAACATTGTTATTTGCTTCACTTTTTTAAAATTGTATTTGTAAGTTTATTACAGCTGTCAAATTTGCAATATTCAAAATTATTACCATCCACTACTTCTGCAAATAAATAAGACTATAGGAGCAAATAAAACGATTTCTTTTTCAAGTCATTTTGTATATCTTTACAAGAATAAATATCTCTATTTTACAAATAAATGATTTAAATGAGAACATAATGCGGTTGTTGAGTATTTTTATTATGAGAAGTACATGTATTTGTAAGAAAGCTACATACTTCAAAACATTAAATATCTTCGTCTAAATGAAACATTAATCAATAAAAGTTTTTTTGTTTGTTATAATAACAAATTTATTTCAACTGAATATACGTTACTATTTTTGCTTTCTTGGCATAAGTGTGATACGTGAGCGGGTATTGTTGTCATGCACATTGCAAATGGATTCAAAAACGTCATTTACATCTTGGTACATACATAATTATCTTTCCATTTGCTCCATTTTCCCACTGCTGCTGAATAACCTTCTTATCGGTTATTACTTTGTTCATTCAAACTATTTCAACATAAACTTGTTTTTACGAGACTTCTACATAAAATTGTTATCTCCCCCTTCCCCGATGTCGTCGAGTAGAATAACGGACTTTCTTCGAAAATAATGTATCCGTTAACGTGATGACATTTTAATGTTTGGTAATGATTTATTCGGTTATTGCTAACTGTATGCGATTTAATTATGCAGACAAAACTTGTGTCGAGTGTACGAAATACAGCTTTTGTAAATGAAGCCATAATGTGTGGTCACGTGATTTTTCTGGTCTTTGTCTGGTACCCTGTTGTTTTTTAAGGTTGTCTGTGTGTGCCAATGTACAAAATCTATTTTTAGCCTATGCTGACCTTGTTATGATTATAACAATTACGTCTGGTTATAATCATCAATGAGAAGAACTCAACATAGGTGTTAAATCCCAAACTCTATCATAACATTATTGAGCCCATTTCCTGTAAACATCGACTTTCATAGATAATGATATACTATAAATCTTTAATCGACACTTTTAACGGCGACTTGACACTCGGAGATGTGTATCTACGATAGAGATAATCAAAATTGTTTACCTTACGTCAAGATTTGAAATAATTATTGGTTATGGATACATTTAAAGAAACGAAAGTGGCCATTCATGTGGAGGACATTTTTCATTTTTTGTACAAAAATGCTGGCCGCTGGTCGCATTAGAAGGGTGGTTGCGCTTGAGGGGTACTTTTGAATACAAACTCGTCGGTGCCAAGGGATTCTGGCCATAAGAAGTGGGTGGCCGCTGGTCAGGGGGGCCGTTCAAGTGGGGGACTACTGTATCTGTAATTCTCTGTGATTTATGATGCATCTCCTTAAAACCCCCACAACCTTTTACAAATGAAAAAATCCTGAAACTGAATGGCACAGTCCAAAGT